>VZTA01029329.1:98593-225026 GCA_013398855.1 Mohoua ochrocephala
CCGCCCCCCCGGCGCAGCGGCGATGACGCGCGCGCGCGGCGCGCGGGGCCCGGCATGAGGTGAGGGCGGGGGCGGGGGCTGCTGAGCGGGGGGAGCGAATTCCCTGAGGGGAGAACGGGATAAGCGGGGACCGTGGCGGTGGGGGAGAGGATTGTGTCTCTCCATAGGGGCCTTGGAAGGTGGCTGTCGTGGGCTCCAGCCAGCTCCAGCGCTGCGGGCGGCTTTATCTTGTGGGCTTAATCCAGTACCGAGAAGCGAGAGGATGAGAGGACATGGCCTCGAGATGCGCCAGGGGAGGCTTAGTTTGGACACTAGGAAGAATTTCTTCCCAGAAAGGGTGATCAGACATTGCAACGATGTCCAGGAAAGTGGTGGAGTCACTGCTCTGGAGGTGTTTAAGGAAAGATTGGGCGAAGCACCCGGTGCCGTGGTGGGTTTCGGGCACGGTTCGACTCGATGATCCCAGAGGTCCTTTCCAACCTAATCGAGTCTCTGATTCCGAGAACCACGCCACCCGTTTCCATCCCCAGGAAAAGCACGGGAATGCTCAGGCCTCTGGATGAGGGATTTCTCCCGTGCGGCAGACGTGAGGAATGCAGTGTGTCTCTCTGGAGGAGGTGTGCTCTGCCAAAACCCTGGCTTAGGGAAGTGGGCTGCCTGGGAGGTGTGGGCAGTCCCAGCGAGGAGCCAGGATTTGGGGGGGAGAGGGGATGGGAGCAGGAGCAGCTCTGCCAGGGTTTGGGCACAGCAGGTTTGCGAAGGAGAGAACACACGGCCCGTTGTTAGCCCGGAGAGGGGCAGGGCTGAGGGAGGCAGGCGAGAGGACCAATTTCCTTTCAGAGCCCCTCTCTCAAAACAAGCTTCCCAAAAAGTCAGGAGAAATTCCAGCCTCCAGCACCGCCTAAACCATTGGTTCCTGCCTTGGAGCAGCCAGTGCCGAGGCAGAGAATTGGGCCCTTTTGGTCTGTCTCTAGTGGAGGAAACCATTTAGAGAAACGTAAAGCCGCTTTTCAAGTTCCCATCCCATGGATGAACCGGGGCTCAGTGGCAGGAACAGACATTACTAATGTTCCTCTGGACCTTATGGGGATGATTGCATTTAATTAATGACCTTTCTGGCATGCACCTCATGGTGCAAAGACCTTACAGAGCTTGTAACCCCTTACACTGGGGCATGGGAGGCAGAAATCACCAAAGAGTGATCATGACCACTGTTGCTAATAATTGTTTTCTAGCAACCGCTGCTTGCTAATGAATTTTACCAGACACGGGAGGGATCCGACAGTAGGATCAAGACAGTAGAAATCTTTCCATTTGGCTTACTGGGATTAATATCACATTTATTAGAACAAAGAGAGGTCACTGTTTTTTGGCAGGAGGGGATTATCTCGCCGTTCAAAGTCAGTTAACGTTTGAGTCTAAAAGTACATTTGCAAAATGACAGAAATTTGCAGTATATATTTCATAATAAAGAGCTTTACTAAACTATTGTGGATTGTTCGGTACAGATGGAAATTCTGGTTTAAGAGAACAGCAAATCCATGTGATTTGCAGCCTTTTAAATGGAATGATTACATAATGTCTGTAAAATGAATGATTTCTCTTCTAGGACTTTGTGGAGATTGGGATACCATGCCAGACTACTGAAAACTAATCATTTTAGGACAGCTGCATCAAATACATCATTTCCAGCAGTTTGGATGCTATTGGCACAACATTCTGGCAGAATACCTGGGCTCTTTGTAGTAGTTAGAAAAAATACTTTCTTCACAATGCCCGAAACTGCGGAGGATAAAACTAATCCAGAACTGTATTTGCCACATCCTGGAGTGCGTGGGATGACACTGCTCAACAGAGAGGCTTTCAAAAGGACAGTGGTTGTTCCAGCTCTTAAAGTCAAGAAAGAAATTGTGAGTAGTGTGCTGAAGTCCCTGAAACAATCAGTGCTGCAGCGTCCCGGCCTCAAGCGGGTGGTGGAGGATCCAGAGGATGAGGACAGTAGATTTGTTATCCTGGATCCTCATAAAATACCGGAATTCTCATTAGGAGAGTCAGAGCAACAGGTCCTGAAGCAGCTCAATGTCCATCCCGAGGTGTCCAAGTACAACCTGGAGCTGACTTACGAGAATTTCAAGTCGGAGGAGATCCTGCGAGCCGTCCTTCCCGAGGGTCAGGAGGTCACCTCTGGATTCAGCCGCGTTGGCCACATTGCTCATTTGAATCTCAGGGATCACCAGCTGCCCTACAGACACCTGATTGGTAGGTAAAACAGCTCCTCTCAGGAAGGTGTTTGTGTCATTTGTGTGTTGTTAATGAGATATGTGCTGAGGGGCACAGTTCTCCCCTCTCACAGTGTGGTGGTCTCACCTGGGCCAGGGTGAAGTGTGTGCCTTAGAAAGGTCACAGCTGCAGCCCTGGGTCATTAGAGGGAGGTTGTTCCAGCACACACTTACTTTTGGTAATTTAGCTGTAAACAGCAGGTTTGTTGTGGTGGCTGCTGTAGAACATTAAAAGGTCCTGGCCCCTTAATGAGAATTCTCTCTTACTCTCTCTTTCAGGCCAGGTTATAATGGACAAGAATCCGGGAATCACCTGTGTAGTGAATAAAACCAATATTATCGACAGCACGTACAGGAATTTTGAAATGGAAGTGCTTGCTGGAGAGAACAACCTGGTAACCAAGGTACAGGCCTTTCCCCCTGGTATTTTAAATTTAATGTCCTGAAACCCAAAGGCTTCTTCTGGAGAGCTGTGATGCAGGGATGCTGCTGAGACCGTTCCTTTGCACAGTGCCCTTCCTGACACCTGTCTGAGCCCAAGGGCTGGCTGTTACTTCTACATTCCTTTGTCCTGGTGTGCCAAGGGCAAACTCAGCCACAGGGATCAGGAAGACGTGTATTCTTCCAAGTTCACAGCCTAGATTTAATGATGTGGATTTGATGTAAGAAAATGCAGTTTCCTCATTTCACCAAGCCTCGTACAGTGGCTGGTACAGAAAGTAAGAATGTGGTTTTCAAGCTCTCCAACTTTGCAACTTAGGCAACATTTTGCCTTTGCCTTTTTCCTTTCCTGTCAGCAGCAAGACAAACCTCCTGTCTCCTCTGCTCTGCCATTTATCTGGTGTAATCACCGTGTAACTGCCAAGTGGTCTTCACATAGGGTTTCTTGTCTGTAGCTGGAAACTTGGCCACTGTTTCCACAGAAATATCTTCTCTTATCTGTTAGCAGCTTTGTACTTTCAGAAGAGAAGACATGAGGTTACCAAATAGCTCGGTGGAACATCCTGTTCATGCAGAGAGAAGGCAGTTGGATTGTCGAGGCAGCAGTGACAATTGAATATTGTGCAGATGGTGTCACCACACACCTGGCACACCATGGAGCTGCATCCAGGAGTGCAGAGACACGTCAGGGTGTTTCTTGCTTGTGGTGATGTGGATCCCAAGTTACTGTACTTTGGAATCAGACAATTCCACGTGCTGGTGCAAAGGGAGTATTGTCTTGCATCCCATTCTCATCTGAATAAATACTGTTCCTTTTCAGGTCTGTTCTTAAGATAGTGGTCATCCCAAAGCTGGGGTTTGGATCACTTTCCAGACTCTGTCACCTTGGGAGATGAAATACAGTATTTTTCAAGCTGCAGAACTGGCTCCCAGTGGCTTTGAATTTGGCTGACGGTTCCCATTCTTGGGCCTATCATTCTCAGACGCTTATTTACTGTGTGCGCTCCACAAAGGAGGGCTTGAGGCATCTTTCCAAGGTCTGCTTTCAATAAAGGAGTTGTCAGCCATCCACAAAGCTCTTGAAAACCCTCAGGTTTTTTTAGGGTCATTTTAAGTTGCTGCTTTATTTCCACCTGGTGATTGAGACCCGCATGAAGCCAGCCATTGGGACTGACACTGGGGCCATGGCTGTTGGTGATGAGTTGATCTGTTGATTTAAGATCTGCTTATTTGATTGCTTAGTTGATCTGTTTATTTAAGATTCATGAGTGCTACCAGTGGGACAATGCTGATGTACATGTTACCTTTAGATAAGGCACCTTGGTTTTTAGCTGTCTTAATTACTGATAATGCTTAAACCTGCCTGGCATTTGAACACAGAGGCTTAAGCAAATGTGTTGGACTTTCAGGTCAAAGAAAATAACATTGCCTATGAACTGGACTTTTCCAAAGTCTACTGGAACCCGCGCCTGTCCACGGAGCACGGCCGCATAGTGGAGCTGCTGCGGCCCGGCGACGTCCTCTTCGACGTCTTTGCTGGGATCGGCCCTTTCGCCATCCCAGCGGCCAGGAGAAAGTGCCGCGTGTTCGCCAACGACCTCAACCCCGAGTCCTACACCTGGCTCCTGCACAACTGCAAGCTCAACAAAGTGGACACCAAGGTAAAAGCGTTCAACATGGATGGCAGGGACTTCCTGCGGGGGCCGGTGAGGGAGGAGCTCAGCAAAGAGCTCCCACTCCTTAAAGAAGGACAGAAAACCGCTTTCCACATAGTGATGAATCTGCCGGCTCTGGCCGTGGAGTTTCTGGATGTGTTCAGGCATCTCTTGGTCGGGGAGCCCTGCAGCCCTGCTGATCTTCCCACTGTGCACTGCTACGGGTTCTCCAAACACAGCAACCCCGCCAGAGACATTCAGGAGCGAGCGGAAGCTTCACTGGGAACCTCCTTGGCTGGACGCTGTTCCATTTTCCTGGTCAGGAACGTGGCGCCCAACAAGGAGATGCTGTGCCTCAGTTTCCAGATCCCAGCGGATGTGCTCTACAAGAGGCCCTGTCCTGATGAAGGTAAGGAACAAGGCTCCCGTGAGGCAGTGGGATTTCAGGCTGCACCTCGTGCTGCCTCAGGCTGGTCCCAGCTGGTCAGCCCTGTGGGCCACTCCAGGCGTGTGACAGCGGTGTGGATGTGGCGCTGAGCGCGGAGGTGGCTGGCAGGACCGAGCACCTGCACGTGTGCAGCAGCTGCAGGGCTTCCTCGCCCTCGGTAACAGCAGCCTGCTCCTCTGATCCCAGCATGAGCCTCCCCAGAAAAATGGTGGACTGGACAGGATCACCCCACAGGCACTAAACTAGACCCTTATGCCTCAGGTTGTGGACTGAGGGAGGATGGGGACTCAGTGATCCTTGTGGATATCCAGTGCAGGATATTCGGTGGCTCTGTGATCTAATGCCAAGCACACGTCTCTGTTAGCTCAGTACTTCAGAACTGGAGCTGCATTTTTGCCCACATCAGTGCACTTCGAAGGGACTGGTCCCAGCTCTGACCTCCTTATGCTCACATGGACTCAGTGAGGTCTGGAGTCACCCTCAGCAGAATCAGGTTCTGTACCTGATTCAGTATAATTGAGATATAGATACCCTTGGAGATTTTCGGTGCTGAATTTGGTTGGTTTGTGGGGGTTTCTTTTGTTTATAATTGTTCATTTGTTCACTTGAAGTACTTGTAGAAACTGGTTGGTTTCAGTGATCTTGGGCTTTGCACTACATGACAAAGGGGCCAGAGAGAGGCTCTCACTCTGCAGTTACATGAACTGGAGGAAAGGAGGTTTTTATAAAGCTTCAATGCCATGGAACTTATTTTTATGCTGTTGTTGGGTAGCACTGAAATGTAGGTCAAAATACACCTCCATACAGGTTTATTGAAAGACGTTTTTGGCATTCCATAAAGACCCCCCATTATTGCTGTAACGTTTTCGTTTGTGGCTGTTAATCCTGATTTTAACTCTTGTCTCTTCCTGCTAAATCCCTTAACAGAGCTCCTCCCTGTTTCAGAGCTTGTGGTTAAGTCAGTCTGTTTACTGTACATTAAATAACTTACTTTTTGTAACCTTTTCCAGCAAAACCAGCCTCGAAACGTCTGTGTACCAGCCAAGATTCTCCTGAAGAGAAGTTACTGAGTTGAAGACCAGAGCTATGGTGACTACCTTGGTTTGTGTAAAGGATATTTCGGGTGTCTCTGTTTCACCCCTTGAGTTATTGGGAGCAGACCTGTGTTCCCATCGAGTTGCAGCTTTCCTTTGGGAGCCTCGCTTCCTGCAGTCACCTTTTCTTCTCATTGTGGGATTGACTGAAATTGTTGCTACTACAAAGAATTAAAACTTTGCTCTTTTATAATAAATGTGTTTTGGTACTTCCCTGCTCTCCATTGTTCCACGCCCTGTGCTAATTCAGTGGCCCGGCCTGGGGCAGTTTTCTGCTGTGGCATTTTGATAATGTGCAAGTTGTGGGGACAACAGATTTTTATGTCCTGTTGGGTCTAGGAAGGTGACTTATATAACCCCTGCCCTGGATTCTCCCTGACAGATGTTTTGGGTTCAGAATATTGGATTATGGTTAGCAGATGCACAAACAGCTCTTGTGTAAACAAGGTAACCTTTCAAAAACTTAACCTGAGATACCAAAAGGGCCAAATAGCCCAAGATCCTGAGGTTTTGAGTAAAAAATGCTTTTTTAACACCAAGATTTAATTAGGGATTAGTTGACTCCTAACTTTGTGTTTGCCCATGGTTAGAGCCAGAAAGACTTGAATGCCTTTTGCACATTTACAGATGAAGTTCATGCTTGCACTGCAGTTCCAGGCTGAAACCAGCACCTGACAAACAGTTCTGTCCTCCTGAAACCGTGTCCTCCCGTGGCTTTTGTGCCTCTGCCCTTTCCCAGCTCTCCCCACCTCTGCCTGCTCCCCTGCTGCAGTCCCTGGATGATCTTTCTGGCTGGCTGCTCGTATTCTGCAGGGATTTGAAAAGCCTCTGCCTTTGATTTCCTTTTCTTACCCATCCAAACTATTGTTGGGCAATGTCAACCACAAATAGTTTATTTGGCCAGAGAACTCGGCTCGCCCTCTCAGTTTCAGATATTTTCCCTCAGCCCAAGCTCCGAGCTCACGCCCAGCAACCAGATGTCTGTCACCCTCCTGGCCCTGCTGCTGTGGCTCCAGCCCCGAGCCTGCAGCCCGCTGGATGTTTGGTTCTCACCCAAACACCGCCAAGGGCCATGGATTTGTTTTGCTCGTGGCTCCGTGTGACGGCCTTTCCTTCCCTTGGCTGCACAGCCAGTGTTTGGAGCAAGCCCTGGCAGCCTGGTTCCTGCAGGATCACATTTATTCATCCCCAGGGAGGCCATCCTGACTCACCCGTGGATCCTGGAATCCTGATTCCTGCCTGGCCTGCACTGCAGCCCGAGCATTCCTGCACAGGCCTTTCACACAGAGCTCCTGCAGCTCCAACCTGTGCGTGCTCTGCTCCCAGGCACTGCTGCCCTGGGATCCTGCCCCGGCCTCGCTGCTGCTGCTCCTCTGCCTGTCGCGGTTCCTGACACCACTGCTGCTCTGCAGCTGCTGCCCTCTGGCTTTCCATAAACACCTCAAAGCAGCAGGCTCCTGTTCTTCGGAGCCCTCCACCACTCTGGAATGATGATCCCACCCTGGGATCTCTGCCTGACACAGACTGCAGGTCCCTGTGATTCTACATTGCCTCACAGCCCGAATTTAGGGCTTGGCACCACTGCATCAACAGAAACCCGGCTTTGATCAGCATTTCTGGGTCAAGCCTATAAAATACATAACTCTGATTTTCACTAAAGCGTCCCAGGGCAGGGAAGGGTTTGAGCTGGTAAAAGTTTTGTTCCCTTAAGGACTGAATGCTGGTGTTATTCCAGCAGCATGACTTTAGCTGCCAGTTTAGCAGATATGTCACTACACTCATAACCAGGGGGTTTCCAGCTTTCTGTGCAGTTGCCAATTCTGTGTACAAGAAATGAAATCATAAATAACAGCCAAGCTACACACCAGTTAACGAGTGTATTGAAATTATCAATATTAATGTGCATATGCAGTTCTGCATTCATTAGGGCATGACCTGGGCCTTTACCAAGTGAATATAAACAGATCATTGGTGAGGTGCATCTTTGCCAGGCTGGGTGAGCCTGGGAGAGGGGAGAGAAGAAAAGGGAGAGAGGAGAGGAGGGGAGGGGAGGATCTGATCTTTTCCTCACCTCTGCCTTCTGTAACATTCCTTGTCGGCAGCTGTTCTGGGCACAACCAACAGGATTTCAAAGGGCAATGGAAATTTTGCCACCTCCCCCCATTTTCTTTAATAAGAAAGCACCAAGTCTGGAATAGATCTCATTCTTCTCTTTATTAAAGCATAGAAAAAAATACATCCATTTAGTGCACTCCTCAGAGCAGGATTCAACAGCTATGAGCAGGTGGCCTATAAAAAGTGGTCCAAGGTCGCTGTCCTGAGCAGCTTCCCATCATCTCCTGCAACTTATACAGCTCATGGCAAAGTCCATCCTGCCACGGGAACCCCATCTCTGCTGCAGGTGGGCAACGTTCCCTTACAAGGAGCAAGGAGGAATACAAAAGTAGCAGATCAAGTGGCAGGGATCATCCCCAAAGCCAAAGGGATGTTCCCACCTAAAGAAGCTCCCCAGTGTAGGACAGAAAAGTTGCAAATGGAGGTAAACAGGAGAAAACAAACACACAGAAGCAAAACAAACAAACAAACAAACCCCAAAAGGGAACCCCACAATTTTGACTGCTTCAGCGACTTCGCCTTGTATTGAGACTTCTTAGACTGCTTCTAGAGCACCTCAGCTGAAAGATTTGGAGCTAAAGATTTGTTTTCCAGGCAAAGGTAAGAACCAAGTGACACGCGGAGGAAGGATCCCACACAAGAGTTGTGTCAGCACATTTCCAGAGCTTCTCATCTCATCCAGCTGGCAGGAGGAAAAACCCACTTGTCTAAACTGGGGAAACTAGTTTTATGGGAAGAAAATGTAGGCTTGAATATTGACACTAAATGTTATAATCAAAATGGCATTTAAATGCTTGTGCAAATAAAACCCTGCAATAAGAGTAAAACCACAAACTTTAATAAAGTCTGGCTTTATTTAAAAAAAATTTACAAGTGTATTTCTTTAAGCCTCAAACATACACAGCTGAGTTATTCACATCTTCCATTAGATGTGGCTTATTGCTTCAGCCTCCCTCAGCAAAGGGCCACATGACTAACGAGTTTGCCCCTCCACAAGAATGTATCTACCATTTTACAAAGCTCTCGTGCAGACGGGTTTGTTTCTTCCCTTTAACACTTAAACACAGCTGGTTTTGCGCCAGAGGAGAGCACAGAGCAGCGAGCGCAGCCCGGCCGGTGCAGATGGCAGCGATCCTGCCCCACCTTCGCTGGCTCGGGTCGCTCCTCGCCCTGCTGGGTGTCCTTTGGTCACAGGCCGGTGCTCCCTGGCTAACTGGGGTGCCAGAAGAGCCCGCTGAAAGCGTCCTGCAGGGCGCGGTGACAAGCCAGGGAGGAGGCGTAGCCCCCAGCCAGGTCCTGCGGAGCGGCGGCTCGAACGTGGGTGAGGTACCTGCGGCAAAGAGCGGCGATATTTCAGAGCAGAGGAAACACATCAAACACCCCCGGACTTCACAGGACAGCGAGGCTGAGGCTGCTCTTGGGAAAAGCAAGGAGATGGAGCTGCCCACTGCCCGCTGAACACATCAAGATGTTAAAGCAATGATGCACCTTCAGCCAGGCTGCCCCAACCAGCGCACTGGGGCAGCAGGAGGTGGCAGAGGGTGAAGGGCACCCAGGGGTTTGTGTTCCCTGTGCCCGCTCTGGGGGATGGTTCATTTCCCCACTCCCATCGGCCCTGCCAAGACAAGGACACCACCAGAAGCTTTCCTGCACTCCCACAGGAACAGGAGGGTTTCAGCTCTGCCACTTAATGCCAGACACTCCCCCAAGCCGACTGTGCCGGTTGCTCTGAGGACCACAGGGCTGAGCTTCCTGCCCTCGGCTCGCCTGTGCCTGGAGCCCACTGACCCTGGGAATTAGATCTGTGGGAGGCTGCCATCACTTTGGCAAAGAAGGCTCTAAACTTCCCCATCAATTAAGCATCATCACCCATTTGCAGAGCCATCTAATTCTACCCCAAACCTTCCAGGCCGTTGAGTTGACATGGAAACAGGAGTTGACACGGAAGCAGGAGTTGACATGGAAACACAAACACTCTGCCTGCGCTGGCACTGCCACTCTCGGCTCCCCTTGGCTCCTTCCAAGGGCTCCACCCCAGCCACACACGCCGAGAGCTCCTGTTAAAGGATGGCTTCATTCCACACTGTAACCCTACAGCTCTTGCACCCCACGAGACAGGTACAAGACCAGATTCTCCATTAGTTTTGCACCAAAACCCCGTCAAACAGACGGATCCACAGCCCAGCAGGAGCAGCACGACGACCATCTCCAATCCTGACCACCAGACACAGCCCCATAAACAAGAAGTGCTTTCCACAGGGGCCGCGCTTCAGCCGCTGTTTTGATTCCTCACTTGGTACATGTTGCTCCTGGGAAGGTTGAGTCATTCCACCTCTGGCTTGGCAATCCAAGCATAAACTTGCAAAACGCACACAGCCTTTTATAATGTTATCCCGAGAAACCTAAAACAGCTGCACTTTTGGCAGGAAAATACAGGACCACCAGTAAAATATCCAAAACAGTTGCATCTTTTAATTTATGACTGTACACTGTTTCCATAAAGAGTATATAAAACAGGTCAGATTTTATAGGTAAGGCATAATAAACAGTCATATCCATTGACGCCATAAAAGCATAGAAAAAGAGATTACTGAAAAATGATTAATTACGGTTTTAAAAACTGTATTTCTTGCACCTAATAACCACAATGCCCAGACATGAACAATATTTCTGAGGCATTCTTGGTGAGATGCTGAAGCTGAAACTGAATTTACCTCCTGTGACTGAGTGGAGGTGTTTTGTACCGAGCTGTGATGGAGTCTGGCCCTCACTGCCAGACGCTGGTTCCCATCAGCACAGACACAGGCAGGAGAGCACAAAATAATAATAAAATAAACCCTTTTAATAGTGCTCAGTCCAAAAGAATCTACAAACACAGCAACAAAGCTGGTCCCATCTCTTAATTTGCAAGGGGAGGTGGTCTGCAAAGAGCTCCTGGTTTGTGGCAGAACACATTTTATGGGTTTTAATTTTTTTTACCGTTCTTGTTACTTGTCCCTTAATATTTTAAGAGGAAGATCTCATCCTTCCCAAAGGACTTTTAAAACTGCTGTGGGAAACAGGAGCTCCTTTCCCCAGCCAGGAACGATGGGCACTGACAACAACAAATAATTTCCTTCAAAACGCTGGTGTGAAACTACCTCTACCCTCCAAACCAGAGAGTCTTATAAAAATCAATTCCCATCTTGGATTTCACTTCTATCATATTTATTTCATTGCACAACTTCATTTTCCCCTCATGCATGAAACGGTCCAGTGAAAACGGGATTATTTTACATTTCAATATTAACAAAGATTGGTTGTGTCTTTCTCATTACTTTTCTTATCTTCTCTTACTTACATATCACTGAAAGGAGAAAAACAGTCTATTGTTTCCCTTTTTCTAGGACATCTGAAATTGGAGCGTTAGTTTCATAAGACAACCTGACTTCCAGCCACCGCAGCACTTCTTGTTAATTGGGAGGTGATCTCTGAAGCAATACAAAATCATTGCCAAAAAGGCTCCCATCGACTTTTACTGCACGACCTGCCCTAATTCTCCTTACTCCTGTGAAACGAGCACGGCCCGCTGCTGGCTGTCAAGTGAGGTCTTTATTTTCTTGTTAAGTATCTGAACTTACTGCTCTTGACCCATTTAATTACTGTGGTACACCAGGCAATTGCAAAGAATCTGCCACGCTGAAGCCACACAATGAGAAGCGAATGTTTTGCCGGCTTTTCCACACCGGTCCCCATCTGTGCTGCCTGATTCCAGCCATCCCCGCCACGGGAGAATCTCTCTGAACTGGATTCCTGGGGTTTCTGGCAGAGGTCAGCACATCTTTTCATGTACACCTTTACAACAGCAGCAGGAAGAAGCGCTTGCCAAGTTTTATTTCCAAAAAGCCGAGCTCCGTTAGGTCTTGGGACCTGGAGGTAATTGCTCTCACTAGTTAGCAAATTCCAGCACACTGGGTCTGTTTTTCATAGGTTTATTTTAAGTACCTGTAAATCTTATAAGCAGAAACCAGGAAAAAGAGGCTTGCTTTTTCTGGTGCGCAGTTTTTTAATGTAACTTGTTTTTACTGAGGGCAGACTAAACTCTGAAGTTAAAAAAAGCCTGCACTATTATTTTTGAGCAGGGCTAGAGGGCTGTGTGTTCCCTGCCCCACCATTTCACACCTCCCATTCCCAGCAATGCCTATGCTCTGCTTCAGGCTCTGCCCAAACAAGCCCCCTTTCCTTGGCTGCAGCCTTTGGATGTTGATCTTCCCATTAACCTTTCACGTCAGTTAAAACACGTCATATTTTGTTCTTCATGAGCCTTGGGGGGCTCATTCCTGACCTTCAGTTTCTCATCACCGTGGAGGGGGTGGGAGAAAAAAAAAAAACAACCAAAACCTCCTGTTTTCAAGGAAAGAGGTGTAATTCACACTCAGTGTGGAGGCTCAGAATCAAGCTGGTCATTCCTGGGAGGGGGTTTTCTTCATGTTTTCTCTTTTCCCAAGGCTGTGTCACAATCCCTTCACCAGGACTGCAGAGAGCGAGGCGGGCTCAGCGTGGCAGTGGCTGTGACCCCCGGGGCCTTCCCAGCACAGCCCAGGAGCCCCAGCCCCTGGCACTGCTGCTGCTGAGAGCCAGAGGACCCAACAGCGGCTCAGCAACGCCCAGGACCACTGGCAAACATCCCCTCACTGCTCAGCAGGGTGGTCTTGCTGCAGAGAACTTCGGGAAAGATGTCGGAAACAATCAGAGAGGATGGAGAAAGGGCACAATCAAACCTGGCTAAAATAAACACCAACCAAAACGCAAATAAACCGAAAATCCCCCCCCTAAACAAACACAAAGAACCAAACATCCAACTAACAAGCCCAAACTACCCCACAGTATGTTCCTTCACCCATTCAGCTGAAAGTACCAATGCTCGGGATTATTTCACACAACCCTCCCTGCTACCCAAGATAAATACACTCCCAGGGGTGCTTCTGCAGATGCATCACTTAAAGATACCACTCAGATATGGAATAACCATAATAACCAATCTGTATTTGGCATACAGATTTTTTTTTTTTACCTATTAGGTATTTTATGAGAGTGAAGAAAAGAAAAATCATTCACAAGTTGTTTGACAAGGAAAAAAACAGAAATCATTTAATTCTATTCCACAGAATAGATTCACTGCTCATCTGATTATCCGCAGTATCCAAGACAGAAAGTAATGGGGCAGACATTAGATCTGGGAAATTTTCCAGATTCATCATTTAAATAATAAATAGTGGTTGCATAAAGCAAGAGAAATACTCCGGTCTGGAAAACTGTGTGAAGCATTAGCAAGGCAGTGGCACAGGCTGCTGCATTCCTGAGCCCTTCTGGAGACAGCGTTTTCATTAGCTTTACCAATCCCTAGGATGAGCTATTGCTGTGTTACTCTGAGGGAGCTTGCAGAGACTGGGTCTCGTCAGAGGAGAGAGGCACTGGGAGGAACTGGGCTGTGTCTGGCCTGGCTTCTGCTGAGGAATGTGTGGCCTGGGTTACTCTCTAGTCCCTGAGCAGGTACAAACTGAGCTCCTCTGCTCAGCTCTGTTCTCCTTTGAACCACTCAGCTCTACCACAGTCGGTCTGTGCAGACAAACAGAATTTGTTTATAAAATGAGCCGAGTTCATTGCTGTTCTCCACGAAATAGCCCCAGGAAATGCATTTGGGATCAGGCCTTCACTGGGTGTTATTCAAATATGGTGTGGTTCTCTCTCTCTCAGAGACTAATATGGCTAAGGCAGGGCAAAAACACAAGGTACAAAGCTGGTGCTCAGAGAAATCCAGAACAGCAATTCATCCTTCCACGGAGTAGCTACAAACCTGATCCTCAAATTTAAAAAAAAAACCAACAAAAAACAGTCTTTCATGCATTTTAGCAGACACTATTTGGGCACTATGACTGTATTTAGATGTTAACAAACCCACCAGCTATGACTGGTGTCAGAAGTTCCTGCTGAACCCCAGCCAACACAGCCTGTTCCAACGCAGAATTCAAGCTCAACACAGCCACGAGCTCAGCAAGGGCCCCTCACGAGCCCAGCCCGATCCCTCCTTGCCCGAGGTCACACTGCCAGCCCTGATGGCAGCCAGGCACCTGCCACCAGCCACTCCTCTCCTGCACCCTCCGGACCACACAGACAAAATGGGAGAAAATCTATTTAATAGCTGCAATCACTGAAGGAGTTCTGCTATTTGTTGGGGATTTTTTTCAATGCCTCTCTGTACACAACTGCAGCAATCTGTGGATGTCAAAACAGGGCTAAGCACGACGAGGTCCAAATACGACAGATCCCAAGGCAGAGAGATGAAGGATACATTTTCACCCAGATTATGGTACCTTATGGACTGAACACAGCCCGTACTGGAGAGGTACAAAGAAAAGTCATTCTAAATACCACAACAGCCTTGGCTACTAAAAAATCCTGCCAAAGACAAGTGATCCAGCACAGACACCACCCCTGCAGCCCCAGCAGTCCCACCTGCAGACAGCAGTGCTGTGCAGATTCAGCACAGTAAGCCAGGCTGTTTTGTTATTATTAATAACCCTGTTTAGCTGTGCTGCTTTCTGAGGGCTTAGTGAGCAGAAATTGCTCTCGGAGGTGTCAGATGAATGCCAGACCCTTTTCCATGCCACAAACTTGCTCAGCCCATTTCACTCAGCCATGCCCCAGGAACCTGCTGCAGAACCGTCCCTGACTCATCGCAATTCTGATTTCCAGCAAGGAAAAGTTAGTGCCTTCGTCTTGCAAATAAATTCTGCAAAAGCAGATGCTTTCTGACTCTAATGGATCTCTTTTTGTTACCGTTAAGGATTAAGAAAAAAACATAATTGAGAGTTTGAGCTCCTAGAACTTTTATTTCTCCACTTTAGGTTTCCTAAGTGAAGAACTCTGTTCTACCAGAAATAAACTTTCCCAGCAGAAAAGACAGGAAATGCCCCAGCTCAGCAAATCGATAGAAGAAATACAGGACTCCCAGTGATTCTTTTTAACCTCCTCCATCTGCTTTTTCTAAATAGCAATTTGTTTCAAACACTGTCAGAGTGTCTTAGGGCAGAAGTGTGTGTCAATTGCGTGTGGTGAAACAAAGTACTTTAAAATAAAACAGGTCTGCCACAGCACACCTCAGCTAGGAAGGAACAGCACAGAGCTCTGCTACCAGACACTGAAAGAGGCAAAAGAAAGCCTTGAAAAGTGGTATTAGCTATGAAACAGCTGTCACTGATAAAGCCAGTTCTGACTCCAAAGGTAGAAATCAGGGATGAGTTATTCCCCCCTCTTCTCCTCCATCCTCTCCTCCATCATAATGTCCTTTATATGAAGGGCAAACATTTTGGATCCTGGAAGCCCAAAGCCACCAGTGTCCTGCTGCAACAGTGACCCAGCAGCACCCTGGGGCTCAGTGCTCCCTCCCAGTCAGCTACTGCAGTGACCAATAAAGGAATCTCTGAGGGTTTAACATAAAAACCGAAGTATTTTTATTTGATGTTTCACATAAACTGTTTCCTCTTTAATGGTGAAACACATACATGACCTGTAGGACATATCTAATGACCCATCTCAGAGAGTTTATTACAGATTACCTGTGAGCTGGTGAGTGCAGTCGTGAACCCTGGAGTAGAAAAACCTTTAAATGCAAAGACACAAAGTCACAGAAGGCCTCCTCGGGGTGGGGAAAAGAACAGAACCAGATTTTCCCATACTACTTTCCCTGAAAGCCTCCTCTTTTTGTGATGAAATCCAGAGTCCAGAGACCAAACATTTCCACTGAAAAGCTAATATACTGGGGAGTGGAATGGGGGGAAATTTCCCAATGACAGCTATCTCGAAATACACTTCAGTGCTCCTCATAAAAAAACCCAACTCTTCTACTGGCAAAAAAAGAACTTAAAAGCAAGAGAAGTTTTAGAGAGAGCACCTGGTTCTCCAGCATTTTCCCAGCACTGCAATTCTACTGCTGCCCTGGTTTTTAAATAGATGTGAGACCAGACTCAGGTACTTGCATTTATTTAACACATAAACATTTGTTTTTGGAGTAACTGAGAAGCCAGCGCTGTTGCCTTGAGGTAAGATGAAAAGCTACAGAGAAATTGAGATCAAAGGAAAAGGAGGAATGCCTTCTGCCTCCCAGAAACTGATATAATTTTAAAAGAAGTGGATGTTTTAAAGTGTAAAGACAGGAAACTGACGATGAAAAAGGTTTTATAGAATAAAGGAAGCTTTGTACTCCTCTGCCCTGATATGCATTTTGCACATTTCCTCTGCTGCAGGCTGGATGCAGCCCTGGGACAGGACCCACAGGCACCGCCAAAA
The DNA here is from genome assembly GCA_013398855.1 of Mohoua ochrocephala. Classification (NCBI taxonomy): domain Eukaryota; kingdom Metazoa; phylum Chordata; class Aves; order Passeriformes; family Acanthizidae; genus Mohoua; species Mohoua ochrocephala. The sequence continues at coordinate 114,954 of VZTA01029329.1, forward strand.
AAATCAGGTTTGGACAACTCCAGTCCCACTGCAGGGCCCTACCCAAGAAGGCACGACCTTGATGCAACTATTTCATGTAGAAAAATCTATAAACTCCAAGTACTATGGACTACAGACTTTGAGACTGTCCATTTAAAGCCCTGTAGACTGTAGACATAGAAACTACTTTGAAATGGGACAAAAACCCCTCAGGTGGTGCAAGCTGACCTATTCCCATCTTCAAAAGGAACTGTAAATCCAAGTACACCTGGAGATGTTACAAATGTTAACAAGTTAAACAAACCTCCTCTTTTCACTCAGGAGTTATCCAAGCTAGAGGTTCACATTCAACAAGAATTCTCCATGGGTAAATCCAGTGCATGTTTGACAAACGCATTTTGCCCCCCATGTGAGCCCACAATTCCCAGTGGGTGCCTGCATATTCCTTTTGATAATAATCAAATACTACATTTACTCAGCTTCTCTTAACATTTGATCAGGCAGCATCGCTTCAGACAAGGTGTAACAGTTCCAGCCCTAGAAAATGTGAATACCAGCGCAAGAGAACAGCCACTGCTGTCTTTGGAGCACTCGGTGATTCTGAGCTAATGTGGGAAATCTTGAGCACAGTTTCAAAAGTTAAAGTGATGACAGAGGTCATCTTGTTTTGTTAGGGTTTTTTTTCAGTTAAAAAGTAAAACAAACAGCCCTTGAAGCTGCTAAAGTACATCACAACCCCACTAAGGAACGCTTAGAGAAAGGAGGCATATCCTCAGCTGGTCTAAGGCAACGTGGGTTATAGTTTTCTGTGCCATTGCAGGGAGGATTCAAGACAATGATTATCTGAAAGTTCTCCTCATTTTAGCACACAACTGCCTGTTCTAAAATAAAAACAGGAAATGGAAAGCAGAACCTGCAAACACACAAATCCTTTGCAAGCAAAGGAAAACTAAAGGCTACGCAAGTTCTTTTTGGTCACGTGTTTCAACTCTATAAAGGATATTTTATAAAAATTCTGTGCTGACTTCTCTTTCTTCGGTTGTTGGGGGGCTTCCTCACATCTCACTTTCCTCCCAGTAAAATACTGAGTTGAGAGAAGAGCCATTGCTGACTGTGCAGCGTAAACAGTTTGCTTCTCGTTGCTCACCGAGCATCTCCACGCCACACATTCCTGCCAGCTCCAAAATATGCACAGGCACTACTGTCCGGATGAGCTTTTTTTATTTCCTTTACACTGCAAGGATTTCTGCTTCAACTCTTTCCCAAAGAGCTGCTTGGATTCCTTACCCCCATGCACTTAGCTGTAACAAGAGGTTAGTGTTTATTTCTAGAAGCCTTGCTCACAGGAAGCCTTCCTTCAGCGCGAGTGACTTCCGTAACTCCAGAGGGGCTGGGAGCGCTCTGGGATGAGCGGGGGCACCTGGTCCCCCATTTGTCATCTTCCTGAGGTCACCCGCCAGCTGTCTGTCCTCTCAACACCCGGCCTCAGCGCCGCGCTCAAGGCATTCTCCCTCGCTCGGGTTTCCAGGTCTGGACTTCCAGATCCAGTAAATCAATCAGCCCCCCCAGAAAGCGCTCAAACAACTGCAAGGGAAGCGTTTGAACACCCTTGAGCGGCCTCGCCGCGCACAAGGACACTGCAGTGCCCGCGGGAGCCCGGCACAGCGCTGCTCCGCAGGACTGGGATGGATTACACTCGGCAGCACTGCAGCGCTGCAGCTACATTTAGTCTGTGACTAAATCAGGCTCCGCTCGTACTTGACCCCGGGAAGAATGTCATTGAACACAAGGGCCTTTTCTCAGCTGTGATATTGGGGTTTTTTTTTCCTTTTCAATGGCTAAAACAACCATTAAGCCACCATTTCTGTAATTGCAAAGCAGCTCTCTTTTTAGCATGTTGTGGAAATGTTTTGGCATAGACCGATCTCCAAATTCTTCATCTTTCCCTCTGTCCTCCAACTCCACTCTTCCTCCCACACACTGTGTTTAGGACAAAGGGCACCAGAAGAACATGGATGTGTTTAAGGAATTATTATAACTCTGAAGAAGTTAACCACTGTTTTGTAGCTTTCTACCTAAGTCAAGATTGTTTCACAGGCTTCTCTTTTTTATGTAAGGATAGGGCAAGTTCGGTTTTAAAGACAACCCTGTGTCTTTCCCCAGGGCTGAGGGAACGCTTCCCTGGGCTGGACTCTGGGAATACAGAATCCCTTCTGCAGGCAAGAAGGGAGAACACAACTTTTATTCTGAAAGACACTTCTTTTGGACACACAAACTCTTCTTTTAGGATAAAAATTCCCTCCTGTTCCTCCCACTCTGCCTTTTTCTCCATGTTCCGCACACCCCACTGAGCACCATGAATCCCCCAGCACATGGCCAGAGATCCATATTGATGAACTGGGGCTTTGGGAGAGCTACATGAAAGAGATTCCTCCAGCACCAGCTTCCATGTAAATTATGCATCTGTGAGGCAAAGGGAGCCCTTTCTGAACAGAGCACTCAGTCAGGAACACCTACAGAAGGAGGATGGAGATGCACAGACACTTTTTTCCCTCCTTTTTAGTACATTTTGCTTGATGCACAGTTCTGAGGCAACAGAACACGAGGACAGTCGTGATTGTATCACAGAATCATAGAACGATTTGGGGTGGAAGGGACATTAAAGACCACCCAGTTCCAACCCCCCTGCCATGGACAGGGATGCCACCCACTAGCTCAGGACACAGCTGCAGAGTCCAGGACAGCTCCAAGCAGACAGGAGGTATTTTAGCCCCAGGAGCTCTGGTAAGGACCTTGATTTTGGGCCCAAGGCTGGAAAATGAAGTGACCAGAATGCTTTTAAAGTTTTTCTTGCATTGAAGGACTTGCTTTAGTCCCAGCAGGGAAGGACAGAACCCCTGAGTGACTCATGTATCAGGCACGGCCACAGGCTTTGCCCCCAAATCACTGCTGATGGAAAAAAATCACCTGAACACAGAAAAAGCTGGTTATAACCCCAGCTCTGAAATACAGTTTCCCCAGTCAGAAAGTCAGTTCTGTTTTCACTGTGACACAGCATCCTCTGTTCTGACTGAGTAGCACTGAATTCACATCATATGGCAATTCCAGTTTAATGTGACTCAAACAAAACAGCACAAGAATTTCTAAAGCATTTTTAGCCGCTGATACTGATCAGGTAAGTAAGCTGCCAAACCTAATAATTATCTCAAATGAATAACTACAAACTCTTAGTTATTCATTTCAGATAATAAGAACCCAAAGTTATTTTCTTTAGGCAGAATATGAAAAGTGTAATTGTTGAAAGCAAATATTGCAGTTTGAATGACAGTATTTAAAGAAGATGAGATTGTTCAGGTCAGAAGAAGGTGAAAACCAGGTCACCTTCTCTTGCAGCTGACTTGTGCTCTAATGCATGAGCCCCTCGGCCGCCTCAGGTTCTGGTTGCTGCTGGTCAGGTCAGCATTTCAGGCCGATGCTGAGGATCAGGTTTACAGCTCTCAGCCATGCTGGCGTTTGCTCCTCAGGAAGGCCTGGGAGAGGTGGGAGGGAGCAGTGAGGGCAGGAGCTCGGAGTGAGGCTTCTCCTCAAAACCACGGCTGGGTGAAGGATGAGAAGCCTCCTCCCCAGTCAGGTGCAGCCTTTGGGCTGAGCTCTCAAACCCCGACTGCAAAGGAGCTGCACAGCCCCGTCCTGGCACAGGGCAGTCACAGCTCCCACAGGTGAGGGAGGAGGGAAAACAGTTGCCCTGTTCTCCTGAAAACATTTTTTTACAGGGGAATGAAGGAAAAAACCCACTCCTTCAATCCTAGGCAATTTCCTCCTATCTGTCAGCATATGGTAGGAGCTATTATTATTTGGCTTAAATATAAAGCATCGTTAAGACTATTTTTCTGTTTTAACAGCTTGACAATTCTATTGTGAAATCTGGGTGAAATTCTCTGGATTTTATTGCCCTTCTCTATTGTGCCCTGGTAGAATTTCTAGAGGGGAAAATACAGTGATGATAAGGGATCTTCATTTTACTCTTCTAAAAAGACAATGAGTTAAGTGTCTAAATTGAATCATTCTTTATATGATTTCTGTTGAATTCATTTTAATTTTCTGCTGCTTTCAATCTAACCCAATCTCCTGAAACAGCGGAAGCACAGATATCAAACGGGAGTGTGCTGAGTTAGGCAGAATCCCTTAGTTCCACCAGGGAGGGAAAATACCAACAGAATTGTTACAGAGCAGTGATGTCCACAACTGCCGAAATTCTCCATGGATTGTTAACAACTCGACTCAACTCGCAAACTGCATCCCCAAAATCTGTCTCCAAAGAAGTTGTGCCTACTGACTGAACTGATTCTGAAACAGGTGCAGAAAGTGCCTTTTTAAACATTCACAGAGAGTGCCCAGAAATTAGTGGGGATTGCTAATAAAAATGACATTTAATAAATTTTCCCGCTGAGGAGAGCTCCCAGCAACACTAGGTGGCAGAAGGCTCTGTCACATTGAAGACACCTGCAGATAGATATATTCACAGAACTACTTGAGCTTGATTTTAGAAAAGCTAAGGGGAAAACAGTTGAAAGCAAAACAGTTCTAAGATCCCATTTTCCATCCACTCTTCCAGTTCTAATTCTGGCTCCGATATCCCTAGTGCACATTGTTTCACCGTTTAAGCTATCCCAGAATGTGAATAGACCTTCTAAACTTGAACCTTCAATCACACCTTACTCAATTCAGATGAAATTCTGTATGTGACAGGTGATTCTTCTAAGCTTTTACTTATTTAAAAGAGAAATTCGTTGTTTAAAGAAACAAATGGCCACTAGGACAAGTACACAATAAAAACATACACTGTGAGTTACCTTGAAGCAAACTTGAAACCCAGCCTGGAGTGCTCTTTGCTACTTCTGCAGCTGTAAGAAAATCAACAACCTACAAACGAACTCATTCAAAACTGCTCAAGACTCAATGTGGAAAAGATCTGCTAAAATGGCAGCTGCTCCCTCGTGGAGATGCATTTTCAGGAATACTTTTGTAATTACATATAAAATTCAACTGTTTGCTTCTAGTTTTACACATTTAACCCTTTAAAAAACATCTGTGCTCCATTTTCCTTTATTCTGGCCACTCTGTTTTCAACTCCTCTAAGTTTCTCTCTCATCCTGTATAAATCAAACTCATAAGGAAACAAAGAGGTGCCCCTGCCCTGGTGATGTCAGGAGGAAGCCGTAAACACGGAGAGGCAAAGCGAAAGCCAAGAACTCTCTAGATGCTGAAAAAGAAAAGGCAGCGGGGGGACAATGACACTCTATTTCCACAGACATGGAAGTGTGAGGTGACAGCAAAGATTTCTCCGAGATGCCCGTGGCTGCACTGCCTTTGCCCTTGCCAAGCAGTAACACCCCAGACTCGCAGCACTTGAGGGGTGCTTCCCCAAGTGCAGCCAGTGCCAGCGCAGAGCTCAGTGCATTGTGGAGGGTTATTTTGCACCTCTAGCCACGGAGGCTGTTTGTGTTTAAATATAGTATATTTTATCATTCACAGTTGTCAGCAGTGGAAATTGTCATCTAAGCAGGAAAAGATGCTGTTGAAGAAACAGGAGGGGTTGGTTAGAAAGTAAAAATTATTTTGGCCGTGACAACTCCTCTCACTGCCCATTTTGAGGGTAAGGGATCACGCCACCCATTGCAAATTGCTGCCTGAAAGTCAGAAAAATCAATAGTAGGTAGGAAAGCCGACTTGCCAAGGCTACAACCACTGCCAGCAGATTATTAATGCATCTGTCTGCATTCTTTAATGTTTCCTAAGAAGCAACTATGTTAACTGAAAAGGTGCGACGTGTCACCAGCCCTTCTCTTCTCTCCTCTTCATTTTCTCTCTATATTAAAACCTTGGCTACCAAAGAAAACAATCATGTTTCACCTCATCTTTTCCCAGCTTTTCTGAAGTTCAGTTCCTGCTCTAGAGCAATATATACAGTCTAAGTACTACCCCTGACAAGCTGTTTGACAGCCCTAAGTTGCACATCTATTTTACTCCCAGAGCTTTGGAGTTGGTAGGGTTTAGATGGGAAATGGAGGCCAATTAAAATAAACACAGACAATATCAATGAATTCTTCAGAAAGGCACAAGACAAGCAAAATGAAACACTACTGGCTTTTGCCCACAGTTAGAATTCAGCCCATCTCGCAGACTGAACACTCTGGCTGAGGTCCAGAAAGACACTTAAGCACATGTCTTATTTTAAGCATGTGAGCAGCCTCATTGATTTTTCACTCATGCCAGGAAGAATATTCAATGCGCTTAAAGTTAAGCACATTGTTAAGTGCCTTCCTGGACCACGGCCAGGCTATTTAGCCCTTGCAAGAGTTAGTCTAGAGAATATTTACCATTATTTTAACTTCTCAAGACTTTCTTTGAGATAAAGTTTTATGGTGTATGAAAATATTTCATTCATACAAGCAGTGACTGGCTCACAGCAACCTTCAGGGACCACGTACTCTTCCCCTTCCCACATCTTCTAAAGCAGTAACTGGAAGGATTAAAGACACATAAGCAAATATACCGATAAAGAAAATTAGTTTTGAAAGAGAAGCCAGCAGTCTTACTGATCTAGAGAGCAAAATGAGCCCCACAGTGAAAAGCTGACAGACATATTAATTTCCAGTGAAAACTAATAAAGTCATTTGCCAATGTCCCATTCCAATACCAAGTCCTGTGCAGGAACTTTGAAAAGCAAGCTAAATGTTGACTGAAATTAATTATCACAATAAGCACACATTCAATTCCATTTCTCCTTCCTTTTACATTGAGTTAAATACAAAATTCAAGGAAAGGCCTGTTAGTGCTTCCTCAAGATGACCTCACCACATCAGAGCACTTCAGAGATCAAAGGCACAACAAACACTTTGCTCTTTGCTACAACAAAGTGATGCCATTTGCTACGTTGGCTACAGACAATTGGATTTTTATCTGGTTGGCATTATCCAAGTTCTCAGTATCATACCCTGAGTAAGAGCTAGAGAAAGGTGTTTAACAGTACAGCCTCACGCTCCCTCCACCCCAGCCATCTCTCTCCAGAAGCAGAAAAGGGAGTGCACGGGAGCCTGACCATTCCAGTGGGACCAGCAGGACACTGACAAATTGCTCCTCTTTTATGAGCAAATGCACCTTTTTACTTCAGTATTTCTTTCTTCCTGAAGAGTTTAAACTCAGTGGTGAAAGGACACAACTGACAGAGGGAGACATGAGCAGAAAGGCAGTTTAGCACTCAGTCACCTCTGAAATCCCAGGGTGACACAGCTGCATCACTCATTGTGTCTCACACCAATGCAGCTCCACTGATTTCGTGCTACCAAGCCCACACCTGATGGCAACTCCAGCCTCAGCATCCAACACACCACTTTAGAAACTGGTGGAGCAACCTCTGAGACCTCTGGAAAAAGGAACTAAGATGGCAAAGGCAGCCTGCAGACAAAAAAGACACTTCCTAGTGGATCCTGCTCTAGAAGTCCTCAATTTGAAATAAATAATCTCTTTATTTTAAAATATAGTTTTACCTATCTTATTGCTGAGATTATTTGATGAAATTTTCTCACCTTGCTGTGCAACCAAAGCAGAAGGACAGTGACACTGAGAAGGTTGAGGCTGGAAGGCACATAGGGAGACCACTTGTTCCAGCCTCCCTGCTCAGCAGGGTCAGCTCAGGCAGGTTGCTCAGGGCTGTATCCAGTCAAGTTTTAGTATCTCCAAGGAGGAACACTCCACAAACTATCTGGACAACCTGTCCCAGTGTTTGAATTCCCTTGCAGTAAATGCATTCCAGTGGAATGCCATGTATTTCCATTTGTGTCCATGACATCTCGTCCTCTCAGTGGGAATGGCTGAGGAGAGTCTGGCTCTGTCCCCTGCGCTCCCTGCCCTCCATCAGGTATTTGCACACATTGATAAGATCCTTCCAAGCCTTCCCTTCTCCAGATTGCAGAGTTCCCTCAGCCTCACCTCACACGACAGATACCCCAATCTCTACCCACTCCAGCGTGTCCATGTCTCTGGCACCAGGGATGCCAGGAGAGGAGGTGTCCCTCACCGGTGCTGAGCAGAGGGGAAGCATCACCAACCTCCCTCTACCTCCCGGTGACACTGCCTGGCACAGCCCAGGAAGCTGGTGGCTTTTCTTCCCCACAAAGACGGGCTGCTGGCTCATGGTCACCGTGGGGTGCTCCAGGCCCTTCTCCAGGGAGCTGCTTTCCCAGCAGGTCAGCCCCCAGCCCGTGCTGGCACATGGAGTTATCCCAGCCCAGGTGCAGCACCCTGCACTTCTCTTTGCTGAACACACAAGATTGCTGTGACACCGTTTCTCCAGCCTGCCGAGGTCCCTCTGAAGGGCAGCACAACCATCTGGTGCATGAGCTGCTCCTCTGGACTTTGCATCACCTGCAAACCTGCTGAGGGAGCACTCCTTCCACAGCCAGGCAGGGAAGAGGAGGGTAGGCAGTGCTCGTCCCTGTATCGACCCCGGGGGTGTACCACTGAGTCCTGCTTTGCTTTGAAATCCACAAATGAACAGGTATGTTAACAACACTAGATTGTATTGGTTTAACCAGTTCTCATTTTTAAATTTAGATGGTTAAATGAGTGTAATATTTTAATATATGCAATCATTGAGTCTGTTTCTGAACAGTATCTGCTGGTTCAACTTGCCCTTAAAAGTGAACTTCCTTCAAGAAAACTTCGAAAATCATTTATGACTTTAGAGGGAGAGACAGACTTCTCTTTTTGAGCTGCTTTAGTATGTAACTAACCCAAATGGTGGATTTTCTTAAGAAATCATTTCTGCAGACAAAATTGCCCCTTCACTTGAAAAATCCAGAGCAACAAGAAAGCTGTATTCCAGAACTGGGATTACAGCCAGTTTATGATGGATAAACATTGAGTGCTTATGGCATAATTATAATGTCACAGCATTTGCTGCCAGAATTACAAAAAATAGTCTTAAAATCATGCCCTAAATAGAATGGTGTTTAGTTTAGCTAAACTGAAAGCACACTCCAAGAAATGTGAAAAAACAAACACCATGGTTCCAAATCTCAATTATGCATACTAAGGGCTTGTTTTAATAAAAGTATATTTAGTGGCTGAATAAAGTTTCTCAAAAAATAATTTTAAAAATAATGAATTCCCGATGTCCAAAAATGTGCCACATGCAATTTCATCACTGACTCATGTAAACTAACCTCAAATTTAACCAAATGCAACTGCGATCAATATTGTGTCAATCTGAAAGTATCTGGGGTTTAAGGCAACAAAACCAGATGCAAGGATGAGTAAAAATTTGGAACCCACAAACAGAACGGAGCTCTTGGCTACTGAAAGGTCTGGAACAGTTATACTGACAGGGAAAAGCCAAAAGAATGAGAAGTTTTGACAGCATTGCCACATTGAGCAGGAAGAGAGTCAAGTGCAGGAGGAATAAAAGGGAGATAGTTTGCTACCATTGCATGTTATTTAACTTTTCTCTTTTAAAGATGGCATCCTGCACTTGAGGTAGGGACTGTTCCACACACGTCTGAACTGTTGTACAGTGTCTAGGGATGGACTTGCAACTGTGTTCCTAGGCACTTTTGGAAGGCAAAACCCAGCAATAAACAACCAAAAACCCCAACCACATAAAATATAAACACTGTCAGATTTACCAACATCTTCTTGAAAAAGCTGTAACAGTTCCTGAACAGGGAGACACAAAAAGGCCGGTTATATATGGTAGATTTGGGCCACAAAAGAAAAGGACATTTGAACTGATTCTGCCTTCATTGCGAAACAAAACTGGAGGGTTGTGCATGACCTGCCCACCAATGTTCTGCCGTCCATCACAACCTCACAAGAAGGTGACGGAGAATAAAAAGTTGCCTACATCAATCCCTTTTTATTTTTTATTTTATTTATCATCTCTTGGCAGTAACACTTATCACGAGTTGCAGTGGAAAAACCCACAAACTAAAAGCAAAAATGGGGCTGAGAGGGGAAAAGGTGTCAGAATGGAGAAAAGGGGAGTTTTATTTCTCTAGACAATAACCCCTACCATGACAGCCTCGCTGGCTCCTTCTCCACTGACAGGAAATTTCTGTAAAAGAATCATGTGGTGCTGGAACACAAAACTGCAGAGGTTCATATAGGAGACAGGCTACAGGTCTGACATGGGACCTGTGAACAAAGTCAAAAGCCCGGTCCTCTCCTCTGCCTTCCAAATACTAAAATCTTAGAATGTGACAGAAACCTGTTGACTCTGACAGCATTTAAATTATGCCAATATGAAGCCAAAGAAGCAGGACACCTAACACTGGCAGAAAAATAAGAAGCCCGGGACTTCCCGGCTTCACAGGGTCTCCTGAAAGTTTTTATCTTCACAAAACCAGGCAGAAAATCCTAGAGGACCACAGAAGGGCAATGGATTTATGAGGTCTGAGAATCCTCAAACAAAGAGGTAGTTGATCTAGTTGATTTTATTATTTTATCCCTGAAAGCTCAAAAAAGTTAAAAATAAAATAAAGCAGAGCAAGCATATACTAGAAAAGCATAGTGTCAGTATTGTCCTTTAGGCATGTTTCCCTCCACACCTCTGGAAAGTTGTCTGGCATTTGACATAATTGGGAGGAAGAATTTTCTCCCCTGGCAAAGTCAATTAACTTCACTGTATTTGTATCATCTGTCAGAGCTGAATCTGCTCCTTTCTTCAAGTCTGACACAAGCTCCTACACCTACTCGACAGATCAAACAGCTTATGTAGAAATTACTGTGCTTTAAAGGGAAGTTCCATGGCTACGTCAAGTCGAAAGCTGCAAGACAAGAGGTGAGTGATTATTCTATTAGTATACACTCCCCTGGAATATTAAAATACAGCCTAACTTTGTACTGAAGTTTAACCTCTTTCATGCAATTTGCTATTTCATTATGAAACTCCTTTAGTCTTCAATCACCAGAAACATCTGTAGAAAATTAAAGTAGGTCTTTTTCCTGCTCTGTGTTCTTGAACTGCTTAATTTCTCATATTATTAAGATATATAAGCTCCTTGCTGTAACAAGAAATGTAAGAAATCGTGTGGGCCACTGCTTTAACAAACTGCCATAAACAGGTATACGCACGTTTATGCATTGAGTGTTACAACCAAGCTTTTTATCTTAAGGCTACATAAAACATTAGTGCTCTGTGAAACACCATTCCATGTGATGTCACTAGATTACATGTCATGCCACTCTTTGGCATCATAAGTCAATTGCCAAATCTCATCACATTTTATGGTCATTATAACTCCGGCTCAAACCCATTTCCCATTAGCTCCAACTTAATGTTTGCTGTACATCAATGTAGAAACCTCCCGACTAAAGGCAGCAGGGGAGAGAAGGGTAACACACACAACGTGCTTAATGCAGTTCTCCAGTTAAAACGTGAACACAAAGCAGCATGGTGGGTAATGCAGGAATGAAAAAACTTCTCTATTGAAATGCCTTTCCTCGTAATCGACTGCTAAAAGCAGCTGGACCAGGAACGCAGCTCTCCCAGGTGGCAGCCAGGAACTGGGAGCACTCACTGGATGCCTACCTGGGAAACAACGTCAGGCTCTCTGTGGACCCACACTCCACAGATTTTAAGCCCCCGAGCAGCACTGAAGAGCACATCACAGAAGAAGAAGTCACTTCTATTTGGGCACAGCCCTGTTCTGAAGTAAAACACCAAAGGCACTTGGACATTCCGTTGAGAAAGGGGGTTTGGTCCAATAAAACCTCTTTCCTACCAGAATCAAGCTGATGTTTGTATTGAGCTGGTGGAGCAGTGCATCACATCTGACAGGCTGCTGATGTGATTGAAGGGCAGAGAGCACAGGACTGTATTGATCTCTCAGCAGCAGGGCCAGCACTCCACGGAGCTCACTTTGAAGTAGCCCCATACAAGTGTTGCATTATCTGCCTCACGAGCACTGCGCAGGTTTTCAAAGGCTTAAATAATATTATGGCACATAAATCTAGTAAAGGCCAACCTGATGCCCTTTGTGAGTGAGAACTTCTTGTACTACAAAGGTTCTATCAGTTGGAGCCATGGAAGAGCAAAAACCACAGGGGAGGCAGAGCTGGCTCTTCCCAGACCACCTCTGTGCTACTCCAACACAGGCTGGAGCACACGTGAGCCTGGGCTGCCCTAGAAGCCCTCTCAAATACAGCCACACACGCACTTTACCACGAGGTTTTTTTCCTATAACTCTTTATGGAGGTTAAATCTGTATCAATGCAAACGCCTCATTTTTTGTACAGAAAACATTCAGTTTTTTCAAGGAAAATAATCTGGTAACATTTCCAGAGGTATCCTTTGGGTCTTCTGAGTTAGCTATCCTTCTGCATCAGAACTATTACCCCTCAATCCCCCTGGAGCACGAAAGTTCCCACTGTATCTTCTGTCCATTTCATGCACTGCCACTGAAAATATTCTACACTGACCTATGGAGTTGTTTAACCAATATTGATCTCAAACTTCCTTACCCCAACAACTAAAATTGCTTCACCCCAAGAGCTAACACACCCCTCAGTGACGCACCCCAATGAAAAGCTCAAGCTCACCTTTAGCTTTAAAACAAAAGCAGGCAGTAATTTATTTAAAGTACCATATTCAAATTAGTTTTCATAGGTGCTATGCCAAAAAAAAAAAAAATTAAACATGATTTAAACTGATAGATCTTAAGAAGTAAGTGTAAATGGGGATTCATCATCCAAAGAGGTATTTTCCCTGCAGGGATCTCATTTTATCCTAGTGATACTCAACAACTTTCATCTACAATTTGAAAGAAAATATTAAAGTCAGCCATTGCAGAATGTACATCTGTCAAAAAATCCGAGGGGGCTGGGAAAATGGATAGATGATTCAGGCTAATCTGTAGCACTTACTAACGTGGACTTTTTCCAGCAAGAGACGGCTTAATGGCAAAGGTCACACAGCCAGGAGCTAAGAACGGGTCACACAAACACAGCGCCACAAATTAATTCATACTGGAAACAACACAGATAATGGTGGCTGACTCACAGAACCTGAGCTCTGGTTTCTTCTGGAGGTAAGGAGGTGGGTACAGACACAAAGTAGCATCAAGCAGGGGAATTCAGAATTCACCCTGGTTTTCTGCAGCGAGTTCTCTGAGTGTTACCTTCTCTTTTCTGGGGCAAAACACTGAGCTTCAGCTGCACTTGCTGCAAAAAATCACTGCATTGCCAGACCTACAAAACACCTAATAATACAACAGCAATAACAGCAAGGAGCTATCACGTTGGGAATGTAAAATGAGCCATCACAGTATCTGCATACACACACAGGCATGCACAAACATAGGTATCGATAAAATAATTCCAGCAGAAATGACAGCTTTCCTGGGTGCACAGATCATCCCCTCAAAGCAGTTATTCCTGGTGCCCTAAATCCTACCCTCTGCTTGGAAGAATTGATGGTACCACTGCAATTTCTTCACCACTTTGGCAGGAAGCAGAGTTTTGGGGAACTCTCATCCTCCCCTATATCTGCCCTCACCATGTGGCAGCTATTCTTCTGGGAGCGCCCAAGCCTTTTATCAGAGGAAAAGCAAAGGTTTTGGAAAGAGCTCATTAAGAGAGAATTTAATCACCGAGTTTATGTGTAGGCTGGAGAAAAGGTGAAGGGAATCAAGGAACATGCATGCTTATTTAGATGTCGCTTTCCTATTCAAGAAATTCTGCTAAATTTAGCGTGTCTTCTGAATGTTTTTTGTTTAGTTTTTCGGGCTGTTTTTTTTTTTTTTAACATCAGAAATATTTTAAAGCCTCTCCTTTATTTGTATTTCTTGCTTTTCATATTGTTTTTGCTTTCTCAAGGAAACTGGCAGCTGAAATGGTGTTCTAAAAACAAGTCACAAATGTTTAGCAGTGTTGCCATTTCAAACACCAGGCTCAGCTGAAACTGCCGTGTGGTAAGACGATGCTGTTTCAGCTGCTGGAGCCCTCAAAGGACAAAAAAATGCTGAATAAAACCAAAATATAAGTCATGAGTCAACAAAAACTCTGGGATTTGCTGCAAATAACATCCTTCAAAGCAGCCCAAAATAGAGGATGCACTGCTCTTTGCAGACACCAGGAGCCTGTACTGTCACCTCCACCCAGCCACTCCAGTTTACATGGTTCTCTGTACTGGAAGTAGCAAGCACTTCCCAGAACCTAATGCTGATATTTCAAATCAGATATTTTCATTTTTCAGATAATTAACCAAACCACCAATGGGAGAAAGAAAAAAAAAAGAAACAATGCACACATGCATGAGGAAGGCAAGAAATGGACCCATATATAGCACTGAAATCTTGTCTGTTGGCTAGCCCCATTCATAAAGTCTTTTTCTAAGGGGTAAAAATAGCATTAAAAGAAAATACATCGATTTTCTTTTCTTTTTCTGGTCTTCAATTCCCAGGGCAGACAGCCTGCTGCTGTAGTACATATGGGCAGCTGATCTGAGCAGAGAGCTCCAGGCAAGTTTTCAGCATTTGTTTCGAAATACGGGAAAATCAACCAGCAGCCAACATCTCCCAGAAAAGCCAAATACCCACGAACTCGGGGATGAAGAGCCTGCAGCACCAGCACAGGGCTCCACTGCCCACCTTCTGTCCTCCAGGTAGCTGCATTCCTTTGGTCCATTTGCAAACATCCCTGAGCCATCTGAGCACACTCCTCAATTACACAGAAGAGCCTGTGAGCACACACAGCTCATCCACTGTGTTGCAAAAGAAAGCAGCATCCACCCAGACTGCCCAAGGGCAGGAACATTAAAGGCACTTCTGTAAGGTCTAATCCTGTTCCCACTGAAGCCACTACAAATTCCTCTGCTACGGCTGGGAGCAGAACTGGACCTTTGTGGAGCTTTTGCTTATTTTTAAACCTACTCCCCTCAGCGCCCAAACAAGTTCAGTGGGAATTTTTCAGAACAGCGTTTTGACACCTGAGCCAAAAACAAATTGGGGAACATGTGAACTTCCTACAGCTCTTGGGAGAAGGCAGGGAAGGAGTCTGGAGGTGTTAACTGTGGGAACTCACGAAAATGGTGAGGAGGGAGCTGCACTGAGCTATCCTGGCTGTCGTCTCCAGGGTCTGTTACGACACGGGCAATGGCTCAGGTGTTTGTAGAATTGGACATCGCCAGTTTTGTATGTTCTTCTGCTAGTCCAAGCTTTTCCTAGCACATTTAAGGCCTGGATAAACTGAGTAAATACAGCAGACCTAAAAAATCTATAGATCGTTTCTGGGTGAGCAAAAGAAAGAGAGAAGTAATAAATGCAAAATACAAAAATACCAACTTCAGTGACTGCTCTTAGACAAAAGCCAAAAGATCAAGAAGGATCCTGTGGCCTGGACTGCTCAAAGCAAGGGACTGCTCAGTCACAGTAGACTCCTGAAAGCAAACTCTGCATTGCACTCACACCTTCACAACAATACTTGCCTTGCTCCCGGGAAGAAAAAGAGCAGGATGCACCTACATCATGGAACAAGGGAAAAAATAAAAAGGCAAGATATGGTTTCCATATTTCAGATTGTTTGCAGACTCTATATCTGTGGGACTTTTCATTCCAAAATTAACTGTGTGCTGAAGAGAGTCTGGAACAGCAGAGCCTTTATGCTTCCAAGTTTTGAGATGGCTTCAGAGTGCAAAATCTCTTCTCTCTCATTTCTGGAATAGTTTTTGACAATTAGTAGAATCAATGACCACAGAGCAAGAAGTCTGCCCAATCCATCAGGGCCTGGATGTGAAAAGAGGGGGAAGAGAGAGAGAACCTTCTAATGACAGGAAGGGGAGAAGAGGTGTAGAATTTTTTTGGCTTTATTCAGGAGCATTTCCTCATGAATTCTGGAAGAGAGTCAGGGAATAAAGATAGCAGCCAGCATTCACCTCCTGCATCTTTTTAAGGGAGAACTAGACAAATGCAGCAGTAGCAAATAAAGGAAACCATAAGTAACCTTCTCTGTGCAAGGCAGATGCTACCCCAGCAGAGAGAGCTGGCACAAAACCAAGGTATAGAGGCTGCTTGGTAAATTCTCAATAAATATTAAAAACACAAGTATGCTGATATCCGCATTTTTTCCAAAGCTGATGGAAAAATTAAAGCACGGGTCGATGCTGCTGAGAACAGAGGAGTCAGTAAGATTCCCAGGTTTAGGGGAAAGAACAAAGAGATGGAGAAACTATTATCTTGAATCTCAATTAATGTCGACAGATTCCGGAGACGAGAGAAAAGCGCCTGCACTGGAGCCAGGGCCACAGCACCTTTTCCATCTTTCCAGAAAGGCTCACCCAGCTCTCAGAAGTGAGAGAGAAGAGGTGCCTGGAATCCAAGCTAGTGGAATAATGCCAGCAAGACATGGGACCTCCTCTTCCTACAGGTTTCACCCTCTTCTCTCTCCTCATCACAGGTATATCCATTGTAAATATCCAGTCTACAAGGACAGAGGAGAAGGAAAGAAAAGAGACTACTTTGTTTTCCACAGAAGGCAGTCCTCATGCTCTGTGGTTACATACATTTATCATTTTTCTAGGTATATCTATTCCTCTGCAGAGGAATAGTGGAGATCAAGTGCACAACCACCACCAGATTATCAACAGGGTGTTAAAGAGCATGAAGAATTTGCTCACGTTTAGCATCATCTTAGAAGAAATACCATCAAGACAAGACCTGATTGAATCCCTACGCAAAAAAAGCTATACCTGCAACAAATCTGGATTGATGGGTCATTAAAAGCAGTGACTAAAATATCTTTTTATTTATTTATTAATTTAAAAAAAAATTTAAATACGGAAAAAACACAACCACTTCCAGGACAAAAGTAACCAAGCATGTAGCAAGTGTATTACATCAGCCTCCACAGTAAATCCAACCTGCTAATATTTTCAACATTGTATTTGTTCTTGCACACTTTCGAATTACTCCAACACTATTTTAAACAAATCCTTTCACTGAAGAAAACGTCAGTGTATCAAAACTATTTTTTAAACTAATGAGTTTCCTTTTTTGCAAAGCAATTACTTTAAGTACTGAAAAGCTTTCCATGGCACCCTCCACTTTCAACTGACAAATATCAGCAATAGCTTGATTTAAAACAAACAAACTGAAACCCCCAAATCAGGAGCGTTTGACTCAAGGAAAAACATTAACTGTTTTCAAGCAGAAGCACTGAAAAACTTATTCTTACTGAAAGAAAAAAGTATGCACGCACACCTGCTTTTCTATCAATCTAAGCAGGAAACCATTTCACTGCTGCATCATAAGTAGAAGAAAAGTGCTTATTAAAACATTAATCACAGTCCATTATATTCTGACTCCATGCCAGAAGTTCCCATTACATCACTGAAAATATCTATTAACCAAAACCTGATTCTGACAAGTTACAGAAGTGTAGTGTTTAGGATTTAGTAATGTAAAAGTCAGTTTTAGAGGAACAGTTACACAATTGATTTTGCAGTGGCAAGCAACTATAATTAATTGTTTTTGTGACATTTATTACTGCAGTGGGGTTGATTTAACTGGTGTTTCTACTGTAAAATTATTAAAAAATTATTTCAAACTTCATCTACTTTTATTAAACACATTTATTGTGAAGGTATTTAATACCCGGGGCTGGCTAAACAATTTTAAAACGTGCTGAATATACCAGTACATGTAAAACTGTATTGTCTTGTGTAAATATGGGCCTTGTTTAGAACCACGTCTCACAGGAAATTATGCCAAATGAAAACCATCTCCCCTTCTCCTCTCCCACTGAAAAGGATTTATGTTTTTACATTTAATACCAGTTAAAGAAACAAAAATATGGTGGCGTTACCTTCAAGCCTGAGCAATAGTTCAGCTGTAAAGTCCCATTATGTTCAAACCTCTGCTTTGTTATTAGAAACACAGCCTAACTCAAATGCTTCAATTTGGAAGAGGGAGAAATGAACAACTCAATTCTTTCTGGAAGCCTGGCACTACATGCCTTGTTTACCTAGAACAGTTTTCAACTAACTACTAGCAAGGCTTTAAAACCAAAGCCATGAAATTGGTTCCTAAGTGCGTGTACATAATCTCCAGCCAACCATTTTAATTGTGGGTACTTTCCTCAAATCCCTGTAAGCAGCACCATTAACAAAAAAAAAATTCAAGAATAGCTATAATGCATGATAGGAAACACATATTATGGTTTTTGCCCCCTTGACCCAACATAGATGAGTCTCTACAAAAGGCACCTGAGATAATAACCTTTAACCTGTCCTTGGACATCTTCCAATTTCAAAGATCCAAAGAGCTTCAGTCAAGGTACTTTTAGGGTCCCTCCTCCACATCCAACCACTCCTTTCCATGCAGCAGCTCTGGTCTCAGTTACCCCTAAAATCTCTGCTGTTCCACCAAGCGTGATGGCCACTGGGGACAGATGCACAAACTGCTGGAATGGAAGGAGTCAGAAATTCCAATTCTTATGGGTGTGGAAGACTTGGATTTTTTTATTTTTTTTTTTAAGGAAACTGGGAAAAATAAAGAAATGAACACTCGTGATGGGATACTGTTAACTCTTAAGAAAAGTTCTCCGGTTCCACTTTTTCTAAAAGTTCCTCCAGTGTGATCTAATCTGAGGGACCCCGGGGTCAGTATCAAAACAAGAAAACAGAGACTACCAGCCCAACCCTTACAAATCTTGTCATCCATCACAATCAGGAGGGAGAGCAGTTACATATATAGGATGAAATCTATCAATGGAATTACTGACTTTGGCAAGTGACACGCTCCTCCAGGAAGAGATCCCTCCCTCCTACCACTAAGCACTCTTTGGAGAAGCTTTAAACATTACAGACTCCTTCAACAAAGCCATCTGAAGCGGGTTAAAGAATCACAAACTACTGCTTCAAAAGCTGCAGAAAGCTTCAAGCAAGACACCCCCCCAGTGCTTCCCTCTGCCATTTAAGGAAACTCATAACTTACCTTTTCAGCCATTTGATACCTGAACAAAGTTTTCATTCAGAAGGCTGCTTTACAACTGTATTTATCAGTGTCAGAGTCAAGATGATGCATCATTTCTGGCTTTATTTTCCTCTTTAGGAGTCTATTTTTCTGGCTGTCTCTGGCTAAATATTTTCATTTTACATAACCCCCCCCCTTCTTAAAACAACAGTGTTGAAGGGCTCCAAAAGCCTCTCTCTCCTTCTTTCCACATTTCCTTTTCATATTTTTATTGCAACGAATTTTTACAAATGCTTCAGAAGGCAAATTCAAAGAGGATGCTCATCATCTTTCTACTTCAACTACATCTGAGACTAAATAGTTTAAGATTAGTGCATCCAAACAGACCCTTCAGGAGAACATGCCAGGGTGCTCTCAGACTGGCCCAGAGCAAGTCCTTGACGTGCCATCTCTCCTGACAGCCAAGCACAGAGCAGGGGCGATGCCCAGATGTTGATGAAGAGGAGGAGCTCAGCAATGGGCTTCCATGAGCTCCCCCACTCTCCATCAGACAGACTTTGCCCCCCATGACTAAGGTGTTCCTGCCTCTGTACTCCAACACTGGGCTTAAAAAGAAAGCATTTGGGGGCTCTGTCCCAGGAAGAACTACAAAAAGCTGGAGGACACTGAGGCCCTGCTGTTGTTGAAGTGAGATAATCAGGACAGATCTCTCCTGCATGTGTAAAATGTATTGTTTTTCTTGTGGCAACCACACAATTCCCAATGCAATTATCCATCTGGCTGAGGAGCCAGAGAAAGACTCAAAAAAGGCAACCTGATGGAGTGCAGGAGAAGCAAGGAAGAAAAAATGTAGAGGAAAAGAAAATAACTCGGCACAAAAACCACTGATCTTAAATTTACCACATAATTTCAGACACGCAACAGAAGTCCTAAAGTTAACTTCCACCAAAATACAGCAGCTAAGGAGGAAAGTCCGTGGACATCTAAAGTCACAAGAGAACCAGACATCAATAGCAATATCAATGCAGGGGATGGAGGGAAGGATGAAAGCAAAGAAGGGCTTTCAATAACAGACAAGAACTGTCACAGACAATCAGGTCTGTTTAAGTGGCTGGTGGTAACAAGGCTTTGATTTGCTGAGACACAAAGAGCACAGAAAATAGGGCATTTGGCCCACACAATTGCTGGATGCCTCCTGACACATTATAATCCATCAGCAGACAGCTTTGCCTGACACCTTTCAGCTGCCCACTTAGCAGCACTGCCTCCACACCTGCAGTGACAACTCAGGGTTTGCCTCCTACAAATTCTCAATAATAAAGCCAATATTACCATCCTGATTTTTGGAAGTAATTTTAAATATTTACTGCTTGATCCCACAGCACAGTTTGCAGACAAATCTCCATTCCGCTAAGGCTCTGAAATTCTTTTTCCTCTTCATGTTGTAAGTATTTTAATAAATGTATGATTTAGTATTCAGCAAGCCCACACTACAGAAAGACTATTCTGGAATAAATGGCATAATTACATTTCCTACAGCGACCTTGTAATCTCCCGAGTATTTATTCTAGACTAAACAGCCTTACTCAGCTGCCCTGTGTCTGATTGTCGATGAAAGAAGCTTGTTTGACAACTGCTTCGAGCAGAAACATATTTTTTCCATGATTACACGAAAAAGTAAAAAAACATTACCCGAGCGGTATTCCGAGCACAGAGACTCGTGTTAGATCGATGAGTTAATTTGGAAGCCAAATGCCAACAAAAACAATCGCCATGGACATTCTGCTGTCACGGCCAGCCTTTGAGGTTAAGGTAGTGGTACACACACAGCTACAGCCAGCTTTACGTATAAGAAATTGCGTGGTATGCGCAGGCTTCCTTCTTTGTTTCTTTATATATTTTCCATATTCTCTGCTTTTATAACCCTCCTGAGACCTTTTACAGTTACAGAACCCACACTATACCCACAGGTGGGCGGGCAGGAAGCAAAACTCTCCATTTCATAAGCAGTCCACTTTTAATATATTCAATTGTTAATGACCTTGACAGAAGAGCTCCATGCAAAACACCATATTCTACGGGGTGTCGTTTGAAACGTTCATAGACTTTTTTGCCAGGAAGCTGATTTCTTAAACAGTAAGATTTCAGACTTACTGAAGGCTGCACTCCTTGATTTCCATTCAGCTGGAAAAATTGGTGCTAATCTACCTCCCCTATATTAAATTTGCGTCCTTCCAAAATGCTGAAATGAAGCCTGTAGGATTTCTGTGGAACGCTACAGCAATACCAGACAGGTTCTATATCAAACCAGATTAAGATGGTTTACAGGCAGTTCTGTTGCCTTGTTCCCTCCTGCCTTGAAAGAGACAGCACATTTGGCCATATTCACTGTTCCAAAAAAGGGCACCCACACAGTACTTGTTTCGCCATTCACAGGTTTTTATCCAATTATTCATGACAAAATGAACAAAAAATAAAAGGCTGTATGGAAACATAGCTGAGTCTTTAAAGCAATAATCACTCCTTACCTGCCAATTCTCATTCATTAGGTACCCGATATGCAAAACGCTTTGCAGCAGACAGAAATCTATCTGCTGAGGATCAGGCCCTGCAACAGGAGACTCTGGGAAATTCAGACCATATGCCTTGGTAGCCAAGAGAATTCCTGCAAGGAGTGTAGCCCTCTATGTGCCCTCCAAAGCAAGACAAGCTTTCCTTGCTCTTACTCAATCTTCTGACTCTGACTACCGAGCTTATTGAGAGACTAGATTCCATTAAAAGGAGCAGAATGAATTCAGTGTTCAAAACCAATGGGCCAAAGCAGATCAAATCAGCCCTTCATTTGCGGCTTTTCTCCTTTTCCAAGATTCAAGAAATATCTGCATACCCCAGTGACAGAGCAGATGTGAAAAATCACCTGCTATGACTTTTAAAGCCCAGCGGTCCTGTCACCCATTCAAAATCAATTCTCAGTTATTTCACTGTCTTGAACCCTACACAGACACTGACAGGGTTCTAGCAGAAGCTAATCCAACCAGAGACCAGCTCAGCTATGCTGTAAGAATAGTTTGGAGACCATCCTGACTATTGCCTCACTTAAAAAAAAAAAAAAATCACAATGACTGACAGCAAAGAAGTTACACGAGTCATTTCTAGATTAAGTGCCAGAACTCTACATGTGTTTCAAATTACACTACAACACTGTACAACAAAGAAATACGCAGAAATTTTCCACTTGAAGTGAAGGTTAAAAATTAAACACTAACAAAGCTCTAACAGATATGAAACCCAACCTCATCTTAATGTGAAATTTAAAATGCCTGAGCTGTCCTACACTAGGAAAAAAGGAATGAATCAAGCCAGTTGTTCACAAGAAAAAGCACAGTGGGCTAAAACATGTTCATTGTATGCACAGATTTTCACAGCACTCCCATTCTGCTTCAGTAATTACCCCCTAACACTTAAAATGACATTTAGATCTAACTTTTAATTTATCAAAGTATATTACCTATCCTCATTAGATTAGTGTTCACTATCGAACTTCATTTTTTGCATCTTATTTAATCAAAACACTAACTGGGGTGCTCCTAACAATGTGGTTATACATGAAAACAAGTTGATAGATCAAAGGGAAGTCACATTTTTCCCTAAAGAAAGATTTCTGGAGCAAACCTGATTTTTTATATACATACATACATATATTCAGGTTGGATCTCTCCAAAGCTAAGTAGTCAAACACAATTTTATTTTAAGCAGCCCAGGCTTGACTTGATTACAAGGTCTGCTGCAAAGAGAAATTTTTAACCTGACTTGTAAATTACCTCAATTTTATGAGAATGGTGAGGATACAACTGGCAGCGTGTTAAGTATGATCCACTCTGGATTACAAGAGACTGTTTCTAAACTTTGAGTCATGAAGTTCACATATCTTTACCCAAAATGTTAATCACATAAGCAGATTTTCAATTTATAGTCAGTTTGTAAGTAGATTGTGTATGGCTCTTCACAGCTGTAAAGCTTGGTGGCCACTGTGTGGCCGCTCCTGTTAGACAGACAGACTTACAGTTACTGCCAAGAATGTCTTTACATTTTTCAGGACCTCCAAAAAAACATCATTTGGATCCGCAGGGGCTTTTTTGTTTTGTTTTTAGAATCAAAACTACATATCAAACACACATTTTTAAAGCAACACACCACTTTCCATCCCCATCCCAGGCTATTCTTCCGCTACTTGGCACGTGAGTTTATTATATTTTTCATTTCTTTTGTTTTCCAGTAAGAAAAATGCAGACCTCCAACCACACAAATTCAGCATGCTCAGCTAAAACAGCAGGAAGAAAAAAAAAATAAAATAAAGAGAGACAGGCCTTTTTTGCCCATCTAAGCAAAGTAATGGCAGCAAGTGCCCAAGCATCCGGGTGCTCCTGGTGTTCTCTTGCAGCCACACACCTCTGCTCCCCAAAAGGCAATTCCACAGATTTGCACCAATTTGAACCAAAAGGTGACACTTCCCACTTCAGTTAAACTATACCAAACTAAATTTGTGGTGACAGCAGAAGTGCCAGTAGAGCCCTTGACAAGACAGGGATCTCTCTCTCCAAATATATCAATAGGTTGCCCTCGGCTCCGTGCAGAAGCCAACCATTTCCCAATCCACGTAATTTAGAGCAGTGACAAAGTCACACAGACCCAGGGCTGTTTGTCATTGTGGAGGGACAGGCAGCTGCAGAAGCTGCCCCCAGGATGGGCACGTTAGAGTGATCCAAGACCCCACTTTCCTCCCAGGGCAGCACCACATGTTTGGGAGATGCTCTCACACATCCTCTCCCCTTTTCCAAGTCACGTTTCCATCTGACAGCTGAGACAGGCATGAGCTGGTCCTCGAGTCTGAACAACCAAAGTGACCTTTATGGGGGGCTGAAGGACACAAACCCCTACACATTATATCAATCATTTGTGTTGGGGGAAAAAAAAAAATCTAAATCTTCATTTTTCTCAGATTTCCAACATCCTAAAAAAAAAAGTGCATAAGGATGTTAATGCTTTTCTGCAGTACTTACGGAAAAAAAAGAAAATTTACATCCCTGGGGAAAATTGAAAACAAATTTGTAAGAACAATTTGAACATAAATTTCCTTTTTTGCAAAATATGCAAACTCCACACAGAAGAGCAGTGGAAAAATGCAAAATCAAGCTTATGGTCTGCTCATGAAGCTTTTTGAAAAGCCTAATAAGCAAATAACACAAGTCATCTTAAAAAGCATTTTTTTAAAATTATAAAAGATTCCTTACAAATGTTCTACATGGTCTCTTAAGGATTTACCCTTTTTCTTGCTCTTTGCTAAAACCTTCTTGCCGGCTGTGTCCTTCATTAGAGCAATTCACTAAGAAGAAGAAAAAAATTCTGAAACCTAAAGCAAGTCTTGCAGAAGGTAAGGGGTTTAAGGAATATTCAAAAAACTCATTCTACTGAGTGTTTTGAAGATAAAAAACTGTATTTAAAAAAAAAGAAAGTCAATAAATTATGCTGCCTGAAGTGAATTCAAAGTCACCAGGTTGACAGTGTCTTTGCAATAATTCTGGCTCCAGAAACTCAGATAACAGCCTGTACATTTGAGGGAACTAGTTAGCAGCAATAAATAGACAGACTGCAAAGTTATTAACAGAAAAATGAAAAGAAGGAGAAACTAAAACTAAAAAAAAAAAATTAATTAAATACGTTTAGAATTATAGAATGGTTTGGGTTGGAAGAGACCTTAAAGACCATCTAGCTCCAACCCCCCTGCTATGGGTAGGGATGCCACCCACCAGGCCAGGTGGCTCAAAGCCCCATCCAGCCTGGCCTTTTATAAGTGCAAACGAATAGGAAACTAAAAATCTTTAGCTGGAGAGGTTTACATTGTGCCCGGCTCTTCTGCCTCACCCAGGCAGCTGTACGCAGCTGCCTGAAAAGCCCCTAAGCAGGGACGGAGGCACATTAGTTAAGCATTCATCATCAACAGGAAATGCGCATGAGTTCATATAAACACAGAAACACAAATATATAAACCAACAGCCCTGCACGGTTTAAGGTATTTCAGACACCCCATGGAATAGGGTTAGAGCTGTACTGGCTGGGAACCCGCAGCATTGATGTATTTGTTTTGGAATGGCAAACAGCCTCGGGACTCAGAAGAACTCTTCTGGTGGGCACCACCAACCCACCCACCCACCCGTGAGCCTCCCCTTGCTGCCGCAGCCACCCCGCACCCCTCAACTCCATCACCTCCAGAGCCAAGCCCAACAAGCCTGGCTGTTCCTGCTCGTAGGAGGAAAATGACACATTTAAAAGTGTCTCAAGAAAAGACTGTGGCATTGTTTGCAAACCCTCCTCTGAACACACTCCCACGTGGACGCTGCAACGCAACTGCAGATTTAAAAGATTTTGTTCTGCAAAGTGTTGGGCTGCCTCAGAGCCGGTGCCATCAAATGCAATGGACATAGGTGACAGTGCTCCTGATGGATTTGGACACCAGCACTCATGGGGCACAGGCAAAGGGAAGCCTCCCTGCACAAGTCATCTTTTTCTCGTTTGTGAGGAGGCTGAGGGGGCCTCCAAGCTCCCCTCACACTGGAGGTCCCTCACAGCTGTGCTCCATCCAAACAGGTGGCGAAGGCCGAACCAGGCTCTGCCCAAGTTTAAACTGCTAATTAATACTTAGTTGCAGAAGCTTGATACCAGATAATAAAAATTACAGGCATCAGGAGGACACAGAAACAGTAAAAATGGAGACAGCCTCAACTCCAGACAGCCTTCAGTTTTCTGAAGCACCATTAGGTTGCTTATTTACCTTACTTAGTCTATCTACCTCTGTCATTTCCTGGATGAGCTACAACTTCTCCCATGCCAGTGAACTACATGGGATTCCTGTTTGGATTTCAGTGGTCTCTGAAACTGCACACTAAATTGCCTCAACTTTGTTCAGTACTTAGTGGCTTCAGTTTTCCCAGATTGCACAGCCAAACGTAAACTGTTATTTTTTTAAACTCTTTCTTGCCTTGCCAGCCTGCACATTCGTTCTGCCACGCAGTTTTCCAGGCACTGGAAGTGCTGATGACCTTGAGAGTCAGGCCACGATGAGCTGGGTGACAATCCCCCAGTAGCTAAACGTTTTCAGGTGGCACTTCAGCTACGAACACGTCTCTGGAGAGGACACACGTCACTTTTGGACTTCCTAACCTCCCTTACCCAGGCACAGAAGGCTCCCAAACTCCCTTCTAAACATGGCTGCACACCACGATGCTGCCAAGCTGCTGGACCAGCCCTGCATTATATTTTTTGACAAAGTTAAGCTCTGTGCTTCATTTCTCACAAACACAGTTTGACTGTAGACAGCAGCCGACAAGTAAATCAACCCTTTTCCATGGCAAACAGCCCAACTTTAATATTTTTACTGGCTTACAGCTGGGTAAATTAAGCCCCAGATTTTTATTTATTTATTTTTTAATACCGTGCAACTGAAAATGAACAGCTACTTCACTACAACTGCCAAGGACAACCTTAAAAACACTAATGCAATCCAGTCCAGCTCTCAATAGATCTATAAAGGCAAGAGGACCAAAAATTTCAGCTTATCCACCCAAACAAAATGTTGGTTGGGCAGGAAGTCTAGTATTTTGTTAAGATCCTTTAAAAAAAAAAAAGAAAGAAAGAAAAAATAAGATCCCTGGCAATCTGAAGATGGTAACAATCCCAGCTATAATGCCATGAAATGGGAATTAAAATGCGCTGATTTACTTACCCCAGCCTTCCCAGCATTTCAGGCTCTGGAACTTGTGGTCCATATGTCTCCACTTGCAGAGGCTGATATTCATACAAAGTTTCCTCTAACTTTTGAATGGGAGCTAATGAAATATGCTGACCCTGTTTAAAAAAAAAAAAAAAAAAAAGTTAAAAATTTCTACATACTGGCTCAAGGTTTTGTTTTTACTTTTTTTATATGCAATATAAGAACAAGCATTAACTTGGTCCAGACAAACACCATCCCATTAAGAACATACTGTTCGCTATATTGCTCCATGATTTACATTTTTTTACTAGGGCCTACAGATTGGAAGTGATGCTTCATTAACTGTAATTGTTTGGACAAGAAGGAAGGGGGGAAGCTTTATTCAGGGCAAGTTTACCATTAGAGAGTACAGCTGCTTCCAGTGTCACTAGCAAAATTATTATTAGGCACAAATTTCATTTATCTGAAGTACTATCAAACAAATGTCTCTGAGCAACCCTACTCGATTCTGTAATCAATGATTTCCTGAAAGCCCTAATTACAAAGGGAAGCCACTTTCCTTTCTCTCCACAGGCTTTGTAAGCTCCCATACATAATGGCTCTCAAGATAGACTTTTACAGAGCAACACAATTAATTCATTCGGCAAATTCCCATTTGTTTCATAACTAAAAATATAGAAACACACAAACATTAAGCTTTCATTCCAGATGGTACTTTTGCAAGCCCTTCAGACCACTGAGAAACAGCGAGACATTTCCACACCCCTCCCCTCCAAGTCCCTATCACTCGGAGCTCTCACAAAACAGGAGACTTGTGGCTGGGAAGGAGGGGGTCAGGAGGATATGAGATAGAGCCAAAGTTAACAGATGTTGCTGCGTGACATTCTACACTGATTTGTTGATCTTTCACACAGTTTCAATTTTCTACTGTATTCTATGGTGCTCACAAAAATTAGCAGCAGCAGCAAAAAGACAGAGCATCGTGAGCTGCCCCAAAACAGCCTGGCTTTCCCTGTAGAAATTGAGCTTCCCATCTGCAGAATGCAGGAATTTAGCAGAGTAGTAGTATTGTTTTTGTAGACATTTTGTCTGAAACGGGAGATGGGAAGCTTTCCGCGGTGTAATGCCGCGTATAACCCTGGCTCCCACTGGTGATCACTTACTGAGCTGAGCTTCCCTGGGGCCACTCCTGTGAGCATCTACTCCCTCAAGTGGAAAATACAGGCTCCTAATGTGGGACACTGGGTTAAAATTAACTAAAGAGGGGAACAAAAATGTCTGTAGAACGGGAAAGCTGTTAATTAAATTTGTGGTTGAAGACAGTGACCTTTCTGAATTTGGAGCAGAGATATTTTTGTTGAGGGAGTTGCAGAAAATAGCTAAGAAAACTGGAGACGTAAGTCCTTGAGAAGTGTTATCGTGGATCTAAGCCGATCTCTACGGAAATATCAGTGGCTCAAGTTTTCCATCGAAACAGCCCTGTGTGTGTGATGAAAACAGATAGTTTTAGGCTTTTTCTGCACTGCCTGGGGGACTGGAGAGGCTGCTGCTAACACTGGTATGGGGACAGTATCCTGGAGAGGAGAGCTGAAGGAAGTTCTCCAGTCAGCCATGCACCACTTCAACTCTCACGGTCAGCACATTCATTTCTGTGCTACAAACTATTGCCACAACATTAAAAGAAGGTTACCACACATTTTAAAAAAGTAGGAAAGGAAAGGTTAAAAATTCAGTTTTAATCCCACTTCATTATCTTTTAGGACATAAATGCAGGGGTTTCTATTTTCCTAGAAGTTGTCAATTTAAAATCTATTCAAGTTTATTAAAATACAATACTTTGTAACTACATTTATGTGGGCCTCTTACACCAATTGCAAAAGGTTAATGCTTAAAGAAAACTCTTAGATTTGAATTTTTAGCAACATCTTTGTCTCTAACCAAACCAAATGAAAAGCCATACCAACAATTTACATGTGTACAACCTCATCTGCTGAGTGAAGAGTCTCACTCTTTCCAAATCCAAATTTTGTTCCACCCATAGAAAAGAAATTTCAGTTTTGGGCAAAGATCAAAACCATGGTAAATATTTTAGGAAATTACTTCTGTGTGGAAAAAGGGAGACTCTCAGATTGCAGGCGCCCCATCCCTTGAGGACACCACCAGAACAGCTGCTCACTGTCAGCAGAGTTGCCACTGGTGCCTTCCTGATACTTTGCCAATGAGAGCGACTTCTGCCGGCACTGGCCAAGAGACAAGGGAAGGCTCCCAACACAAGGACTGGGCTCACCACTGGCCTCCTTCCCCACCACCATTTATGCTGCTACAGATGTCCACCTCTGGGAGCTCCCGGGAGGCTGGGATGAACATGTTTCATTTGTCTTCCCCTCTTTATGGGGTTCCCAAGGTGCCTGAGGTCACAGGGATCGTGATGGCCATTATCTCTCGGATGACCGAGCAGTAACTGTAAGGGAGCTGTCCATGAATGGTGGGAAGACTGACTGGGGTAATGGGGAAGGACCTCTCTGTGAGGTGTGGAACTGCATCACCAACTCACTGTGGTGGCCTGGAGAGGAGCAGGAAGTCGGAAGAGGAGATGCATTAGAGAAACCATCCACCCTTGAGCTGGTCTGACCTCAGGTCCAGCACAGGCCAGGACATTTTGTGTTCCTGTATGAAGCCCAAGGACTGGCAGTTCAGCCAAAACACCTTCTTTTGAAAGGCATCCAATCTAGACTTACAGATTTCAGATCTTAAAGGTCCAGGCACATCCCCTAGGTAAGCTGTTGCAATAGTTAATTACCTTCACCATTAAATACTGGCAACTCATTTCTGGTTCATCAGATTGACTCTCTTCTATGTCCTTCTCACCACCCTCATGGGCCAAGGTGCCAGTATTAGGAACCAGGATGTACTTTTGCATGGCAAAACGACTGCACTGGTTTGTGTGCAGCCAGCAGATCTGCACCCCAAGGAGATTATGCAGCTGGATGAGACAGCTCATTTGTTTTTGTTTCCCAAAATCACAACTTCAGCTGATGGGCTTTGGCAATGCGAATTACATTCCACTTAGCAATGGGTAAAAAGCCCCATGATCAGCTGTTGTTCCTGCCCTATAGCTGTCTGGCCTTCAGGCTCCTGAGCTCACACACTTCCAGATTGTTTAGCCTTGCACAGGTTAGTGAGGTCCCAGAACTGGGTATGGCGCAGACTGGTGCAAAAGGCTGGGATGCAAACCAAAACCATCGCCTTTCCTATTTCCACAGATGTTGGGATAAGCTGACTCACAAAAAAACCTTGTTGAAGTTAAAAGGCTCAATTTGACCACTATTATCTCAGTTAAAAGCCATTTGACCAGAAGCATCTCACTTTTGTCTCTCTGTCCCAAGTGGTCCCTAACCACTTCATAACAGACTGGTATAAAAGGGAAGCTGCTGTGTAACTTTAGAGACACCACAACAGACAGTAACTGTTACTTTGGCCTTACACAGCACTTTTACAGATCCAAAACCCATTTCTAATCTATGAGGTAAGACTTTTAAATTTCCTGTATTCCACCTAGACAGTCAGCCTTACCTCTTTCCAGCATTAGGAGGCATTTATCAGCACGCTGAAACCAAACTGAAAGCAGTGGGGCCAAGGTCCTGCTTCTGCATTGCTTTCTCCTGACAAACCTAAAACCTGATGTGGTCATGGGTAAGTATTTCTAATTCCCCTTGGATGCCGTAATGTTTGTGTAAAAGAAGCTGACAGCATCCAAATGAAGACAGAAAAGGCTTCCAAGAACACAGACAACACTTTTTCCTGCCTCGCCTCCCTCCCACCCCGATCTTCACGGCATACGAGTGTTTTCCCTGGGATTATTTTAGGCACCAGAGCTGTCTATTACATATTGGAATGTATGGAACCACAAAACATGCTGCTAATTAGAAGGAAGGCATTTGCTTATCCTTGGGACTTTGTTTATATAAAAGCCTGCACAGCAATGGATTTGTGAGCAACTGACATTCTATTCATGTGCTGTATGGGTTCAGATGAGAGACATACAGGATTAAATTGGGAGGGGGTTTGAATAATGTCTTTGTATTAGAAGTAAAATTGACTGGCTGATACATGGTTTGAGACAACTCTCAGCTGAAAAAGAAACAAAAGCAGCGGCCAGTTTTGGTTTCAGATTGTGATACAACATGGCATTAATAAAAGAAAAGCCATGGATTACATACAAAGAACTGCCCTTGCAGTAACGAGGACCTCACTTTAAACAAAAACAACACTCTTTCAGGAAGAATCGTGGCTATTAAAACACCAAAATTATAGTGTTTCAGTGCACCTTTCACGCAGGTTTGGGGAGGGACTCTTGGCAGATGCCAGATACATCGGTATTTGCCTGGTAGCAGAGAGAGGTTATTTTAGCACAGAGTACAGAAATATCAGCCCAGGTTGCAGTGTTCACACTTCTGCCCATCCTGCCCTCTCTCCCTATGCCTGTCTCCAAAATGACACTGCCTTCTTTCACCTCCTTCCCTCGGCAGCAAAAAGAAACAACTGACAGCCTTCCCAGAAATCTTTCGAGTGCCGAGGAGGAGGAGGAGAAAGGAGACTGACACCAAAAATGCACTAGTAGGGGAAAGAGGAGGAACAGCTATGCCACAAAAACATCCCCAGGCAAGAGACAGAAGCCAGAGACTGGGGTCAGTAAAACTTGTCCAGACAAGGCAAGTTTCTGTACTAGCAGCAGCTGGACTAGTTGCTGGGGCCAATCTTCTTGCTTTTTTAATTTCTCTCTGCTTAGGAACTTACCCAGCTCTGCTATCACCCCACTTCCACGGCACGTGTCAGAGAACAGAAATAGCGACATTTGCGCTACGTCTCATTAAGTCAGTTTGCAGCAATGTCATTTTTATTTAACCCTTTTCACTGTCAGGTCACTCTCCTGAGCCTGGCGAAAGGAGATGAGGAGGAACCAAGGGCCGTGGGATGCCAGGACGTGATGCTGCTAAAACACATCCCCAGCGCTGCTTGCATTGTACATGGCAGGACAGAGAGGTTAACAAAGACCCTTTTAAACGCACCATCATCTGAGCATGCAATTATCCAAATGCTTTCAAGTGAACATTAAAACAAAACTATAAATTCCTTGAATTTTTCAGTATAAGCAGTCTTAGGAAACTATTTTACTGTTAAGCTTGTAACAGAACTCAGGTTTTGGAAAGACTTCATGTTAACACAATTTCTTACAGATATTAATGCAAGTATCTCTGGCAATGTGGTGTGAGCCAGAAGCTGGGTTGTTGTGGGTTTATTTTCCCCCTCCAGTTTCCACCCTCTCAAGTCACTATTGACAAATCCATGTCATCAATGCTAATGTGGCTTTCTGATTCTGATTAACTACTTTGACTATAGTAATACTCAGGAAAAGGAGAATGTAGCTGATAGATTTGGAGGGCTCAGTTAATATTATTTTAACCTTTACCCTCTCTGTCTTCCACAGCCTTTTTAAATAAACACAAAGTATGTCAAACTAAAATGTATAATTCTATTCCTTGGCCTAAAATTCCTGTGCCAGTGAAGCTTTTTCAAAAACTTAAACATCTGAAACCAACTGTTCTCTCTTCTGCTCCTGAAAAATCAACAATAAATCTTATTTATTTACTTGATTAGGAGAAGTGCTATGAGGATATCTCAGAAGCGAAACTGAAAGAGAACAAATGATCTGACAGAAAGCAACAGAACCAACATGAAGATTTTCTGTTGATCTCAAAACCAAAATCTGACCACAAATAGCAAGATCAGAGATACGAGATGGTATCCCCCCTCTCTGTGTGGCAGATGATTTCAGATGCCTAATAACAATCTCACTAAATTTAGACCTTTTTTTTTCCCTCCACAGTAACTTAATTCGATTTTCAAATGCCAAAACAGATTTAAAAGACGTGCTTTCTTTAGGAATGACAGAAATAAGCCAAGAGATCAACAGCACTGAAGAAGCTATTAACAAAGACAGTCAGATATTATGTGATTTGTTACACAAACAGGTACCTGGGAAATTAACCATGGAGTAACATGGGTTAAATCACACCATCAGTTCTACTTCCCTCCAAAATTTTCCTTTACAACTTTCTGACATAAGTAATTACCTGACCAGACTTATCTTTAAGCTCCTGCCAAAAAGCCCCATTTCTCTAATCTCCCAGAAGAAAGCCTGTGTCCATCTAACAAGCCGAAATACAATTCTGCTGGGTCAGAGCCAGAGCAGGATTTAGTGCCTACTCTCTTCACAGAAAAGCCCGGTGCCCTTTCTTCATGCCCTGGATCGCAGCCCCTGCCTGGGACTGTCCTCTCCAGCACTGCCTGCTGAAGCCCAGGCAGGATTCAGGGCATAGTCTGGATGTTTGCTGCAACAAGTCACTCTCATGTTTTCAGCGGAGACCCCAGAGTTCTGGCAGGAACTGCCAAGCTTTCCTCAAAATCCCCGCCACTGTGCAAAGGATAGCCCAGGACACAAGACAGCAATATTTCGGGGAATGAAGAATTAAAACACAACATCGTTTTCACGTCACTAATAAGCCCACAGGTCACACTCCTGGTTTTCTGCACTGGTTTCTCAATCTTGCTCCCAACTCTGTCTCAGCTCCTAAGCATTTACTCACTTCTGTGCAAGCCGCTGTGCCCAATGCGGCTCAACTGCTTCTCCTCCCTTTGCTCTGTCCCCAGGGCCTCCATCCTGCACACGGTGCTGGTTCAGCCACTTTCAGCTCAACTGAAGAGCCATGCCACGAGCTGGCTGCTGGGGGGCATTTGGACACTCTGGGAATGTCAGTTGCATTTGAAAACCTCATTATCAGCTCACACATTTTTGTTCCTACAGTGGCTTTCACAGGGCTCAACACGGCCCTTCTCAGGGTACAGCCGCAGGTTCTTCCCATTTTCAGAGAAATGTTTCATTACAGGCGACTGAAAGTCCATGTCCTCTTGGGTTTGTTTCACCAGTCCTCAGTGTGCTATGTTGGTAATACAGCATTAAGCAGAACCAAACAAACTTTTGTTGCATCTCTACCATCAGACTTCTGGAGCCTTGGTCATTTGAGTTTGGCTATCAACAAAGCGCAGTATCAACTATCAACAATAGCCAGTCTAATTACAGGACTTAAGGCTTTAATATAACATTGTTTTAAATACACACATTAAGGGCCTAATTTTTCAAGGGACATGAAGCAGAAATAAATGACAAATGCCACTTTGTGTGTCTCGAGGCAGAACACTGAGAGAGGGACAGACACAGCAGTGGAGGTCAGAGCACAAGGCATCACTCACCAACCAGCACCAACCATCTGAGTCTCCACAGAGGTGAATCTACTGGTGCTCCTACTTTGCTGAAGTAAAGCTGTGTGTTACACCGATGTGATCCCTCTATTATGCAAGAAAATTATCTAGGATTTCCTGGAGAACAGTGGAGCGTGTAAAAAGCAGCTGCTGTGTTGGAAGAACAGCAGCTCGTAAAGAATCATACATCACTGTACTCCACTATCTGCTCTTTCCTGGGATCCTCTAAAGCAGCTTCCCCCCATCCAAACAGCCACAGCTCCACAATATCGTTTTTGAGGAATGCAAACTCTGATGGATGATTTAAAAAGAAAGACTGCTTCAAATAACAAAGCCAAACAGAAAGGTGACCTCAGACTGTAGAAGATGAGAACTCTGTGTGTGTGTGTATCAAGTCAGAGACATATTCCCTGTTTTACTGAGCATCCAGCCTAGACCCAGAAAAATGCTGATAAAGATGCAGAACATCACATTCAGTATGGCTTATGTCTGCCTGATAAAGGGAAGAAATAAAGTGAGATTCCTTGAATAGCTAGATTTTAAGGAGAGACTGCTGAAGGTTGATGATAGTCTGGCAAGAAAAAGCAAAGGAAGTCTTTAATAGCAACAGAGACCAAAAAAAAGAATAAAATATTAAGAAAAGGATAATAAAGGCAGATGAAAGGAAAAGCATGAATAGAATAGAAAAACAGGAAGGGTGAATTATTAGAAACAGGCAAAAAGATAAAAAGAAGGAATTTAGAAAAACTGAAGTCTAAAGTTTAAAAACTAAGAAAGTATCAGACGTTCGCAGTAAGTGATACATCTTCACAATATTTGTGGGCTGCATTTACTACAACATTTTAAATGAAAACTGAAACCTGTTAGCAATATATTTAGAAATTATTACCCAACATAGGTGGAAGTAGTTTATTTCTAGCCTTTTTTCATTTGCATGCAGAGCACACAAGTAAACATGAACCAAATATTCCAGGGCAGGAGGGGACCCACTGCAAACATAACACACACTTCATGGCACTGCTTTGAAAATGCACATTAATTCTCTCAAAGTAAACAAAAAAAACTCCCTGGGGCAGAAGAAACTGCATTTTTAATCTGCACAAAATACATTCTTTTGTCCTTCCAGAGAGGTTTAGTTTCTTTCCATGCAAGTTTCCATCTATGTTTTAAGTGGGTATAACAAAACGATGCTTAAATCTGAACCACAGACACATGACGGCTTTTCAAGTTGTACTTACTTCCCATGGCACCTGAATTTTATCAGTCCTTTGGACAAGATTCACAAAACTTCACAGGATCAAGAAGCCTATTTGTAAGCCTTGTCTGATCCTGAGAGAGTTGCAAAAAGTCCTCCTACGAACTACCACGGCCTGCTGCATTGCCCTGGTTTCAGTGGCTACAGCTTCCTAACTCCTTGAAACACAACCAGAAATAGCTAAGGCATCTTTAACACATAGAAAAAGGAATGGTTCCTGCCGTGAAAAATCTACAGTCTCAGAGAAAATAGAAGCTGGCAGCAAAAAAAGTGATAAAATCACTTGGCAATTTCACTCAGTCCCTGAAAAATCCTATTTATCTGTTTGCAAAATAAAAAGATGCCTCATCTGTTTTATCTTGTTCACGGTTCCTTTGTGAACCCTTTTGCTAAAACACTTGTATTCAGATTTTAAAAAAAGCAAGTGTTGCCACGGATTCTGAAAGAGGAGACTGCTGTGAAAGCAACTGCAGCACAAACATCGCATTTCGAGCAAGCTGGAGAGGCTGCCTGACTATTTCCTGCTATAGGCTTACAACAGACAGTTTTGCCTTAAAAACAACACTTCCATTGTAGAAGGGAAGATTCCTGTATGCTCTGGCACAAGTACTGGATGAAGCCGCACCAGCAGAGTGCCCTGACATTTAATAAATAACACCCAACCCAGGGAAAGCCATCGCTCAAAGGCGGCGTGCTAGAGATCAGGGATTGCACTGACACCCCATGCCATGGCCACTGGCTGCTGCTTGGGAAACAACACAAACAAGCTGCAATCCCAGAGAAAGGAAGCCCCAAGAACAAGCATTAAGAACATTTGTTAATCAAAGGACTAATCATATAGGAAGGTCTTCATTTCTTTGCATTTCGCATATTACTTCCAATCAATAAAATATGCACCAGGCTCTCCACAGATGATGCAAATGCTTTACCCTGGCTCAGGGCAGCTGCTGCTCTGAGAAACAAACCAACATAAGCTGATCATTTGAATCCCCTTAAAACTCTTAGTATTGGACCAAATAAAGCACAGTAGAGCTTACTATACAGTTTTACAAGCCATGCCAAAAATCTTTGTGCGCTTAAAAACTATAATTTAATTAACTTTACCTGTAAGTTTGGGGAGGGAAGGGTGCACGAGGGGGGAAGAAAAGAAAATAGAATACAAACTCCTTTGCTCCTAAACTCTGAAAATAGTTCAGGGTCCAAATCCCTATACAAGAAGTAATAAAAATAGTTTGGTTTCTGGTAGCAATAACAAAAATGAGGGCAAGATTAATTCTTACACTTTTATGGCAAACAATCTAAAGCAGATGTTCGAGAATAAAAGCGAGATGTCAAAGTAGTTAAAAAGTGCTTTTCAAACCCAAACACAACAAGACAACTTACAGCTTTATGTGCTTATATAAAACCCTCAATCTTCTCAGTCAGCTTCCACCCTTCACCCTCCTCTAGTCTATGAAGCTTCACAATTACCAAAAATGTTACATTCAAGTCTAAACCACCACAGATCGGTGTCTTCTGAACAAAAGCACATGCGAGTGGGCTTTGCTGATTAGAGATCAGCTCCTGAACCTGGGGCCTTATGAAGAGAAATAGGTTTCCATGGTTTGAATATCCAGGATCTCTGGAATAAAGTCCCTGTCTTCAAGAGAGAGAGCACACTTTAAAGGTAACTAAAAAAAGTTCAGACTGAATTTACACTTCTGCTAGAAAACTGCAGTTTTGAGACAGAGATCAAACTTCACATTCTAAGGTCAAAATCAACATAAGCATTCCTCAGAATCAGACTTCAAATGGATATCTGAAGTTATCCACACTTTCTTGTTTGCGAGTTCAAAGAATTGCTGATCATAAAGCAAATTTTAAGATATTAAATCTTTCAAGTACAGATTTCATAGAAGACAATGTGTGTATGCAGGAGAATTGAGTCCCTCCCCATGTAACACGGCAGAAGCCTGTGGAAGGTAACCCTAAGCATACCCTTTTCCAATGAAACTGCTCCTTATTGTGAACACTGCGTTAACTTAAAACACCGTTCACTTAGATGTGCTTTCCAAAAGGCCTCAAGCAGGACAACACTGATTTAAATAAAGAAAATTAGGCAAGTTTTTGCACTCGAGCTTCCCACACAACGAGGATCTGCCGAGCCTTCCCAGCCTAATCAGTGCTACAATCACCCCGGTATATAAAGAGACTGACTCAGCGCGCACAAACACTTCCAGACTCACCAGCGAGAGCTGATTTTTGGCTGACCACAGCAAACTGCCTCCCCTAAGCCGGCCTGTCCCAGTGTCCATCTACCTGGAAGCCATCCATCCAGCCACACTGGGCTACTGTGCATCTGCATCGCCGCTCCACTTCATTACATGAAACACAAACCCGGCGCTACAGCCATCGCAGTAACTGATACCGTATCACTCAAGTCAATGGGAGCAAATCAGAAACTCTACACTACATATGAATAATAATAGGTTTTTGTGTTTCCTTTCCCAAGTGCTGACAGTTTGGAAGGTTATTTTCCCCACCACCACCATAGCTGGACTATAACCACATCAATTTCAGCGTGCCAAGGCAAGCTGTTCAAGAAGCTTTCACGGCACATTTGGCTTAATAACCCAGGGTGGGGTTTTGGGGGTTTGTTTTCAATTGCCCAATATTTGACAAGAAAAAGAAAATGAAGTTTAAGATTTATAACTCTCTGGAAAATTATACTTTCAGCAAAAGATGGCAAGCTTTAAAAAAAGCTTTAACAAACAAATTTAAAATCACCCTTTAAATCACCAGCCGCCTAAATACCTTGGCCGTAGCTCTGGACATATACTTTTATCAATTGGTAGTTGACTGAGAAAACCATGTTTTCTCCTTCAGTTTCACATTAATCTCAGGGCACAGTTAAACCATGACACTTCATCAACGTTGTTTTCCCCCATCTCCTGTTCACAGCCGTTGCTGTGTTGGCTGAAACATTTATTGCCAGGACAGGGAGCACTGACCAAGAGACCTACAAGGAACAAAAGCCTGCCAGAGCCTAAAGCAGCTCACCTTACGAAACCACCTAACCCCCAGGTCAGCTACTCCAGCAGCTGCCCTGGTCTGTTCCAGGGCATTAGCACAAGCAGGGAGCTGCAGTGACTGCTTGCTATCAAGCCACGGAAATTCAGACTTTATTTAACCTTTTCTATCTCAGATTTAGAGCAATACTATGAGGCAACCCTGAAGTGCTACAAAGAGCATTCTATAATTCATACAATAGTTGAGCCACAGCAAACCAGCAGCCTGGCCAGGATAATGCTTCACTGGATGTACCTACATTTGCTTCTGTAAAAGGGCTACAGTTCGCTTTTAATTATTCATAATGTTCTGCAATGTACTTGGATGCGTATACTGTACATACACACAGCAGTCTGAATAAAATAAACACACCTCAGTAATTAGCTGATTGCAGTGCTCAAATGGTGCAGTTTTTAATGAGATGCTCTTTGTGTGCATGGAGGTTTCTGTTCCGTGTATGTACACACAGATACACCCAGACGCAAATAATCCAGGGCATGAGCTAAACAGTTTTAAACAAAGACTATCATAGAATGTTTGCACAACCCTGTAATGCCACAATCATGGGCACATTTGCACACGGGAATTATTTAGAGGCATGCCAAACTAACAAATTTATTTGCCATCAGAAAATTTTATCATACACTTACCTGGGGCTTAGACCCATACTCAGCAACACTGATTCAGCTTAGAAAACTACTCCGCTCTGAGCACACAAAGAGCCTCACAAAGTCAAAGGAGCAGTCGCATTCCGATTACTTCGCCTGGATCGTGGCCTACAAGTCCGGTCCAACAAAGCCAAGCAAGCCTAAACCTGATGGCGTAAACTGAGCCCATCCGCTGCGCTGCAATTACCTATGGCAATAAACACCACGCTCTAGGAAGCAGAGGCTTGCACAAACAGGCCTCCAGAGGAACAACCAGCACCCTCACAACTCCAGTTTCCTTGCATGGACTGTTCCAACAGCTTGGAAGTCGAGCAGGTTGTACCCAGGTATTAGACACCAACGTGTGCCCATTGCTGGGTCCACAGGTGGGCCCTGGGGAGCGAATTGCAACGAGGAGCAAGTCACAGAGCTGAGAGTTAAGCCAAGAGGAATACATGCTTGCTTCATTTCAAAGCACATGCTCAAGGGTTTTCTGGGTCAAAGCCAGGGTGATCTATATTTTATGAGATCAAGCACCTCCGCCAGGTTGGTATCAAAAATTTATATGACTATTTCACTGATATCATTAGCCCGAAAGGGCAGACTTTAGCTCAGTACTTGAGGTGCATGCAGCCAGATGAATTTTACCAGGCTAATCCACATGCCTGAGCCGTTTCCAAAGCAAAAACCTACTAGTATTGGTGTGAGTTTTCTTATTAATTTAAATGGATGTTTGACCATCCCTCTCTAAAGGAAGGCGGGCATCAGAAGACTAATACAATATTATTGAGACAGATTTTAAGAAGTGTATCTGGCTTCCAAGTAATATCTCAAATTTAGATATGAATCATCTTAAGTTCATTATCTGGGCCCCAATCCCATGGCCCAAACAAGTGGAGAAAACAGTCCCACTAGGGACTGTACATAATGGGGTCCATCACTCATACCGAAAAGATCAAACCTCTTTAGAAAGCTAACTTAGAGACAAAGTTTCCAAATCTCTCTAATCATGCATTTAAAACTCTAAAAGGAAGAGAGTAAGCAATTATAAATCGTGCAAACACACATACTTTGAAATCTGTATAATTTTAAAATGTGGACCAGAATTCTAAGAAACAGCTTACTGCAATAGCCATTGAATTGTCCATATTCACTTCGGTGTCTTTTTAGAATAATTCTTATCTTAGGATTTAACATTTGTCTTCCTAGTTAAAAAAAAAAAAATTGTAAAATGCACTGCAGACAAACCACAATCCCTGTAAATTCAGGGGCATCAATTTATTCATGGAGTGCACCTCCTCTTATCAAAACAATACAAGAAAACTTGCTTTCTTTCCAAATGCACACCAGATTTCTTTAATCTGTGCATTTACCAAACTGCATAAACAGAGAACTGGTGGTTTGATGCAATCAGCACAGTGCCATTTAAAGCACAGCACATCACAGCACCCTTAAGTCTTTTTGGAAATACCTCTGCTGCTCAGCAGCACCAGCTTTCCACCAGTTGCTGCTCCACATGCTATTGCCAATCAGTTGCATTTGCTGTAGCGCATTCCAAAGTTTACTAATTAATCTCTGCACTAAACCCCACTGATGGCCGGTTGCCATTTGAAATGATCATCATCTTTTATTTAAAGACATAGTGACCGTATGGCCAAGCTCGGACCTTATTTGTAAAAAAGAGGTGTGCCAAATTTCAGGTAATTAAATCCAGTATCGTTGTGGGCTTTTTTAAAACTGGACAGAAGCAATTATTAACCGTTTGAGGGTGTTTATATTAGACACACTCAGTTACTTCAACGTTAATTGTCAGGAAATGGGCACGCTCTTGCTTTCTGAGCTCAGAGCCACGATCAGCAGAGGGTACGAGATGCAAACTACTGGAAAAGAGACCGTTTATGTCTTGCAAAACAGCCTACATGCTTTGAAGCCGAGTGTTTTAAGGATTCCAGCTTATT
Source organism: Mohoua ochrocephala (assembly GCA_013398855.1). Lineage (NCBI taxonomy): Eukaryota > Metazoa > Chordata > Aves > Passeriformes > Acanthizidae > Mohoua > Mohoua ochrocephala. The sequence goes on from VZTA01029329.1 coordinate 155,897, forward strand.
GCTACATTTCAGATGAGGTTTTAAACAGTGATTTCAGGCAGTCCAACCTCTCGCACCATTGTTCCAGGCTGCTCCCATTCAGCGGTGCATACTGGCTCCGTGACCTTCACAATGACCTCTACAAAAGCAGTTGTGCATTTTACTGTGGTGTAAATCCTCACAGACAAGTCGAACCTGTTCTTTTTGGCATCCAGCCCTTCAGATGAATACTCTGTGGAGATTTATTATGAAAGGGGAATGAAGGGGCATTATTGCACAACATTCATCCCTCACATACAGCTAAGTTCCATCTCTTACAACTTCTGAAGACTTTTAAATAAACAGATCCTCTTAATTACACAAATCCTTCTTGCTTCTCACCAATTTTCTGTAATTAAAATTCGCTGTTGTTTACAAAAAGCTACACATGCCCAGGAAAAAACATGTGTGTGAAGGTGTTTTACATTATTATTATTAATAAGTAATATTCATACTTCCTGTTACTATACACAAGGGATTAGTGTTTCCTAGCACACCATTCACTGACAACACTGAAGTATTATTCCACATTGTAGCAACACACATTGCCCTAAAAGGGTCCATTAATTATTTTTTTAATGCCATGAAGTTGCTGCAGGATATTAGACTGTCTCCATAAGAAATACACTCCTATGGTAAAATGATGAATGATGAAGTTTGCAAGTTTTTAATTAGATTTCAGAGCAGTAATAATTTACAAAGTTATTCTCCATGGCCTTAGCTTAATACTTTGTGTGACCTTATGCAAATAATTAAAAAAAGATTCAAGATTCCATCAATCAGAAAATATAAAAGCATAAAAGAATAGTGAAAGGGGTAGATTTTACAACTTCAGTGAGTCTGCCAAAGTGGTCAGAGTAGTAACCCTGTCATCCACATTCCTTCAGGTTTTCCAAGTGATCCTTCAGCAAAACATGCCCTGTTAGGGAAGGTGAGGAAACCATAACAAAAAAACACCCAACCTAAGTTGCATTGGTATTCCAATCCAAAAATCATGTTCCAACTAGCTGTAGTCGCTTGGTATTAACCGGAACTGAAGCATTTTGACTGAAGCACACACTCCCTGATCCAAATCTCGGAGTTCCCCTCAAAAGCTCCCTCCCCCCAGTGCCAGCTGTCACGGACAATTGACAATGCACACACACATCTCTCCCACTGCAGCAAGAAAGACCTGCTGTGTGTGTCTCTCCCTGTCACCCACAGGCCATGTCAGGTAGGGGTTCTCTCTCCCCTTCCTAAAAGTGTCAGCTGGCCATTCCTTGGCTTTCCTGCTTCCTTTTCTGCCAGTAAAATCAAAGATAACAGAATGCACAACAGCAAAAACTTCCCTGTGCAAAAGATAAAAGAAAACACAGTCTCCTCCCACCTTTTCCAGGTCCCGACAGCACTTTCACAGCTCCAGAGCTGCAGGCAGAAGTTTCTCCAAACAGAACATGCAGCAGTGGTTTTTACTGTCTAAATTCACTTCCCCCCTGGAGGTCCAACTCTGCCACCTCCAGCACAGCCCACTCCTTCATTCCTAAGCCTGAGGCTACAGTGAGAAGGAGCAGAGATGGAGTGAAGACAATAGAAGGTGAACCAGCGTGGTCATAGAGTGCTGTATTTAACAACAAAGATAAAGTATCTCAGTTCTAAAGGAGATTTCTTCGTACAGTAGAAATTTCACATTTTGAAAAGCTGCAGGTGCTATGTACTTTGCCTCTTCATAAATAAATCAAATAAAAACTAAAATGCAACTACATTTAAGCTTTGGTCTTCACGACAAACAAAATAACCCTGATCCTATCAATATTTTATTCAGGATTCTTAAAAAAAAACAACTTAAAAATCCAAAGGTTTTTCAATTAGATGATAGAGAGACAGTGCCAAAGTTATACCTGGCACCTACAGCTCAAATTGGTTGCAACTTAAAAACAACCAACAGTTAAATGGGTACAACACTCTTCAAGAATATTTATATTACTTTAAAAGTGACACATCTGTTTAATTCTGTATTTCAAATTCATTTAACTAACCAGACACAAAACAGGCTAAAAATTAGCACAAAGCAACTGCTGTACACAACACTATCAATGAAACTAAACTGACATAACATTCAGCTTTAATATAAATTGCACCTTTAGGATTGGGATGGGGAGGTTTTACCCCATATTCCAAACAGATTTTAGAAGTGCCTGATATGAGATAAATTCTTGGCCTAACCCTGTCTAGGCTTCAGATTCTACCTAAACAGGAATTCAATGTGGCATCATCCCACCAAGTGGCAGATTAAGGTGCATAAGTGAAACTGAATGGGCGAAGTCAAAGAAAGGATGAAGCTCCCACTGCAATTCCCTTTATGTCTTCCCATTAGCTCCCAAGCCAAGCCCGTCTTCTCTCCCCTGTAACAAAAGAAAATCCTAATCATGTTTTCTTGTAAACAACCACAAAGGGGAATGCTTGGTATGCAGGCAAGGCCAAGATAGTGCCACCCCTTTGGAAAGGCAGAAAATTCTTCAAATATTTACTAATCGATTATCCAAACTCTGCTTGTCTGAACCCAAATGCTTGATCACAGGCAAGCATTACAAACTGGGACACGTGAGACTTTTTTCTTTATGGCAGCCATGCAGCACAGGTACCAAACACAGGCAGCCCCAAGCCCTGGAGTGCCTGAGGATGGTGAGGATCAGGTGCCCATGTCCACCCCTTTAGATCTGTCAGCACGTCCCCACAGCCCAGCCCAGCCCAGCAGCCCCTGGTCACTGGAGCACTGCCTCTGACTGACTTGCAGAGGATCACATTTCTGTGATCTCTCTCTCTGTGCCTTGGAGAAGGGAGTGATGCTCTATTTATTTATGCCTCTCTTTCAAGAGATGAAACAGAAGAATGGGCTTCAGACCTAAATATATATATATGCTGCTTTCCTCCTGTGCACAGCTCTCACTTTTAACTTATTCCTCCCTCCGAACTATTTACCTTTCCAAAGCCCTCCAATTCCACGTGCACCACCTTTAAATGTACCATCTGTGTCCTGCAGGATCTACCTCACTTGCCCAGAATAATACAAGAATCATTATTCTTACACGAAACCACCATTTCATTTTCTACTAATCATGGCAAATGTTGCAAGTTCCAGTCTCCTGGCCCCCATCCAGCTAATTTAGATAGATGGTTCCACATGTGCTCTCTGTCCTTCCATTTCCTGCCCATACCACGGCACACATTTGTCTAAGTGAGTCAAAGCAGGTTTCTCTGTAGTCACAATATTCTTTAGTACTTTCTATTTTAAAAAAGAAGCCTGCATAAAACACAACTTATTACCATGCTATTACTGACTTTACAAGAGGCAGAGGATTTTACTGCTTTGCCACACATTCTGCTGAACTGTAACGTGTCACAAACTTCACCTGAACCTCGCATTTCCCCCAAATACAGAAGTTACCTGTGTAGCAACTATGTTCAGGCAAAGCAAAACCATAATCTAACCTAGTCAGTTCTCCGCTTCAATATACTCCATTATCCATGTTTTTTGCCCTTAAAATAAAAACTTCAAACCCCAAATATTAAGAGGAATGAGGATAATAAGCCAAACTTTCAGAGACCAAGGCACTTCTTCATGAAGATAATTTCTGTTTCCTTACTAGTCAATGCTGTTAATATTCCTTTCCAGAGACACCCTGACTGACAATCACTGTGTATATATGGGGACATTCACCTTTTGATGTCCAACACCAGTTGCCTCAAACAGTATTCCTTTCTCTCACCCTCTGCACCTGAACAAACATTTTTAAGGAAAACTACTTTTGAAGTCTCCTTACAAAACATTGTCTCTTTGATTCAAGTATCTCTTTCTTCAAGTACCCTAGCACGATGCAGATGCACCTTGGATGGTAATGATGACTGTTGAAAACTAGAGTCCCCAAGAGCTCCTTTGAAATACATCTTAATTTTTAAATGAAGTTTTGATTTATAAATGTGCCCTTTGAAAGCTCAAAATTTGACTTCTCTGAGACCCTGTAGCAAACATTCATTTATTTGCCGCGTGCACTTAAGCAGGAGTTAAGGTGCAGAAAAGGTGGTACATGCACAAACACACAGCACAGCCCCAACTATCATGCTGATGGTTTTTTCCTTCATAAGAAATTAATATAGTAGTAATTAATTTATTAGTAAGGCCGGTGTACCTTGGACAAAACAGAAGATGATGCAGGAATCAAGTCCTGCCTGTTCACCCCTGCCTACTGCCAGAACCCTGGCTAACACATGAGTGTGGGTGTCACATGGGAAGCCACACAAGTGCACGCACCACCCTGGCTGCCCTCGGAGAACGAGATTCTTACACAGGAACTGATTGTGATGGATGAGTACCAGAATCCCCAGGTCCCAAAATCCTTCTGTCCCAGAGCTCCCCTCTAATTCCCAACCTCATGCAGAAACCACTCAGCCCTTCTGCCTAGAAACTCCCATCCCACTCACGCCCACCTTTCTGCCAACTCTGCCCCAAATCTTCCCCCTCATGTCCCCTCATGTTCTCTCCAAAGCACCTCAATACCCAAGTCCCTACATCCTCCTCTTCCTCCTCCATCCGTCTCCTCTGCTGCCCTGTGCTTCCCCATCCCCACCAGACCTGTGGCTCCACCGCAGCACCTCTGCTGCTGCTGCCCGCATTTGTTACTGATTTCCCTGCCATGTTTCTTCCACTACAGCCTCCCACTATGGCCATCCCTTGTCCTCCTCTTGACTCTCCTTGCATGACCAAGCCTGGCAAGAATTGCAGAGAAGCCAGATGCAGGCTGTGCTTACCCAAAATTTGTCTGAAGGCGGCCCTGAGAACAGGGAAGAAAGAAAATATAGGCGTATGGGAGATCTTTAAACCGTGCTGCGAGATCAACACACTCTACATCAACAAATAGATTGTAGTTCATTTAGAAATGGAATAACCAGGAGTAAAACCAGGCTGAGGTAAATCTGCACACATGCGCCTTCACAGGCAAGTCTCTCAAAGCAAGACAAACAGACACAGCCCAGCTGAGTGCTGACTCAGAGGAATCTGCAAAGCCATTATCCCAGCTCTGCCATTCCAGGTCACCAGCGCTCCTCCAGGTACACAATAGAGAAGATGAAGGAATGACACGGAACTGCTTTGATCAGCAGGAACAGAAGAAAGGATTAGAAGAAAACATGTGATGTTCTCACAAATGCAGACAACTGCTAAGAAAAAAAGGATCATGGCAGAAAGGTCACACATACTTCTATGCACATACACAAATGTACTATAGCTTCCCTAAATGGCTTCAAATACTTCATTGATCTTACTACAGTTCTTTCAATGTTCTTTCTGCTCTCTTTAAAAGAATTTTCCTCTTTAAAAAGTCCTCAGCTGAATGTCATTTCACATCCAGTCTGTAAGAGTGGAGACAGTCTACCAACCATTTGCAGAAGAAATCAATGTTTTTATTGTTAAATGACAATTAAGGTGCCTGAACTATTTTTTGCAAGATCTAAATTCTAAAATATTTAGTTCTGTGAAGTCCTCTTTACATAGTCATCTTCAAGGACATAAGAAACTCCTATGAAGAGGCAGAGAACAGCCTACCTTTGGCACCTACCTAGGTACAAAATGAGCTTGTATCAGGCCAAGGAAACACAGTTACTGAATCGCCCCTAAAATGTAAAAGCAAGAGCAGTAAGTGCTAACAGAGGCTGCCAGGGAGACTGCAGAGCCCCCATCTCCCGAGGACTTCAAGAACAGGTTAGACAGGTACCTGCCATGAAGCACCCCTGGCTCTGCCTCACGGCAGGGGGAAGGACCCCATGACCTCTCGAGACCCCCAACCAGCACCATGAATACACAATTTGACAGGTACCCGCTGCAATTTTGGCACCAAAGCTACTCTTTTTATTAATTTTCCTTCCCCGATTTAAAATTCCACCCTCACAGAGGAACTTTGTTTGCTCTCACTTTTTGTTATCATCTCTACCGAGACAAAATGAGACTGCTTATACTTACAATTTTGGACAAGCTATTTCCTTCTGTTTCGCTCCAGCACCATTTTCTCATATGTTTACTTTTAAACAGGGCATCAAACAGCACCATTTAACAACTTTTTGCATTAAAAGTGTTGTTCACTAACTTTGCACCGTTCATTTAGCACAAACTCTAACATTTAACATTTATGATGTTTGCGACTATTGGCCAAAGTACAGCATCAAAAGAGCATGTATGCACTGAATTGTATCTTGTTAAAAAGAACGGCAGCACTGAAAAAAGTTATATTGGAACAATCTATAAATGTGTTTACATTATATGAATGATTTGCTGTTCCTTCACAAGGCATGTAGGAAGTCAGCACTTCTCAAATGTGTAAAGTATTTCCATGTGCTTCAAGCACGATCTTTCCAAAACAAACAATGATTGAGAAATTTTTTATTATTCTTTATTTCCCTGCCAGCTGTTTTTTTGGACTCTCCTCTCAGCCACCTTCTTTCTTTCAGTCAGATCTCTCCTTATTGCTCACAGTAACACCTACTCAAGCAGAGGTATATTCAGAGCTGTAAGATTCAGGAACAGGAGGATCTCAGGCTGATTTAAATGGCATTTTCCTTAGATCACCCTACAACGTGTTTTTGTGCTGTCTTAGCTAGTGGCAGGTCTGGCTGCTGCTTGGGATGGAATTTGGGCATCCTACATTAGAGCCTGACGCCCATTCCTGCTGTTCTGTCCCAGTGCCTGCTCCCACACAGGCAAGGAAGCAAATGACAACCTGGCTGAACTCTCCCAGCAGCCTTCTCCCTGTGAGCCTTTTCACGGGCCCAGAACATGCTGCGTGCACAGAGACGTCCTCTGAAAACTGATGGTGAAGAGTCAGGCGTGCAAATAAGCTCTTGGGCAACTCCAAAAATCAAACAGGACACTAAAAATCACAAACAAAACAAAACAAAACGAAAAACCAAACCAACCCAAACAAAAAAAACCACAAGAAACAAACAATGATCAAAAAGAAAAGATAATTAAAAAAACCCCCTAGCCCTAAGAACAGCTCCATTCCAAAAAGTGACAGCTAAAGCACAGATCTGCTCCACTGCTGGCCACAGACACTTTAACTAACAAGCACATTGGTCATGCCATTCACTCCTGTACAATTAACACTGTTGGCACTATTTCGTTTACTAAATTCCAGTCATTACAGCTGTGCAAACTTATGGGCCTAATTTGTATTTATACTAATATGTGTACATAAACATGTGCTGCTTTAGCCATGGAAAGGAGCCTTAAAGCAAATGAACAAATATTATTTTAACAGAGCAGTATCAGAGAGCCCAACCATAAAACAGAATCAAGTCAAGCAGTTCTGATTATGTCTGTCCACCAAACAGCTTTATTTCAACTACAGCATATTTCCTAAGGCATTCCAAACTAAAATCCTGCAGAGAGCTATGGGGAGACATAGCACTGCATTTTCAAAATCCAGTCTCCTTTTCCAAGGCCATTGCTGTGTAAATGAAGGGAGAGGAAATAACAAATACTGTCATTTACTTTGCCTTTTTTCCTCCAGAAACATCTCTTACCAACATAAGGAATAAAATTCATTAAGTCAACATCATGTGCTGAATGTTTATGCACTTTGATATAACAGTAATTACTTAGTAAGGCCAGAACCCAATTAATGTTTTAGACTCCAGCCCATGAGCTGGAGTGCACAGGAAGCATTCTGATGATAGATCACTTAAATAAAGTTTATCTGGCATACACTTCAAAACCAGAGTTCAGAAACTCAAAGCACAGTACGGCATGTATGTGCTTGACTCTTAACAAAACATCTTTATTTAAACAGAGGGCCAGACATTCAGTATGACAAATGTATTTACTACTGCTAATCATTCTCCATCAGGCTATTCGGAAGTTGCAGTCATATTGTATTTATAAACCTATGAGATTTAAGGGAGCAGTAGGTGGATCACGGGACTGTGGATCACTTTTTAAATCCAGCATGTTAGTCCTAACCTGGGTTATATCATCCAGTGTATTTGGTGTGCCTCAGTTTATATATTTGAACTCTGTATCCACGTATTGTCAGAGACGGTGGAGATAAAGCAGCACGATTTCTTTTTCCTTTCTTCTTTTCAGAAACAGTATCCTTCTTAGCAAATCAATGCTCATGGTTAAAAACAAGACACTGTTACTGATGACAAAAATTCAATGCTAAAGCAATATGCAACATATACTCTGAGTAGGAATCAGGAAATGGTGCTTAGCAACTGCAGAATCCCACTTGTCCCAGGGCTACACGCACCCCCTGTGAATCTCCGCTCCAGGGAAGCTGCTTGGCAGGAACGCTGCTTCCCTGAGCACCTTCATCCAGAGACCTGCTGGCAAGTGCTGTGACTCCTCTGACTGGGGCATTTGGCTTTCCTCTGGAAAGGGACTCTGCTTCATGGCACTGACACCAAGCCCAGCGTGTCTGAGCTGGGACACAGCTCCAACACACAGGCACAGAGACAGAGAATGCCTGGTGCCACTGGAAATTTTACCTTTACATGCATGTTCTCTAAACAAATATGTCTATTCCAAAAGGATCTCTATGCCTAAACACACCAGTTACTCTTGAAAATAAGTGTTGTGATTTTGCTGTGATTCTAAACTACCAAGAGCAGCAAAAAGAGGGAAATATTCCACTCAGCTGTAAAAGAGAAATGTGCGTGATATGAGCCAAACGAAGATTAAAAACAAAATACCAATTAAATTCAAACTGGCATTCCTCTCAAAGAAATCAATTCCATCTGAAGAGTTTCAGTCTGAAGATAGACCAGCTGAGCTAACAGTGAAGGAAGCCTTGATTGATTTATTTTTTAACTTCAGGCAAAAACTAAAAGCACTCAAAAAAACCCCACCACAACCCCCCCACACACTAAAACACACTGCACCAAAACCAACAAACCAAACCAGAGCAGTAAGAATTGGCAAAGGAAGGCCCCCTCAGGAGCTGCAGAATAGTTGTAGCCTAAACCACAGTGTGACACGCACCTCACTTACCTCAGAGTACCTGGCATATGTCTAAGCAACTTTGAAGGAGTACAATTGATTAAAAAGGTATTTTGACAGACTTTTTTGAGTTTGGAACAGGATTTTGGATAATTGCTCCACGAGCTATAAAAGAAACAGACTGAAAAACAGGAGCAGCCGCTGAGCAGTTGTTTTGCACAGGAAGCAATATTGCAGGAAAAGGCAATAATAAAGAACAGTTAATTTGACCTGAGTTGATGAGGTCAATGTTTTAAAAGAAATAGCTCCACGTAACGTAAAATAAGAATGTTATTTCCCATCAGAATAATACTGCAAGTGTAACACTGCACAAAATCTCTTCCCTAACACTTGTTATGTGCAGCTTAGTGGTAACACACATTCCTGAGGTGTCCTAGACATCCTGTGTCTGACACAAATCCATTCCTCTGACATATTGGTTCTACGACTGCTCCCTCCTGCAAGCTCTGGCTGCTCCAGGCTGCACACCGCTCTCCCCAGCATCCAGCTACTAATAACCTGAAACTGCAAGAACTGGAATAAATCCGGGCAATATTCAGAGCCGCAAAGTTATATTTAACACCGCTGCTGTGATTTGGACAGGGAAGCAGTAGCTGGAGCAGATATTTCACTCTTAATTCGCTGCCATTCAGGGGTGCTGTTGACAGGAGATGGAGCCCAGCTCAGCGGAAGAGCCACGAGGTTAGGAATTTAGTAGGGCTGGATCCTATTCCTCCTTCCTCCGCTGCTCTGCTGTCTAATCCTGGGTGAGAACATCCCCTCCGGGCATCTGGTTCCCCTCCCTCCCTGACACATCTATTTAAACTGCAAATTCACTGGGGTAGGGACCATCTCGGTAATGACAAAGCACGTACAGCACTCTGCTCTGATAGTTCTATTAATAAATATTCCCACTGCTATTAAGTAATAAAACAAAAACGATGATAAGAATTGGAAGGTCAATGATGCATTACATTAATTCCGAGGTATTTGGGTACAAAATGCAAGAAGGTAAACTCCCAAGCAGGAGCAGGCCAGGGAACACCTATGTTGTTTTCCCGCATTTTTAGGCAATCCAATTAGCGGTAATGGAGTTTTTAACTACATGAGATTGCTCCAAGAATACCAACACTAGAGGCTAAGTGTCCTGGGAGACTGGGGGAAGGGAGAAAAGAAACATTATAGAACTGGAAGGAACAGAAAAAGGACAGGCACACAGCCTGAAATGTGCTGGAGATGGCACAAGCCGAGCCAGTCTAAGGCATCCAGATTTTCTACAAACACGGAAATCGCTGGGCCACGGACTCAAAGGTTCCATGAATTAAAGAGGAGTTAAATACATCCACAATTCCATGCATTTTTAACCACAATGCTGAGGTTACAGACCTAGAAAAGCCTTCTACAGTTCTGTAAACACCAGAGACATACGAAGGAAACTAAATTCACATAACACAATTAATTCCTGTTGCATTTGCAAACTGCCATTTGTCTGCAATACACATGAGCATCTCTTTTACACCTTAAAATGAGCTTCACATTTGCCACCTGACAACCAGAAATGGTCATTACGTTCACCAAGAAACAGAAGAATGGTTCTCTTGACAGACCTTAGATTTGTTTTGCACCCCCTGAAATTTCCAGCCCTAGAAATGCTGGAAACATCATTCATTTCTGACAAACTTCGTTCTTTTTGACAGCTTCTAAAGTGTGAAGTACCACAACTGACAGGAAACAGCATCTTTAGCACTACTGCAACAATAAAGATTGCTACAGTTTATTTTGTAGCTTTACACTGATTTGAGATTAGATTTAATAAGACTGTTTTAAATATTCAGATGTGCTGAAAGTGTATTTCTTAATATGATGAACATGATAAGGAGAAAACCCTGAAGCACTGTCTCCCCCCACTCACAGAGGTAAATCAAACTGATTGATTTGGAATGGAAGCTTTGTGCACAGAGGTAGAATTTACTGAAAAAGTTAAAAAGCAGGCTACAGAGAAAAAACTGCTTCCACTTGAAAGGAGGAAAAAAAAAGGAAATTTCACAAAAGGAAAAGTGACTGAGACCCTGTCCCCATGAGCTAATTGTCTGTCTCATGCTATAGGGGATGCTCTTGCTTAGCTTACAAGTGAAAGACATTCCCTCCTCCCCCTGCATGCACAGGAACTCACAGCACTAATATGACACCTTAAATGAGCCAACTTCCTTGAGCATTGCCCAGGAGACTAGAATGGACATGCTCCTAACTCAGACACCGAGAAACATGTCTGATTAGCAGTCAGGCAGAAGAACATCTCTGACCAAGGCCTTCCCAGGAAAAACACTCATGTTCAAGCTGAAAAAAACCCCAGTGGATTGCCACAACTGGCATACTTTTATAGCCTTTGCGTAAACACCAGCTCCGGATTAGCCAGCATCTCAGCTAGCTCTATCTGGCTTCCCTTCTTCTGAAACAAAATTAGAGGAAAACACCCATCAGAAAAGGTCAGTGGCCAAACTATTAGGAAAAAATAAAAGCACAGGGGAAGGACTTACATAGTGATTCATTAAATGTGCACTGCTAAGCCTCTGACAGGGAGCACAAACCAGATTTTCACAGACATATACTGAATTTACAGAACTGTTGTGCCAGAGCATTAATTAGAATTGTATCTCTTAAGAAATTCTCAGTACTCTCCCTAGAGCTGCCCCCACCAACAGGAGTGGTGTGAACCCCATGGTTTAGAGAGGCACAAAGCCAAAGCAGCCACAAAGAGCACAACAAAAGCTCCACCCACTTCACGTGTACACCTACGCAAAATGAGTGGACCGAGCATCTCAGGTTCTTAGAAAAACACTCAGCCTGGAAAACAAGCTAAGGTGAGTGCCAGGTGGGAATTCACCTCACACTGTCACTAGAACACACCTTCATGCATCATGTGCAATGAGCAGAACTGCTTTTCACAAAACCAACTCTGCTCCAAGCCCAGCAATTTGCACTTGACTACAGTAACTTTCCAAGATGCACCCCGGTCCTAATCTGAAAACACCAAGAATTTGAGATTTCATTGCATTCCAGAGCCAATTTTAACAGTGAGGCCAATTAACCAGCAGAACATTGTGTGAACTTTAGGTCTTAATTGTTCTTTCAGCTCCTATTTAGATGGTATTTGTTTAACTAAGGTTACTGGTTCTTGCTGCATTTAATGCTGCACTGCTCAGATTTGGCATGTTCTGGGCTAAGGAGTCATACCTTAACCTTCTCCTAAACCAGAGGCAGAATGCAGCACACAAAGCACATCTTTCTGCCTTTGAATGGACTTTGCTGGCTCCTCTTTGTGTTCTTTCTGATTTTTGCACTCAAAATGCAGCCAGCAGAACTCTCCAGTCCACGACTCTCCCCAGTATTGCATTCAGAAGGAGAAATCCTTTCCTATTTATTGCTGGACTATTCACATACCCAAGGCCCCCACGCACACTGTGGCTGAGGGTCAAACTGTTTTACTCGCTTAGCTAAACTTCCAAATCCTCTTCCCAGAGCCTGTTATTTACTCTTCTATTTCTCATTTTGCATTTAGCCATATTAAAACACATTTCATTCAAATGAGGCCAGCTTGTCAAAGCGGCCCTGTAAACTGCCAACTTGCACGTCATCCACAGAAATTCAACATCTGCTTCCAAGCACTGAGCTGCCTCCTAGCAGAACACCCACAGAAACATTCCCAGGCTGTGGAACCAACTTCTTCAAAAATTACAAGTTAGACAGTTCATTCATTTATTGTGCAGAGTATGAATATTGTTAATATTGTGTAACATAGTTCCTATATATTTTTTAGAATAATGTCATGAAATAACTAAATCAAGCACCCTGTAAAGAAAGTAAGGAAACACTCATCTTTCTAAACAAAACCTGTAATTTTATTGGAGTAAAATTTTTTATGCAATCATTTTCCATAAACAGTAGTTAGCAACTTCAAATGCTCCTATCCTTAACTTTATTGTTAAAAAACATTAATGGAAATGAGTACAGTCAAATTGTTCTTTTTCAATTTAGGACTAAGATCAGTCTGGGTGAGGCATTTTTTGTTTCCTGGGATTGAACAAATTAAATTATTTATCTATTCACATTTTCTGAACCCTGATGAATTAGCAATTACTTATCTGGCATATCCTCTATTATCCCAAACATTAAGATTTAAATGTCATGCTGCTGGAAATCTCTTTCACCATTCCTGGATGAAGTTTACTTAGGGCTGCAGATCTCAAATGTCCACTACCACATATTGCATTTAATATTCAATTTTAAATTAATTATAAAATACTTCCACTGTCCTCATCATGTAACATAAGCTTATCTTCTTCCTTTTCCCACAGAAAGGCCACAGCTTTAAGAAATTCTGGCAATATATTTCAACAGCAAGAAAAAGTACAGGCATTCAGACAGGGTATTTTTTAAACAGAACAACAGGCATTTTCTGTCCACTGGCTTTTCCACACAGACAGAAAATCTCTCACAAAGCATATCAATCTCCTCTAGACTCTTATATTTTAAAAGAAATAGGAGGAAGATCAATTTACACCACAAGAAAACAAGAAAACAATCCACACAGCTTTGCAAAAACTGACACTGCTTTTGGAAAAATAAGCTGCAAATGCTTCTACACTGTGAACACTTTGACAGATAATGAACACAGCACAAACATTCATGGCAAAATTAAAACAATTACTGATAGGAAACTAGTCTGATGCACAGGTTTTTGCTTTGCTGACTTCTTGGTTTGTTGAGGAGAGTAGAGGGTGTTGGTTATTTTCAAGACATTCAGTTTACCACTATCAATTCTAAAACAAAAAGTCTAAAAAAAGCAGGGAGATTTAAAACAATATAAACCAGAAAAAAAGTAAGGTGCAGAAAAGACCAGTCACTCGTGCTCCCACCCCCAGCTTTACATTTATGTACACAGGCTGATGTGTACCTGTCCCATGTCATGACACAGAACAGGAATGCTGAGAGATCTTCAGCTGCCACCCTAACAGTGACACACGTGCAAAAATACTCGTTGCTTCCTAGAGCCAAATAACAATGAAAATAGAGCCCTCAACCTCGGCATCATTTTCTAGATTGTCAGTCCCATACTCACAGATTGCTCCAGTGCTCAAAGTAAATCTGAAGGAAGTGCAGACAATTCTTGACCTTCCAAAATTTCAACTTCCAGAATTGGTACACAAATGAGAAAAATAATTCAAGGACACCACAACTTCACAGGGAGAGAGGTATAGCTTGATTTTTGACAACTGTATTATGAAAATGTTCCATATATTTGTGATGACCCTTCTGAGTGGGTCATCACAATATTCCAAATAAAACAAATATAAAATTCTTCAATTAATTCATAATTCTTTAATTAGAAGAGAACAGTATTTCATGTAACATGCAACTCAGGTTTAAATGACCTCTGAATTTCACGTGAGGAAATCCTCGATCTTCTGAAAGGCACTAAAAAAAACCAAACAAGCAAATCTTACCATTTTGATGCCAGTGGAAAACGTGACTGGTTTGACAGGTTTGGGTTTTTCCAGCTGCATTTCTAGCTGAGTAGATCTGTCCTTATGCTGAGCTAAGAGCAGAGAGGCAGGAAGATCAGAGCTCTCCTGTAAACAGATGAGGAACAAACTTGAGTCCTAAAATAAAACAAATATTAATTAACACTGCATATTCTTCAAAACTGCAAGCTGTGACTGCAAGGCCATTGCCTGGAGAACAGCAGAATGCCAAGTATCCTCTCCCTCAGAAACAGTTTACAGAAAACGATCATTTTCAGTAATAAGAAAAAGCTGCAGCAACCCCATAAATCAGAGTAACCTGCAAACAACCATTTTTATAGAATCCACATTAAAGACAATATAACAGGCTCCTTATTCCAACTGGCCAATGCAACTGTATTTATTAAAATAAAAAAAAAATTAGAACTTAATCAGAGAAGGAATAATACTGAGCAGTATAACTTGGATCAGATGTTTATCTAAGACACATTCTTTCTACCAATGAACTCAGACCAGTTTGAAATTGTTTCCCATTAGATTTCACCTGAGGCCGTTTGGAAATGATCCTTGCTCTGCTCTGCACAATGGCACTATTGTAAGTGCAACCAACAGCATATTTATTTTCTCCTTCAGCAACTTATTTTTAGGGAAGCCAGCCAATTTTTAAATATATAGATATACACACATATGAAGTAGTAAAATGAATAGTTAAGCAAATGAATTACTTAAACTCTCAGGACAGAATGATTATTAACATACATGTATGTAAGTGC
Source organism: Mohoua ochrocephala (assembly GCA_013398855.1). Lineage (NCBI taxonomy): Eukaryota > Metazoa > Chordata > Aves > Passeriformes > Acanthizidae > Mohoua > Mohoua ochrocephala. The sequence goes on from VZTA01029329.1 coordinate 171,214, forward strand.
ATTCTTGAGAGAGTTAGGAAATTATTGGCCAAGTAATTCTCTAAGAGACTAATGTGACTATCTACATGCACACAGAAATCCTTGAGAATTCCTGGCTAGAACTACCATGAAGCTGAGAGCAGGGAAGAAGTTCAGACGGATTCTTCCTGGACTGCTCTAGCACGGTATTTTATTAATAAGGCACTCGCACATCACATTTACTTCTGTTTCAAAGAACCAAGCAAATACTGAACTATGAACCATATTTGTTACTCACAAAACCAAACAGATTTTATTAACAGGACTGTGATTTTTTAATTATTCAGTTCAAGGTAAGAAGTTGGATGTTTTTAATGCCACGAGATGCCTTGCTGTTTTCATGGAACCCAGAGAAATCTTCTGAAGTGATCATGAAGAACAGTCACGTTGTACACTGACTTTTCACATAACTCTCCAGTCTTTTTTCCTCTCTATATTTTATTACACTCCCTTTGTCTTACCACTAGAATGCAAGTTAAAAGCACAAAAATCTCACATGACAAGACCTGGTCCAGAATCACAAATACAACAACTAAGGCACAGGTTCCTACTTGCATTTCTGTGATTAACTAGGAGGAGGGGAGGGAAGATGCTAAAAACCTAAATTGTAGAGAGATCTAATTTCTGTACAACTGGGAGAAAATATGGACCACAAATGCACTAGTTTAGAGTCTGCTTCTTTCAAGTGCTGTACATCTCTAACCACCACGCAGCAGCATGTGCTGCCAGCTGTCAGCAGAGGTTAAGGATGTTGAATTCTTTCAATCACCAGATTGAACATGTCAGGAGAGAAGGGAAGAGTGAAAAGCATTCTCTTGTTCATTTTGTCCTTCATATTCCTTAAACACTCACTGCATTTCTAACAGAGTGACTCAAGGAAGCCAATATTTAACCATCTTCTCCAGAGTTCGCACAATGACCAGCAACCAGATTACACAACTGTGGGAAACCCACACTGTGCCAGCAAGGCACCACATCCTGATTGTTTGTCCTTCTGAATATGCACAGAGCCCTTCTGTTAACTATTAACACACGTGGAAGTTCCAACCCTGTGTTTATCCATACCAGCAATTTTCTGTATGGGAAAACAAACTGTCTACACTATGAACGAAGCTGGTTACACGCAACAATTTCTGAAAGATTTGTCTCAAAACCCTTGAGGTTCTGGTAAAAGTGTGGATATGACATCTTTTACACGTTTGCCTGACTCCAAGCTATGCCACAGTCCAGGGAAAACCCGCTCCTCTGCCATGTACTGCAATCCCATTGGGCTCATGCCTGGGAAGTATGGGCTGTTGAAGAGGAGAGTGCAAGTCCCATAACACACAAGACATCTAAGAGATCATCTTAAGATGATCTGTATACAGGTAGGAGAGTTTGTACAGCACATAAAGAAAGTGCTTTAATATTTTACTCAGCCTGGATTATCCAAGACTGTAGAAGGTTAAAAAAAAACCCCAAACAACAACCCAAAATAAAACACTCATGTAACTCTTCCAGTGATACATAAAGTGCATTTGAGTCCGCAAGTCTAAATTACGACAAGGTATCGTGCTTTTAAAGTGAGAGGTTTTATTGTAAAAGAGGTGACCTACAATGAAGGTAGCACAGAAATTGCCTAATTTAGTACTGGGAGGCAAAAAGGACCAGAGTGCTTTTCCAGTGGCCAGCGGGGCCTGGGTCCCCCCTCTGATGCCTTGCTCACCTCCCCAGCACTTCACACTGGCCTTCCCCTCCCTGTTCCCAGCCGAGGAGGGGTTCATGGAGCCTTGGCCCCAGGTCCAGTCCTTTCTGCATGAGCCACTGTGCTCCTCAGGCTGGCCAGAAACCAGGGCCCACTGCACAACATTTTAAAGACCAAACATTTCTGTGCCTCTGGACTATCCAAATTATCAGCTCTTTGAAGATGGCACAGTATTCTCAAACACTTTTGTACACAACTGAGACCTTTGCTCCATATGAAACCACCACAAGTAACACATACAATGACTCAGAGCACCAAGATGGTGAGAGGGAAGGGGCACCTCTCCCATGAGGAACGGCTGAGAGCATTGGGATTGTTCAGCCTGGAAAAGGGAAGGATTTGGGGTGACCTCATTGTGGCCTTCCAGCACCTGAAGGGAGCTGACAAAAGACATGGGGAGAGACTATTTACAACGGCCTGGAGTGACAGGCCAAGGGCGAATGGCTTCAAACTGACAGAGGGCAGGTTTAGACCACACATTGAAAGAAATTCTTTACCGAGGGTGGTGAGGTCCTGGCACAGGTTGCCCAGAGAAGCTGTGGATGCCCCAACACTGTGAGTGCTCGAGGCCAGGTTGGATGGGGCTCTGAGCAATCTGCTCTAGGGGAAGTTTTCCCTCCCCATGGCAGGGGGTTGGAACTGGAAGGTCTTCAAGGACCCTTCCAACCCAAGCATTTCTATGATTCTATGAGATTTGCAGCTTCTTAAGATTTCAGCACCAAAGATAAAATTCCTTTCTTGGCAAAGAAAACACCTGACATCTCTACTTGTACAACACAAAAAATGTGTCTTACATTTTTTCTTGCTGCCCAGTGGCAGGGGCAAACTTGAAAAAAAAAAAAATTACCAAGATCCAGTAAGTCTGGGCTGTAGGTTGACCACACCAGGTGATCTGACCAAAGGAGAAGATTCAAAACCAATGTCAGCTTCCCACCTTCCTCTGCTCTCACAATCCTGCAGAGTCAGTGGTGTTACCATTGGTATCTCTGTAGCCAGAAATTAATCCTTTTTGGTTTAGCACAGAACCAGCAACCATAGACATAAGATTTTTTTTTTAAGTTAATTCTTTACGCTGCTGCTGCTTATGCTTGCCTTTTGCTGCATTTCTCATTTAAGTTTTAGTTATGATCAGTTTCATTTTCAGATTTGCAGCACAGCATTAGAGGGATTTCAGAGACCCTAGGAAATGTTTATTTGTTTAACAACCACTGGTTTTCTAGAGACTTTGTAAGTCATTATACAAACACTTCAGTGCTGGTTTTATAAACCTTAATAATATTACAAAACAAGTTTTGGCCCACATTTAAGTTGACGCTGTCCCTTCAGAAACAGAGACACAACTTGAAACTGTCCAGTTTCCTCCCTCAGCTTTTAAAAATCACCTTTATGTTGTTTTTAGAATATTAAGGTATGTTTTAACAGCAATATATATGCAATCACAGTTAAAACTACCTATTTTAGTCATGTTTTAAGGGTTATTTATAACTATACTTTCTGCAAGCCATCTGGTGAAGGTTTCCAGTAAAACCAAATGCTGTGTTAAAAATACAAAATAATAAAACAACCAAACATACATCACCACTGGTCTCTAGTCAGTTAGGAGTGTGTTTTAGAACACAGTTTTAAAAAGTCAGAAACTCAAAATCCATATTCTGATTAATTAAATTCAAATTCACAGTGGAGTTTTTATTAATTGATCCACTATTCCTAATCGTGTGGACTGTAAACACATTTACCTTTGAAGTGAAAATAGATTGCTGGACGTAAAGATACAGGCTTGGGGTTTTTTTAAAGAACCTTTCTGCTCATCTCTGCTTTTGTCTACAAAAGGAAAACCAATGACAGGTTGCCAGGAATCCTGGCTTGGAGAAAAGCATCTCTTCAGGACGCTCTGAAACTCCTAAATTACACTTAGATCCTCTCTCCATGTCAGTGCCTTCTGCACTGGCTCCAAGAGGAACTCTACTTTTTCAGGAAAAGTAGAAAAGCATCTGTATCTTGAATAAGAAATGAGATCACAAAGCAGGAATTAACACTGTGTTAGTGTGAGATGCACTGATATAAGAGAGAAAATATGACTTAGATACGCCAAGCAGCTTTAGCCACGCTGACACAGCTGAACACGTGTATGTATGCACACATACTTCTTTTTTCTGATTTCCTTCAAGGTTACACACAGACTGTGTGTACACAGACTGTCCTCATGGGTGTTAAACCTGTGAATGTGTGTATGTATGTCTGTTCACACACTTGTATGGAAAAACCTGAGATGTCAATCTTGTTTAAGTAAGACATTGATTGAGTTTCTCTATGCCCGCACATTATTGTATTTCAGATGCAGAATCAGTAAATTAACCGATTGCCACGATTTCCAGGAGTAGTCTGAGTTTTCCTCCATTTGTCTATACAAGCTTCACTCACTTCAAAAGGAGCAACTTGTACAGAAGTTGCAGTAAGAGAACACGACACACTCAAGGCAAGGAATCTTTTCCTGTTAATAGTTTTTGAATACAAAGGGACCACCAATCATTTAGGTGCTCTGACTGAGAAAGGGCTGACCAGTGCTTGGATAACTCAGGAGGTTACTGTCCCCTGCTCTCCACCATCTCCACTGCAGAGGTGGCTGAAGTCAAGAAGCACCTCCTGAAGAACATTTTGCTTGCACACGCCAGACTATCAGCCACTACTCAGAACTGCGTAACAAGCCAACAGTGGTAGAGTCCAATAAAGTCAACAAATCCCAGAAGTGCTCTTCATCCAGCCCCTAGCTTACCAAAACCAGAGTGGTTTGCAACATCGAAATAAATAACAGGTGAGAGAATGGAAACACAAAACATGCAAAACAGGGACAGATGTGCTAATTCCACACAGTTAGCAGTGACAGAGATGAATGTCAATGCTACTGAGCATTCAAAGCCTCTGGTTTTGTTACTCACCAGATCATCCAGAAGTGCCTGTTTATTCTTCCTTTTTATCATCTGTTGTAGCTGTTCTTCCTTCTGCATGAACAGTCGCCTTTGTTCGCTTTCCTGCCGCTCCACCTCCAGAGCCTCCTCCAGCTCTTCCTGCTCCCGCGTCTGAAAGGGAAATCAGAAATCAGCTCACAGCAACCCCACAGCTCCACTGCCCACCAAGGGAGCCAGGGTGGGCCATGCAAGGAAAGGAGCTACATTCTACCTTTTAAAGCAGAATTTTAAGGTGATTATGGACGATTATTCTACCTCCTTATTGGTGTAAAGTTAAGATTTTTAACTTGCTGCAGTCTGGATCTGACTCCTTTTAGAATGGGTTTTCCCTACACTTTCACCCTAAAGGGAGCCTTCTCTGGGCTCCCACACATCCTAAAACTCAATGATGTAAGTACATCATTGTATATATAAAATATAATCCCACAATACTATTACTGATTGTTCCACTCATCAGCTGCATCTTCTTTGCAAAGCACACTCTATGCTTATGAGTGGTGTAGAAGAAAAATGAGAAATCACAAACATGTGAATATTAATAGAGAAGCCTATAAGTCTAAGCATGAACTGTGAAAATGTCACATTTTCAGAAAATAAGGAATTTTTCCTATAACCTGGACTGCAGTCATGTGACATGAGATGAAAAGAAAGATTACTAGTACAAAATGACAAGTTTTTGTTACAGATCTATTTCTCAGCAAGTCTTTTTTTAACCTGTAAACTATTAAGTAATCTGTATTTGAAAATCACAGTGAAAGAATAAAAAAACAGAAGAGGGCTCAGAGAGAGGGGAAAATAAGAGGATTACACAATTTTATAAAGAAGAGGGATCAAAAGAATGTCAGTTTGGTTGCAAGAAAGAGAAACATACAGGAAACATCTTCCAAATCTTCTCCATCAAAAATACTAGAGCAAAGGAATATGCAGTAAAAATGGCGGGATAATTAAAATTTTATAAACTTAAATGGATGATTTCTTGATGAAAGCAGTTTCAGCAAAACATCACAGGGGAAGACACTGACCTCTTCTCTGCGGTGCCCAGTGACAGGACCCAAGGGAATAGCCTGACATTGTGTCAGGGGAGGTTTAGGTTGGATATCAGGGAAAGGTTCCTCACCCAGAAGGTGGTTGGTGCTGGAACAGGCTCCCCAGGGCAGTGGTCACAGCCCCAAGCCTGACAGAGCTCAAGGAGTGGTTGGACAATGCTCTCAGGCACATGGTGTGACCCTTGGGGATGGTGCAGAGCAGGGCCAGGAGCTGGACTCAATAATCCTGGTGGGTCCCCCTTCCAACTCAGCTTATTCTGTGATTCTGTGATCATTGAGGCCAAGAGCACAGTAAAGCTTGTTCTAATCATAAAACTGTATCACAAAGCCCAGCTACCTGATATAAGCCAGACTATGCAAAAAAAGTCCCTTTACCAGACAGATCAAGCCAGTGGGTCCCAGTGAGGCTCAGTTACCTCCTGGATGCAAGGGCTGGCAGATCTCGTCACCTGCCACTGAGCCAACAGAAGCTGCTTCCATTTTGTAACTGGTGCAGTGACACTGGTGAAAAGCTGGTCACCGACCAGCAGCCACCTGGAACTGGGCTCTCTTTGCATTTAATGAAAGGAAAAAAATAAACAAGAAAATCCCCAAACTGCTAACTGAGGTTATAGCTGAGAATTAAGGGATTTAGTTCGTTCGGTCAACAGAACTGAAGAGCTCAGGGTCTTTGAGACATTCCAAAGCTCTTCCACATTTATCTCTAAAGACTGCCTGGAATTTGTGCTGGAACAGAAGAAAACTTGTAGGGAAGTGCTGACAGATCTAGTCTGAAGAAACAGCCCAGAAAACTTACAGTCAGAAATAAGTAAACTGATAAACAAACCTAAACCAGAACAGACTACAGGAAAATGGAAGAATTATCATGTCAGATCAAATTCTTTAAAGGAAGACCAAACAGAACAGTAAAACAGAAGAGATGAGTTCAATAGGCAGCAAGAGTTGTGCCCATACTAAAGGTAATCTAAACACAGTCCTAATATGCGAAGGAAAAGATGATGACAGTGAAGCCTGGAGTAAATTCAAGCCTCTTCAAGTGAAGAAGTAAGAGAAAGTAAAGTAACATTTCGCCACATTCAGGAAAAGATAATCAAGAAAACATGCACATTCACATCACAGAATTCAGACAAAACTATTTCAAGACTGCACAAAGCAGCAAGTGAAATTAAACATCTAGTGATAAAGTAGGAAGCAACAAGTTACCCTATGACTGGAGAATTGCAAATATTTAAGGGAGAAACACTGGAGAAGCTGTAGTCCACTCAGGGTGCAAGGTCTCATAAATAAAAAGTGTCTACAAATATCTCTATATAAAAAAGCACTTTACAACTACAAGAACACCAAGATCTTCACTTTTTTTTTCTAAACTACAAGAGAAGAACAGTCTTAGGTAGAACGTATTTCCAGCAGAGATGGGAAAACAGAGTTCCTTTACGAGAGGCATTAAGACCTCTGCATTCAATTCTGGCCCCTTCTGCTTGCCAAACACAAATTCAAACTGGAGCAGGCGAAGGGTAACAAAAACAACAAGAGGGACAGAAAACATCTATATCCCTCAGAAGCAACCTATTACAGTGGACAGAAAAATTTAAGTCAAGAATGTAGGGACAATGACTGACCATAAGAAGTTTAGGCAAGAAAGTAGGACACCTTTCTACCATGCATGGAGGTAAAGACATTCCAAAACTTGGCAAGAAGAGCTAGAGAGGAAAAGCATCCCTTCAGCTTTCAGGAGAGGGATAAATTTATAGGCAAGATCATGCAGTTTTTGTAATAACCACTGTGTAAAGTCTATTATGATGTTTCAATTGTTGAAAAAGAAATTATGAATGTTTCAAATGTTGAAAAAAAAAAGAAAAAAAAAGATATGTCTCCAGCTCTCCAGTGAGTCTGGATTCCCGCAGGCTTGCCCAGCTTCCAGCAGCCAGCCTCCAGCACAGCAGGACTGCAGAGCACAGCAAACAGAAGTCCTGGGGGCTCGAGTGGGTATGGGGCATTACAGAGCTGCTTGACAGGATCACACAGACCCTGCTCAGGCTGTCAGAGTCACTTCCTTGAAGGGAAGGTGGGCTGCAGGCAGAGCACGCTGTTCTCACTGTGACCCCAGAGGCTGCAGCTCCATTGTAAAATAAGACATGTAGCCAAAGCTTTGGCAGGTCTCTTCAAGCTCTGAAGCAGAGGATATTGCACAGTGTCAGAGACAGGATAACAGATCAGAGATGGACCCCTAGGGAAATTTCCTTGCCTTTAAAAGGAAGAGGTTCAAACAAACATTTTTCAGATTCCAATCTCCTCCTGTGAAATCCTAGAGCTAAAGAAATCACTCCGAGTTTTGCCACAGACTTCAGGGGAGTGAGGATTTCACCCCTACCGATTTGAAAGCAAGTCCTCAGTGCAACTGGATTACAAACACAAAACCTTGTTATGTCACACTCTGGGCAGACATTTTCCTTCAAGAACTGATAACAATGTGTATTTTTATGCTGAAAAAATATTTAGCAGATTAAACTTTTCTTACAGGAATAAATGCATGCAAGTTTATTTTTAAAGAACAAAATGATATGTGAGCCATAATTTAATGAATGAATCTTCAAAGAACCCTGTGTTTTGCAAACAGATCATATATACAATATCCCTGATGTTACTGTGATCAGCTCTTGAACAAAAGTTTCAATGTTTGTTTCAACATCTTTCATTTTGAATTTTGCATAAACCAGGCCTGTGCTTTGCCTCAGTTTTACAACTCTCTCCTGGGAGCTTCATAATGTCTGAGTCTGGATTCCTTTTTTCCTTCAGATGAGAAAGGAACGATTGTCCTGGTGTAGGAATGAACTTCATCTCTCCTGGATATTGTCCAACGACACTGCCAGCACGCATGCCGTGGTGATGTATTAGACACAGGCTCTACTGCCTGCCCCTCTCTTCAAGCCCTTCCCAAAATAAAGCATAACTACATTTCAACTATCAACCTCAATATTTAAATACAAAGAAATCTGCATAGTGCTTTCAGCTTTGAATTGCTTCAGGAAAGTACTCCGCAAATCCTTTAATTCTTTAACAAATGATTAAAAATTGTAGGGGAGAGAAGTTAACTAACCAGTTTTAACTTATTCTTCTGAATGACTTCTTTGTTATCCTTCTGATACAGCTCCATTTTCTTTTTGGTGTTCTCCAAGTCCACATTGTTGGTCAAGTTAAATACTGCATAAATATTATAAAGAGAGAAAGCAAAAGTATTAGGTCAGCATGCATGACTATGACAAAGAAACACTATTCTTATGCTCTCTCTCCCTTCTAGCCAGATATAAACATTGCAGTAACAGTACTTATTTAAACAAGCCCTATAAAGACAGAGACAATCTGCTAAGTCACTGCACCTCAACGAAAGCCAGCAGAGTTTCTGTAGGTTTACACATCCGTAGGAGATTAAAATTTGAATCTTGCATCCCATTTTGTGACACTGGTAATGGTACCCACGAATAATCATCATACAATTCATAAAACATTGACCTTTTCGAGTAGCAGTTACAGCTAAGAACACAGTGATTCCTGTAAAATTAGATTAGACTAAACACATGCATATTAAGACAAGGTTAGAAATTAAGTCATTCCATTTCACAGGGAATATCTAATGCCCAAAGACTACAGTGACTGTTTGAATTCTCAGGTACACAAAAAAAATTCACATTGCTTGATAACTTAAAAGGCACCAACGTACAATTACCTTTATTATGAGGAATCTGCAGATGCTTCCAGATTAATAGGTCATCTGACATTCTTTTGATGTCTCTCAATGGTGACAGACTATATCTCATGTAATTATGAGCAAGCAGGGTCGGCCAGCAAGCTCCATAGTTTAGCACAACATTCCCAATTATCTACACATGGCACAGACGATATCTCAAGAAATTGAACAGTTTCTATAATCAACGGCTTGAAAGATGTAGATGGTTTGGATGATTAGTAATTTGATACAATGCCTGAGCCCTTCACCTCTAGGTCACTGGTTCACTTGTGGGTCAAGTGAATTCCAACCGAACGCCGTTATCACTGGGAAGTCACTTGGCGATCCCCGTCCAGAGTGGATGCTGGGCTCATGCCCACGGCCTTAAAGCTACTGAACAGTGCCAACACCCAGCACTCAAAGCCTCCGAGAGCTCTGTCACGTGGCTACAAGAGCAGCGGAGAAATTTGTGCTGCCATTGATAAACCCTTTGCAAGAAACGACCGCGCGGCGATTGAGCTACGTCAGACCCTGTGGAAGGGAAGGAAGCTCTTGTGAGAACACCAGCATGGGACTTGGGAGATTTTGGTTTAGTTCCCTCTTCCCAGGCTTTTAGGCAACCAGGGCCAAACTAACCCCGGGCACAGGCACCACTGCCAAGTCATTTGTACCAGTGAGGCTGCTAGAGAGGAACAGAAGGAAGCAGCGTGCGGTCTGTTGTTACTCGTCAGGATAACACACATCTCAGTCTGGGGAAGATCCTATCCCTTCTTTCATCCTCTCCACAGGTAACACAGGCAAAATGAGCATTTAGGAGGGTTCTAGGCAAACCAAACCAAGTGTAGCCCAGACTGGCAAACCAGGCGAGAGCAGAGAAGGAAACATCAAGAAATCAAAGCCAGGAGCAGATGAAGATAAGAGGAAACAGGAAGGTCCAAAATGGTCGAGTTGTGGGATGCAGCTCAGCTCTACAAGCCCAGCTCAGTAGTGCCAAGAGAGGCGTTCCTGCTCTTATGCCCCTCTCCCCAGGCACAGGCCCCACCCCTTCCCCTGCTCTGACTCCAGAACTCCCCTGGATGCTTTAAGTGTCAACAGAAATCCTCCAGTAACCTGAACTGGCTCAACACAGGGGTCAGGCAAGTACCAGAGAGGGTACCAGGGAAGCAATTAAAGGGTCCAGATGGGAATAGGAATATTCTCTTTCCAGGAGTATCAAACCACTACCTCATCTTACTGTTATTAAAAATACTCAATTTCTTCAAATTGCAACAAAAAAGGGCTCAGCAAGATACAGCTGAAGAATTTCCTAACCTTAAGTAAAAAACCCAAAATGCTGTATTTATTTTTCCCCTTTTCCAAATAATAAGCAATATCAAGAGGACTGACATTTCAATTCAGCCTGGCTCCTGAATCAGCTGAACTCTTCCAGCCCCACTCCAGCATCCTCAGCTCAGAGGGAAGATCTAAGATGGAGGCTGAGTTTCTGCTTTAAGAATTTCAGAATCAACACCCGAGTTGAATTTTGGAACTTTGCTACTGTTCCTGAGCAGATTGCTGGGCCTCCGTACTGGAAGTCTCCCACTGGCAAGAACCAGGAGAAGGAAAATAAAGGTTCCTTTCTCCTATACATCACCTGCTGTATCTCCACACCATAGCTACAGGCAGCACTTCTTCCTGTGGTCTTGATCTCATCCCAGATGGAACCTCTGGGCACTGCCATAACCCAAACAAGCCATTCAAAGTTCAGCTCCTTGGTTTTTGGAAGCAAGTTACCGACTCCAAATGTTTTGGGTTTTTTTCCCCTCTCCAAAAGGCGTCACATTTTCCTATTTCATATTGTGACAAACACTTTCTGGTCATAGCAACCTCTCCTTAGTAAAACACATTATTTTACCCTAAGTGTTCAGTATTTTAACGGAGATCTGACCTCCAAATTTCCAGCCTTCAGTTGCCCACTGACGAGAAGTTTTAATATTTGAGCATTCGGGCAGAGAAGAAGTGTCATGTGAAAATGCTGGCATACAACCAGCCCAGGGCTCTGCAATGACAGCAGCTGCATGGGAATGTCAGCGCTTCCTTCAACTTAAATCCACACAGCAGCTCTCTAAACTCTTCAATGACGACACAAGAAAGAAATAGCATATGAGCCATGCTGTGCTAGCAGGATGCCCAGATGCCACCTTCAGGTGCACAAGGAGATGCCAAATTGCCTTTAGGCTCCTGAACATCATGAATACTTCTCTAAAAATAAATCCAGGAATAAGCTGATGATCTCTGTCCTGCAACTATTGCTGCTTGAAACCTTCAGGGTTTGGTTTTTTACTTCTTTCTCAGTTATCTTTAATAGTTCAACTAGTCATAATTTGGTCTGTAAAACAAGAACCTTGAGATTTAAAACTCACACTGGGGAAAAGCAGCCATGTTTTAAACACGTGCAGATGCCTACCTATATTAAAAACTACTTACAAAAGTGGGTGTATTTGGGTACTTCATAGGAAGTAACATTTCTATCTAAAAAAATCTATTTCTGCATCAATGTTTGAGAAATTTTTAGCAGCCACCTGCGCAGTCACCCCAACAGCCCACTGCTCTGCTCATGGCAAGGTGAAAGTGTTTATCCCCCCTCGTTTTCCTGCTGTGGCTGGAAGCAAACCACAGCTACAACCCTCCCAGCAGCCAGATCTGCTCACACCACGCTGACTCTGCTCGGTCCATCTTATTCTGCTTTGTCACTCAAGGATATTGTAGGACACCAGCAGAAACTGAAAATGAATCAGAAACTGAAATTTCCAGCACCCTCAAAGGCCAGAGGAAATTTGTCCCAGAGAACAGAGATATATAGTCATTGATGAGGAACATTGCCCTGGTCCTAAGCATCTCCTCCTCAACACTGACTTGTCCACATTTCAAGAGTGGAAACACTTAAGAGCTACATTTTGTTGTAAGAGTGGAAACAGTGTAGAAATAGTGTAAAAAAAGCAAAATAGTGGAAAGTGTAACAGTGTAACCTGGATCTCTTACAGCAACAGTGTCAACAGCTGCCCTTTGCTACATGAAAACAGCATCTCCCCTCCTACAAGAAACACCTACCAGCAAAACAAGCTGCTCTTTGACACTGCATGGTTACCAGTGGCCAACCAGCTCAGCCGAAACATCTTTCAACATATTTTCTAATAAATTTTTCATGAGCTTCAAACGTCTTTTCATCAATATTTATAGAATACAAATTCTTGCCATTGTATCCTCACAATTACAGCTGACAAGTCTGTTTTGCAAGGGGCACTAGGGCACAAAAAATAATTAAGATATTATTTCCCTCTCTTGTCCCTTGTCCCCTCCAAAAGTTACTTGGCATTTAAAACCCAACAATTATAAAACCAAAGAACACAGTTGCTAATACTCAACATACTAACTTTTACATAGCTAGGACTATGCAGCACTTTTTAAATTTGGCCTGCTTTGAGTTTTGCCAGAAATTTATTTTAAATATAATTCTTAACTTTAAAAAAAAAAATTTAAAAATTATAGACCTAGAAGAACTAGAAAGAGTTAAAAATCCCAACTCATATGCTACACCTACCCTGAAAAAATATTGGTGTAGATCTGAATATGAGTGGCAAAGCAGATGGCTGGTTTGAAAAGGTTTCAAAGAGAAGACAGACTTATTTTTGTCCATGTTGAAATATAGCATAAGCCGATATAAGAGGCCTGAAGCCCTTCAGGGAAAAGAAACAGAAGCTGTTTTGTATGCAACAATTATTTATCTACTTATCCATCTCACATTGGTTGGTTTATAAAATGACTTGCCTTGAGACATCTGTTAAGTATAACAGGAAGACTATTGTGTTTTTGTGAAACATTTCATTCTATTTAGGTGAAACTTCCAACTTCTGAAATTCAGCCTCTACAGGGAGACTTTCTCTGCTTTTCAAAACAACATTGATTATACAATTCTACAACAAATGGAAAAATATTTTCCTAGTTATAAAAAAAGAAAATGAAAGAAAAATTTTAATTAAATGGCACAAGAGACATAACAGTATGAATGAATAGCACTGCACTGCAGGACTAAGTCGCTCAAAATTTCCCTGTTTTAGACTAAGACTAAAAATTATTATAATTATTGTTATAAACAATATTCCTCCCATCCTACTACAAACAACTCCTTAATTATCATCTTCATAAAACTCCAGACTGGGAATGGCAGAGTGCTACAGAGGGAGACACAACCTCATCCTCAGTCTGCCTGGGATGTCCCGTACTGTGGCACCTTCTCTTGGTGCTTTTAATGCCTGATCCCTGTACTTTCAAAAGGGGTAGGAGAGGGATGAGGGGGAGAAAAGATGGAAGAGAATTTAACAGGTCCCTTCCAACCAACATTTCTGGGATTATAACAAAATAATTATCAGAAACAAAAGAAAACCCACAGTTAAGACAGAAAAGTCTAGTTAGGTATTAATAATTGTTTCTGATTATCCTCAGTGGTCTTTTATTAAGTCAATATTTTTTCCAGAAAAATGGCATAGTAATGAACGGTTGAAATCACTCAGCCCCCATCAGTCTAAGAAAGACCATTTTGGCTGGAAGTGTGAAATCTTTGTTCGCATGAGATGACTGAAACAGATCTTTGATAAAGCTGCCCAATTTCCAGTTGAGTTATTGCCTTTGACAGGACAAGCAACACCATCCTCGAGAACACACACACAGAGGGGGAAAAAAACCAAACCACAAAACAATAAACAGCGCAACCCACAAGCGATCACAGATAGCAAAACCCTTTCTGTCCAAGGACCACTTGTGAGATAAGTGTTCTGAGCAAGACTAGTCACGAGGCAGCCGGTATTGCATAAAGTCTTGGAGGAGTAGGGAGATACAGGAATACACAAATAACAGCAGCCTCCTTCGAAGCTGAACGCAGTGAATGTTTTTAAAAGCAGCAATTACCGCTAACAATTGTGTTGCGGTAATGCCCGGGGGCCTCGCTCAGGTACCAGGAGAAGGTGCCAGGCACATGCTGGGAGGCGGGTCCTGCTCCGGAGAGCTTCCACACAGGGCTTAGGAAAACGGCTACAGAGATACTCTGGGGAAGAAGAAACACTTGGGGAAAACAGAAAACTTTGTAGAAAGAGCAAGTGAAATTCACATTGTGCCCAAAGAGTGCAACTTGTAGCAACGCTCCAAGGTTTAACCACGTCCCTGTCATCATATGGGCACAGACCTGACTCACTCAGATACATGTTGTCCACACCTTTGCCAAAGGCAGGTTTTAACCCTTTCACTTTATTTTTATTCCTTGTGCTAATGACAACAAACTGTGTTTACAGTGTTCTCAAATTGTCCAACTGATTTTTCTTCTGGGGAAAACTTGCTTTAAAATGTGGTTTTTATTTAAAGCCTTGTTTAACACATTTTAGCCCAAAGCATTATTCAGTGGCTACACTCTAAACCACTTCAAAAACGTGGTTTTTATAACAGAAATCTTTAAAGGTGACTACCCTAATGTTTGTTTGACCTTCCCACACACACATGCTGCTGCTGCACCACCCAACTCTTCCCTTTCAACAGAAAAGGTCTGTAGGTATAAAACAGCTGACCTGAAGGGGGAAAATGTGTTTCAAGTGAGGTCAGCAATTGCTCTGCCTCATTCCATTGCAAGTTTTGGAGCTGACCTACCTGGAATATTTAGGAAACCTATCAGAATCAGGGTCACATGAAATACACCTATACAGGATGTTTACATTTTGTCCCTGCTAAGCAACTACTTCATTTAAGCCCCCCCAACAACTCCAGAAACAAAACCTTCCAGCAGAGAGGAAGAAAAGTTAAAGCTGCATTTTGACCCTCTCACAGAAAAACTAAGTATTTGGGGCAGGGGGAGAGAGGGGAAATCCTGTTCCCTGTCTCTCTACCTTCCCAATGTGGCAGCTTGAACAACCACCACCAGTTACTGCCAACCTGCTGAATGTTGGCTCCACAAGGCGAAACTGCCATGCACATCCTTTCTCTTCCATCTTGCAGCCCAATTTTTCACATCAGCAAGCAAGCAGGGAATTCAGAGACACACAAAAATGAAATGACCACTCTCAGAAGTAAAATGTGAGATTATCATACAGAGTCAAAGACATTTTTAACACATTGTTCAGTCACACCATTCACAACATGCACTGGAAAAAGTCACACCAAACAACTGCCAGGTGGGGAATTCTTCTCAGGAGCACAGCAGGGATGGGCTTGGGGAGAAATGTGCAATGGGCTTTGTCACCAGGGAGAGAGAACAGAGCTTGAACTCTCTTGCCTAAAGTGGTGTTGTTGAATAGAACCTGTCCTCTGGGATCTGTCTGGAGTTGGTAGATCATAAATGAACCCAGTGACAGTGAAAATTAAGAGCCTTCTGACTGCACCCCTTCTTTCCTCTCATCACCTTGGCTGCTACATGAAGGAACTGGGATGCAGTTGGACTTCCAATTCTTTTAGTATTTTAGGTGTCCCTCTCAGGTAACTTAACTCCAATTCCTAAAAACTCTATCAAGCTTCTTCATTATGTGTTTGCAGGGCCAAAACAATTATTGGCCAATTCACTCTTTTTCATAAGGTTACCAAGACCAGCCAGGTTTCTGCTGCTTCTAAGCCAAGTTCCCAGGACAGGCTTTGGAACCATCTGCAAGGTAACCACCTAATCCCAAGAGCTGTAGAATCATAACATCCTGCACAAATTCATGAAGTTCAGACAATTTCAGGCAAAACTTCAACTCCCTTGTTACAGATGTTGAAAAGCCCTGCAACAGCAGTTAAGTGGGAAACTGTATTTAATGGTACATAAATAAAAGCAGTTTTGTTTTTTCCATGCGCACGCAGATTCTTCCAGGATCCTCTGGCCACTCTTTCTATTCACTCCCTCCTTCCCCCATACCATTCCAAAAAATATACAAACAAAGCTACATCCACATCATCTCCTCCAGATATTTGGACCCATGTGAGTGTGACTGGTGTTTCCCAGCCACACAATTTGGCTTCCCAGCCTCAGCCTTCTGATGCCAACAAAAACACGATACATTGCTCACAGCAATAAATGTACTGGATACATTTCTACAAAACGCCACAATGCAAAAAGGAGCAAGGGCTCCTCTGAGAATTGAAGGAAAAGTGGCATCTCCAGGGTTTCCCTCAAATCACATTCGCTGCCCCTCCTGCAGGCTTCTAAGTCACCTCTTCTTCCTCCAGGTCAAAAAAAAGAAAAGCATCAGAAGCTCATAAAAACCAAGAACAAACCATTTAGGAGTCACTCCTTTGAACACATCCTTGTTTTTCTAACCAAAACCCATCACTCCACCATAAATCACAAGTCACCCTAACTAAGAAGAAAATAAACTCTGTTGATAACATTGTCCCTTCCCCAAAGGGCAAAGTTCTGCTTCAGCTAATCCAAAGAGAAAGAAATCCACGTCTGTTCCTAAACCTTCTCCTTCTGCACAGCAACATAAAATGCTACCACAGTGGTATGTAAGGTCACCAGCTTCAAAGCAGCTTCAACTACTGTACTTGCAGAAGCAAAAATGATGAAAGACACCATATGGCTTCTGTCATGGTAGATAAAGCTAATGGAGGCATATAATGAAAATTTCAATTTCTCCTTTCTTTGTTTAATCTTTGCCAGCGCAGCATTGACAGTCCCCTGCAAGCCTTTCTTTTCCAGCTAGAAAGCACTGCTTCCCCTTTGGATTGTGGTTTTTTTCCTGGCAGATAAAATGTTTTACTTAACAATGTCCTACAGTTCAGCAAATATGATTAAAATCCAGAAAAAAAGTAATTAGATAAAAATCTGATACTATGATAAATCATATTACAGAAACTGAACTTCTCATAGGCAGCTGAGTCAGAAGATAAAAAGCCCATGGTCTCATAAGCACAGCGTATCAAAAATGCAAGCATTAAGACTTACCAATTTCTTCTATTTCTTCCAAGAAATCATTATATTCATCTAGAGTGGGAAAGTCTTCCTCTCTTTTATTGTATCTTTGAGAGAAGAGAAAGAAGTATTTATATAACATAGAAAGATGCAATTCCCATTCAACAAGGCTTTGGCTGCAAGCTGATTAAGCATTGATCTAGTTTTATCAACTATGTGCTTTGTGACTCCCAAACTGACCAGAATCTTTAACGGGAGGCAGAAGTGCCTGTTCCAAAGGAAAGGAGGCAGCCGGGAAGAAATCAGCGCTATCTTTGCCTATTGTTTGCCAATTCCTTTTCCAGGGTTACAGGTAAACATGAGCACAGAGGCCAAGATAGAGTAACTCCCAGCCAGCCTCTTAACAAAGGCAGAGACAAAAGTAACACCCACAGAAAAAAAAAGCTTTTCTAGAACTATCGGAAAAAGGAGTTTGGCTTTGTGCCAACAACAGAAAGCATATGTCAGCAGCAAACTGAAAATGCTACACAGTTATCTCATTTCATATCAATAGACCATTCCAGCACTCATATTCACCTCTTCAGAGCTGGAGAAAGTAAAAAGATGAAGGGACAACTGGCTTAGAACATGGACAGCTTTCGAAAGTCAAGACATGCAGACTTTCTTCCCAAGAAAATAAAAAGCTGAGATTTTGCCTGATCTGGGGACCGTGACACCCAGGAATATAAAAATCTCATCCCAGCAACTCAGGCCAAATTCCAATTTGGGGGCATTTTTTCCGCCTCCTAAAAATTAACCTGGCAAACCCAAGCGGGCCAAGTATTTTCCAGTGTTTTCTCTTCTAACTAAACTTTATTCCATGTTTAGTGAACTCAGTTGACTTATTCCAGCTTGACTTCTGTTCACTTCAGTAGACTTTAAAATCCAACATCAAAATTATTACTGCTTTCCCCATCAGCGTCTTGGTATTCAGTGGCACAGCTTCCCCACATCTCAGCAACATCATGTGATTCCTTTACTATTGCACCAAGCCTCAGATAAAGGCTGACAAGCTTACAATTAACCTGTAAGTTCACTTCTGCACACACAACTCTCTCTGGGTTGTTTTATTTATCAGATTTTCTTCTAGCAAAACACCAACTGGCTCACTTATTTCCCTTATAAAATGCTATTTCCTGGCCACAAGGAGCAAAATGCAATTTTAGACCTCATTTATCTCAATTCCAAGACCTTGCAAATCTGCATGACAGACTGGTAACACCAGGCTTGTAAGGAACCATTTCCACTAACAATTGCTGTGTGAAGCAAAAAACAATGTGAACTCTCTTTTGCCCATTTTGATTTTGAAGGGAACTGGCCTTCAACTCTCAGAACAGGTCCCCAGGCAACAAAACAATCAAGGTCCTGTTTCTTGCTCTCCTGCCACGATCACCCCCCCAATATCTAATCATCTCCATTTAGGAGCCAAGTCTTTGCCAAAGAAGGCCACACAGAAACACCCAACATTTTCTAATGCTAAGCCGGAATCCCTCAAGGCTAAATTGAGAATTCAGCTCCCAATTGTTGCACAAAATCAGATTCTCTGAAATCCCTCCATGATAAATGGAGTCAAGTTTTATGGTTTGCCACTTTAAAAAAAGAGAAAAATCTCCTCTGTACTACTGAATAAGTCAGTTTTTAAAAATTGTGATCCATGAAATACATCCCGTTTCTGTTCTTTTAAATGGTGACACTCACATTTTCAGCACTTTCTTCCGGATTTCCACCTCCTTGTCGACGGCAGGGTCCTCAAAGAGCTGTACCCTGAAGTTACTCTTCCTCAGGGGGGTATCGCACTCGTGGCAGTTCCCGGCCCCTCTCACAAACAGCAGGTCCACGCAGCTCTCACATCTGTGGGAGATAGGAAGGGGTGCAAAGGCATGCAGATGTTAAACAGGAACTGCAACACGGGACCAGCCCCCTTTTTTGCTGTTTGCACAGCACATCTCCCCTGGATTTCACTGTTTCTGCAGCACTCACCAATGGCAGGAGGCCGTGGCTCTCCACCCTGGCTGAACGGCACAGCCTCAGCAGCACAAACACATTGATTCTCCCTGCCCAAACAACTCCGGCTCTTTGCTGGGACCAAACATCAATCCAAACGAAATGATGGGGTCTGCATCAAGGGAAAGCTTCTTTACTGACACCAGCAAACCCATTTCATATGGACCAGACTGCAATATCCTCACTTACTCTAAGCACCACCTCACCGTACAAAAAACCCTCCTTATTTTCTTGATGCTGCAGTGCAAGGAGAATTCCGTCCAAGCACGGATACAAACCTCGCCTGCACACTTCCAAGCATCTGCCAGTCCTATCACAGAGAAACCGCTACAACAAACCTGAGCTAAACTCCAGCCCAGCAAAGCTAAAAGAATCTAAATACCATTTCAGTCAGCAACCAGCTTTATGCAGCTCTCCCGTGCCTTCTGGTAATACTTTTTAAATTGCACATAAAATAAACTTTACTCAGAGGCTGCACAGAAATAAACCAAAAATACCTTTCTGCTTTTATTTCTTTTGACCTAATGAAGACTTCAGATTTTAACAAGATACTTGCTGACCTGTCAGTTGGCATTTAATAAAGGAAGAACACGTAACAAGAAAGCTGATTTTAAGAAAAAAGTACTTGGTTAGTAATAATGTGCAAATTTCTAGCAGAGGACAACACCTGTTGCAGTCATTTCCTACTGCTGGGGAGGCAAAGGGGTGCCTATTTATAGCTTCGCTATATGGAAGCCAAAACAGTCGGACATTAAGGTCTGAGCCATGTTTTGCCTTCACAAACCCAGCACAAAAGCTAAACAAGTTAAGAGAAACAACACTGACATGGTTGAGAAAGATCTTAAACAAAACTTTCACACTGCTGACCTACCCCCAACTAAACTGGTTCCACTCCTTACAGAGGCAGAGATGAGGAGAGCCAACCAGTTTCACCCAGCTTCTGTTTTCAAGATTAGAAAGTGCAAAACAAACACAATTGTATCTCACAATTTAAAAAAAAAAAAAAAGGCAATTTTTTTGTTGTTGTTAACACATGGAGAACTACAGCTTCAGCCTGCATCTTGCACAGCAGCTGCCAATGTTAAAGAGCAAACCTGGAATTTACTTGGGCATTTTCCTGCTCCAGAATTCCTCGAGTTAGAAAACAAAGTGTATTTATAAATACAAATTATCTGGGTAGGGAAAGATCAAACTTTATTAGCGCACTAAGCCTGAAATTCAGAAGTTGCTGGAACATGGACTCAATAAAATAATGAGAAATTAGTATAATGCACCTAATGAAAGCAATTTGGGCCCCCACTACAGGAGGAGCAATAGTAAATGCAAGAGAGCAGGCAAGGCAGGGAAAGGGTTTCTCCTTCCTCCCCCAACCTGTCCATGCTTGCAGGAGCCCGACATAAGGACAGCTTCACTGTCTCCTTCATTTTGGCAGCTCTTGCTGTTTATGCTTCTCTCTCAACACAGCAGCCAAAGCACAGAAAAGTCCTCGCCTCTTTTTTCCTAAGTTATAGAATAGGGAGTGCAAAGCAACAGAACTCAGCAGGTGGATCCAAGAGCAGGCATTTGTATTGGTTTTTTATCATGGTATTGCCTAAGGACCAACAGAACAGGGGCTCCATGTGCAGGATATTATTCACAGACAGTAGCACCTGAAACTACTTCACTCTTCGCTTCCCTAAATCAAAGACATTTCAAGTTTGCACAGGACTTGACTATGGAAAAAATCCCTCCTTGGAAAAGCACTTCATACAAGTGCTTCAATGCCTTCCCAAGCTGAAACCACTGTTTCTAAGGCTGCAAAATAGCTTTCCATACATAAAAAGATGAGTCAACACCTCACTATGGGAATCCCACATCAGGTGATTGCATTCTCACTCACTCATGCACATCCACCCTTATATTTATTTGGAGATAATTCCTTCTGAATTCAAAGGGGGCTGTATGGGACAAGTCAAGGGCAGACCTGGACTCTGTGTCTATATCCTGCCTCTTCTCCCATCTCTGGACAGATTTAATACACACAGTTAGATCCCAAGCTTCCTTCCGAGCAGATCTGTCATTTTTGCCCCCGTGAACGGCAGCCACTCTGCCACCAATGGCAGTGTTTGGTCACACGTTTCCATCTGATTCTTGAGGAAGGAAAAAAGCCATTTCCCAAACCCTGCTCAAAGGAATTCCTTCTGGTTTCGCTGCAGACCGCTAACGTCAGAGCATGTGTCAGCACCAGGAAGGCAGATTGTTATAAAGGTGGATTTAATGAATTCTTTCACGTCTTGAAATAAAGACTTCAAAATGAGACTTGAAAAAAAATTACCTTACGCTGTAAAATTTAAAAATACATTATTTTTTTATATGGATTATTCAGTTAGTTATTAAAGATATGTAGCAATTTCTGTGACTTCACCAAAGGTACCCAGCCCATTCAATAGCACAGAGGGACACCCCAACACCACAGCTGTATTAGAGAGCTCCTCATGGCACACAGACCACACCAGTTCAGGAGATCCTTCCGTTTCTTTCCAGGACCAACTCCTCCCCATCGGCCTTAGCACAAAGACAGCTGACTGTGGAAGCAGGACATCATTCTCTACATCTTTCACTGGCCAACACATCATACGTGGCTTTCCTCAAATGAACAAAGCACCAAAGCACCTGCTTAACTCACCTTCAAATCAGGGCCAAAACAGATGGCCCCGTGTTTTCTTAAATTAGGAGCCTTCAATAGGCAATTTTTCATTTGCATGTGCATTATGTATGCAGATATGCTACATGTATAAATTAATGATGACAAATGTTCATACTTAAAAAATCACATCCATACATTTGTTCAATACTGAGTTTGTCTAAGACAACAGCTTCACATGAGATCTGAACAAACACTCAGGGTGTGACGTTGCTGATTCTCCTCTTCACACCGAGGTTGCACAGCCTCTGCAATCTGTATTCTGCTTCACACACTAACTAAAACATTTCATTACCTGTTTGTATCTTGAGAACAGGTAATCCCGATGAAGATGTCAGTAGAAAATGCCCAAGGACTTACACATGGACAGACAACAGGGGCAGCTATCAGTAATGCCAACCAGGAACAATAAAGTCTCCTGGTCTTCGACACCAATAAACATTAGAAAGCCAATTTTCATTTCATGGACACTCATTTTATCTCTCTTGTTCTTCTCTTTCATCCCCATGAAATATTAAACAAAAGGCCCAGTCTCTGAGCAGTCTAGAGCAACACCACATTTTTGAGGAAAGCAAACAATAAAGCATCCACATGGTTTGACACCATCGAGGCACAAACAGCACTACAGGCCCTCACGTTCAAGGACTTCAGGATCGTACGAAAAATGCTTTTGGTACATTGCAGAAAACAAGCAGAGGTTCCTCCCCAGAAAGCTGTTAAGATATTTATCAACTAAATTACACTTACTGGGAACTAAGTGTTTGTTTTGGACAGAGTGTCTTCAAAGGGTACAAGATTTGTGCCCAATCCTGCATTCCCCACACATGCACACATTCACTTCATGCAGGGATGATGGCAGATAAGGAATCAACCCTCTGGGATGCTGAAGGATGAAAATGGCTCACAACATCAGCATAGCTTGATGGTGCTGCTCACTTTTTTAGCTTGGCTGGCAAGGGAGCAAACAAAACAGATTAAAGGAATAGCTATTTTCACAAGCAGGAGCACAAGATATTCTCTCAAAATTTTAGATTCTGCTGAGCATTACGAAAATTTGCAGGACTTTAGATATGCAGCCATTAATCATTTCAGAAAAAAAATCTTTATGGCTTTTGCTGTTGACCAGGAGTACTACAGAATGAGATCTTCTTTACAAAGCCTATTTTTAGTAGATACACTCATTAAACAGCATCAAATACTAAGAATTTCTAAGCTCCTCTTTCTTCAGCTTTTATAACCAAGATGTTTCTGTTATTTAAAGTAACTCACAAAACAAGTGATCCTCTCTACTATGGAAAAAACAGTTTCGATTAAAATATATTAATACAGTCTTCAATACATAGCCAAGACTTGAATCACAAACAAGAGGAGTGGAAAGAATCTGCAAAAATGATGTGTTTTCACTTGTTCCTCAGTTTTGATGTCAGAAGAAAATTTACTTACAGAAATGGAATGATTTGATTTATGGGGAGGAAATATTAAAAAACAGCAGAAAACACACACATGAGAAAGCTTACAGAGTGACATCTAGGTTTTTCAATCAAAGATGCTTCTAGAAACATTCCCGGGCTTCTTGCTTAGCTTGGGTTAGACAATTTGATATTCTCAAGCAGTGATTTTTGAACTGAGACACAAACAGCCCAATTTGGAGGGAGCAGCTGTCAAACCTGTTTATTTCACAACCTTCAGTACATTTAACAAGTCACAGTGGTTTCTGCTACATAGCCAAGAGCTCATCAACTATTTGCAGTTGGCCACTGCAGCCTTATTTTCTGGGCTGATGGACTAACAGACATAGCCTAGAAGGCAGGTTCTTCCTGGAGTCTGCAGCAACCCTGACCTCTATGATCCAAAAGAGTCAAAAGAACCAAGCTAAAGCCATTTTTTTCCCATGTTACAGGATAGGGACCAAAAGCAGAGGAAAGAGAAGCATGACTCCAGTGACATCAAGTGCTTCTGAGAGCCTCAGAATAAAGGAGCTCAAGAGATCAGTAAGGAGTTAGGGATAAAAATCAGCCTTTTCCTTTTCACACCTCAGCTTCAGGAATCCATAAATCCTTATTCAAGTACTCGCAGTAGCTGCTGCCTAAGTGGTTTGGGCCATCTCTTCCCTGACTGCCGAACACAAGAGGGAGTTGGGAGGAGGTGATACCAATTACTCACCCTCTCATTCCTGGTCAGATTCTGTGAAGCTGTACCAATGGGGATTTTGCTGTTCTCACCTTGTAAGGAGACAACTTCAGAATGCTCTCAAAACCTTATTTGGCCAAAAAACCCACACAATGGGTCTTGTCTTCAATGAGTAAATAAACAAGTCTCACAGGCAGCCCACGTGTCGTGTAGAGACTACAGCTCACGGCAACAGGACACATCTCAGCTTTCAGACAGGAACCACAACTCTATCAGATTCAGACGAGAAGTGCTCAATTCAGATGAGAATTTTGAGGGTTTAAACGCTGTTGATAAGCTATCTGCAGCTCCTTCTCTTCAGCCCAGTCACACACACTGTAACACAAAATCTCGGAGATTGCTTCACTAACATTTCATTTTTTTTCAAAAGTATCAAGACTCCAGAGAGCTGATCTGAACCCCCTCCTTTAAGCAACAAAGCAAAAAGAGACTCCGATGCTCTGCCTATATCTGTGTTATGTCAATTCTCAGCGTCATCTGCCAAGCTGCTGAGAACACAATCCTCCTTCTAGACTATTTATATCTTTTGGGAAAAGGATGCACGCACACCACTTCTGTTTCATTTTTGTTTTGTCAGACAAGTTCTGCTCCGTACTGCAGGAAGGAGGAGGTTACATGAGCCCAGACATCTCAAAAATTTAGGAGACACTCTGCCACAGTTAACCCTATTTTCCAAACTCCCATGGACATACTCTGTTATACACACCAGTTCATCTCAACTACACCAGAAAGAAAGCAGACCAGGTAGTGGCTGAAAAACAGCCTTGACTGACTGGCATTTCAAAAGAAAAAAAGCAAAGACATACTGAGTCAATTAATAATAAACAAACATTTCCACCACCCATTGTGTTTCAACATCTCTACTACAAAACCATTTCAAGCGGCTTGGACCTGACAAGGGAGTTTGCAGCAAACTAAAACTTAAATCACTTTTATCCAGTACAGATGAGCCTTTCTTTTTCCCTAGGAAAAAAAAAATTAAAGAAACTTTTATGTTATTAACTCTGGACAGCATAGAGAAAATATTTCTATGGGTATTTAACCAAAAGTGGTTCTTTCTGACATAGTGCTGCCTAGTCACTTAAGGACACAATCACAAAAACATGTCTTACAGCACCATTCTGCCAGTTTGGTCAAAAAACAGGCCAGTACTTGACAGGCCAATTCTTGACACTTCAAGAGCAGCTGTGTGGCATTGAGAAATAAGTGCTTTCACAATGACTAGGCACACCAAAACCGACCCAGAATTTAGTCAGTGTACCAGAACAACTACTCCAAATCCATTATGGTCTACTGGGCAAACACATGCACTAAAATAATAATTCAACTGTGTCAATAACCTTTTTTTATTATGCTTTATTCTCCTTCAATGAGAACTTTGCAAGTTTTCAGAGTTCTCAGCAAATATCAAATTAAGTCGTTATCAGGATCAACAGCTGCCCACAGCACACCTGAACTTAAGTCACAATTATGAAATTCTCCATGTCTGTCTAAATGGCATAAACTGTACTTTTTTAGACACAATCCAGCTCAACGTCACCCATTGTCTCACAAGACAAACATACTTATCATTAACAAGTGTGAGCTCTCACACCAGACTCCACACAAGATATGTTGCTCCCTTCTCCCTCCATGCACATTCCTTACTTCGTGAGAAAGCCCTACACAATGGTGTGGGCTGAACTGCCCCCAGAGCTTGCAGCTCTTACTAACTCAGGTACTCTGAGCATTCCCTCACTCGGTCACACCAAACACCTGCACAAGCCAGAAATCACATGGAAAAAAACTAAAACATAGACAACAAAAAATAAACACTTGGGGGACCCAAAACGGTCACAACAAATCTTCTGCTTGACCCGAAACAAGACTTCTACTTTCTGTCCTGTATTTTCATCAACGCATTTTACAGTGCAACAACAGCATGTGGGAACAAGACAAGGAAATGTGGCTTTACAGTAAAAGGGGAAAAACATTAAAAGGTATTTGTGGCATGATGGGATATCCTGACCACATTACTGAGGGCTTGTCATGAGACACTCCCGTATTTCATGTCTAATCTCAGAGTAAGAAGATAAAGTTGATAAGACACATCTGTCAGAGAGCCAGGCAGACGACCAAGGTTTTCCAAAAAACAACAGTGGTTTGGGGTCTCAACGGGAAACGTGCGAGGCTTCAAAAGTCTCTCGAAAACTGAAATCTTGACCCATCTTTTGCAAAGATACCGTTGAGTGATCTACGAATGTTGGCTCATCTCTCCCAGCTATTGGGAGGAACCAAGCCAAATTCCTGCCAAGAGCACAGACTTGTGTTTGACTCGAAGCATGAAAAGTACACAGCCCAGTTTCCTCAAGCTATTCAAATAGAGAGACAGTGTGGGTGTATGTACACACGATTAAAAACAACTGAAAGAACAGCCTGCTGGAGCAGTAACTGCATCATCCTTGTCCTGGATAGCTCTGAAACCCCTATCAGTGCTCAAAAAACAAAGTGTAACAACGCGATGTCCTCCCCACCACTAAGCTTGCTTGGTTTGCAAAGACTGAAAGAACAAGTTGCCATGACCAAGTGGGAGCTTCTGCATAAATCTTGGTTTATGATACAATAAAATCAACTGTTTCTTTTCATGCAATTACAAATGAATGGCCAAACTCAAAGGTTAAGACATCATCTGCCATTCTGATAAGCAGCAAAAGTCCAAACAACCCTGAGTTTATATATTCAGCTGGGAGCACCAGAAGTGTATCCCTACATGTTAGGTCAGCACCAATGCCAGGGAAGCTGCTGTTACCTACACAGCTGTGCACTGTCCTTTCCCTGCTGTCCTCTCCCACAGGCCAGGATAACACTTGTGCAGCCACACAGTTATTTTTTGGGTTATTTTTCAGCCAGATAAACTCTCCCATTGGGTGCACCACACGGGCAAGTTACAGTTGGAACAAGATCCCTAAACTAAGATCCCAGGGATAGCCACTGGGTGGGAGGGCATAAAAAGCTATTCTTCTCTTCCCTGCCTCTGAATCAACAGCACCCAATGCTGTTCATTAAAATTTCTCCTTCCCTCTTCCAAAGCTTTTGGGGCATACCCAGCTAGTTCGTCTTGATCCACAAGTACGAGGAGAGAAAAAAGACCCAAGAAGTGCCCATCATTACTTCAGGGTACCCTACAAGTTGCTTGATCTACACACCTCTAAAAAGCTGAGTCAATGAGCAGTTAAAACACAAGCAATGCAGTAACACGTGGGGTAGTAGACAGAGGGCAAATACTATTTTTCAGAATTGCTAAAAATAAGAAAGCCAAAAGACCGTGACAAATTATTGCAGAATATTTTACACAAAGCACACAAGATTATTTTACAGCCAAGTCCTTCCACAATACAAACAGAAGGCAACACAACTGAAAAAAAAAAGAATTCATGCATTTGAAACAAGTCACAAAGTCACTGGGAGCTCATCACTCAAAGAGCACCAAGTAGAGAAAGTGACAGCCCTGTACCAATTAAACAGTACCTCGTGGTCCCCTTGTCATACAGGGCAGTCAGGAAAAGGCACCTGGAACCCAAGGCAGCAGAAGAGCTGCTGGTGTTTGAAAGAGTTACCAGCAGGATGTGAGGTTTAACCTGAGGTGACCAGTGTGGTTCTGGTCAATCACACTCAAAACAGATGAGCTCATCCTGTAAATGCACAAAAAGACAACTAGATGACCACAAGATTAGGAAGATTGGCTTTTCAGGAAAAACAGCAGAAAAAGTGACTGGAACTATAACAAGTCCAACCAACAGAGTAAAACTTTATACTGGAAATTGTACTTCTCACCAGACATAATAGTGGGGGTCTGGAATCAGAATCAACAGGAGCAACAGGATGAAAAAGTAGTTTTAAAAAAATTAACACTACTTAGTTTTTAAAAGTTTTGTGAGTTAACAAGGGGAGGATTTGATGACTTGATTGTCTTCAATAAGTAACCAGTTTTGGTAAAGAAGATGTCTCCAGTGTTATTTATGATTCTGGTTATGTGCTCTAACAACTGAAATCCTGAAACAACAATAGCTTAGGAAGAAAAATTTAAAAAGGAGAGAGAAAAGCTAAAACTGCATGCATCTTAGAACATCTGGCCTATGCCTGTCTTCCTTTAAAATTTTTTTTCAGTATTCAGTCATCTGCTCCTTCTGCTCATAACAGCAATCACTCGGCCATCAGTCTAAAGCAGTCTTCCCAAATTAAACACAGATTACTACTATTCTATCAAAAAGCAATTCATTTATCTTAATCTGGCATAAACCATAATACATATATGTCTGAGACCCAAACTCGATTCACCTGGATCAGTTTTTTTACATTGTGGAAAGAGAGAAGGTAAGATCACACCATTCTGCTTATCTGATAGCTGATACAACATACAGAAGAAAACTGAAGTAAGAATCCTCAGCTTGTCCTACTTCAGACAGAACATGCAATTTAATATGGAGATACACTCTAGTAGCATGAAAAAAATCCTTTCTACAGCAAAAGCTGGTGGTCATGACTCAACAAATCATCATTCCCTCCTCTTCAGTCCAATCCAGCCTCAGGGAACAAAGTGCTTTTCAAGTCTGCTGCCTTTTCAGTGAGACAGCCTAAAAGCACCAGTAGCCTTTGAATACCAAGGACTCAGTAGTATTTCTGCTGTTGAGACCACACGAGTTTTCCAGACTAATGTAGGTAATTTTACATCATATCCCAGTTCCCAACTGAAATTTCAATTGATTGGGGCATTATTCATTCCCTGCCCTAAAACACCATTTAGAATGACTTGCTAAATCTCTGTTGGCTTTACTACTGCAATTTGAATAGCTGCACGTCAGAGAAGGAAGAATGATCTCTAGGAACTCCTTTAATACCTCACAGAGCAGAGCCTAAATTATTCTGAACATTAAGTTGCAGAAAATTTCATCAGAGGAAAGAAAAACAAACAAAAAATGTAATGCTATAACACTTTATTGCCATATTTCATCCAAATTCAGACTTAATCTTTCAAGAAATAAGCCTAGGCAAGTATGTTTCAAAAAGAAATGTTTTGCCAAATCTACTTTCTTTTTTAAGCTAAAAAAGTTAAAGAAGATGTAAAGAATGAAGCCAAAATCAAGTCAAGCATCTCCTTTTGCAATGGGCCACTTATTTAGGAGTGGCCGTGCTACTTTGTGCCTGAAGCTCATTGACATCAGATCCCTTCGCAGCACTTTTGATCCACTGATGATCTTTAGCATCACAGGCACCTTCTTGGGCTCTGTGCCTGCACTCCCTGCAACTGCAGCACTGACAAAGACAAGTTCCTCGAGTTACAGGTTTAGCTTTAATTCCTGCAACCCAACAGATTTTTATTGCACTTTCTTTAAATGCTTCTTTCTCTCCCCAACCTCAATTTTCCCCATTATAAGTGCAAAGACAATATTCATTAGAAAAGCCCCACAGTAGCAATTCAGCTTCCCAGCCTCCCTGGTCTCATTTGGGAATCTCCCACTTCCTACCAATTTTTAAGGGTCATTCCTCACTTCATTTTCACATAATCCCCAAACAACCATTATCACATCTTTTCTCAGCATGAGATAAAATATAGACTGTGCTTCATAAACAGTGGAGACCTTAAGATTACATTCTTGGTGGGACACAGCATGATAAATATTTCAGAGATGTCTTGAAATACCCTACAATATACATACAATACGTGGCCAATGAAACGAATGTCAAAAAAAAAAGTATCTTTTGACTTATTAAAAAAATAAATAAATAAAAAAAGGGAAAACACACCAAAACCTCCTTCCCCCATTCCACCCTGGCCATTTAGCAGGTCAGATTTCAATTTCCTTTCTAAGGGTGGCAGAAATCCTGACCTACTTAAAGCATGGTAGGGAACAATTTTTTGCATTTTAAATTTAATCATTCCAAAAAATGCTTTTCCCTCAAGCTCAAAAATAAATGGCAACTGCTATTCTACCATCTAAACCATTTGGTGAAGGTCATGCAAACTTTTTGAAGCTGAATTGTAAGGTCATACTCAATGCAACTACTTTTAGGTATTAAAAATAAGGAGGACATGTCAGACCTTCATTAGCCATGCTGGCATCTCAACCATTTCCTACAGATCGCAGGGAATAAAAACCCAGCCCTACTCCAGCCAAGTTGGAGGGAGCTTCACAGGTTATCAAACACAAAGGACAGAGTGAGCAAACACATTACTCACCATTGCAAAGATGTAACACAAGCTGTTCTCTCAAAGTTGCAGCACATTTCAAACAATTTTATCGTGATGAAAATTTGTGATGCGTATTCAACCTTCTAGCGTTGTTAGTAGGGAAAGCAACGAGGAGAATCAGTTGCACAGAGGGAGCAAGAAGCAAGACAGCTTGTATTAACGGAGGATCAAAAAGAGGAAAGCAAAAAGGTTTTAACAAAATACATTCTGTTCTTGTTAGGACTTATCTCGGTACCCATTCTGCCACAAACCACACAAAACGGAACACCCCAGCGAAGTTACTCAGCAGCGGCGCTGGGACGGGAGGGAGGAGGACACACAGCTGCCTCCCCACACTGGTGAGCTGATTGTGATCAAATTGTTGTCAAACGATTTGAAGTCAGATAAATATCCACAAATCTGTTCTTCATTATGTGAACTTCCTCCCATGTACAGCAAATTCAGAGTACAGATTGTTGGGATTTTGTGCGTGGCTCGTTTTCATGTGTGGAAATAGCCTGGAAGAGTATTTTTGAGTGCCTGTTCTAGCATAAACCCCACCTGCTACCCTCTGTGGGACAGGTCTAACGTACTCATTTTGTTCATTCCTATTTCTGTGTAATGTTAATGGGAAAGAAGGAGCTCTCCATTTCCATTCACTACTTCAGCTGTAAATATCACACAGACAACCAAAGCCCACCATCATCCATGGCTACATCCATATGCTTTGTGCCACCACAGCCCGCTACTCCCCCTGACTAACTAAAGAGCCATTGAAAACAAGTAAGGGAAAGGAAATCTGGCCCAAGATTCAGATGATCAGTTCCAGACAATATTTGAGCTGATCTGTTTTAGCCAAACATCAGCTGAGGAGCATTCCACAATGCTGCAGGTTCTCCCATAATAAACCACACTGCTCCATAATGATACAGGATCCCTGCACGTATTCAAAAGCAGCATTTATTTAGACTCACAACTGTATTAAAGGCCATGTGTAAAGAACATTGTTCCCGGCCTGAGAAACAGTGAATAGTATTTTCCCTATCCATATAAATCACGCACAATAAGTGCTTGATATTATCTAGTGCCACTAGAGCAGTCAAGTTAAAACAAATCAGAGGAGAACACCCTTGAGCACACAACTCTTGCAAGTTTGAAACACAGAATTTTATGCTTTTTATATGCTCCTAGTCTCAATCAAATAGTAAGCTTGTACACAATAACGAAAAGGATTTTTTCACAACCACCCACTGAAAAAATGAAAATTAAAAATCAACACGTCTATTTTATATGCGGTTTTTTGATTCTACAGATCCTACCAGAAAGCAATAGCCACTAACTAGCAAATCCATAATGACCAACGATTGGGAGATCCAGTGAAGAAACAAAAAAGCAAAGGATCAGTTTTCCAGAAAGCAATGACCCCTCCAATTCCCGACATTTTCAATGATCACTTTTAACTTTCTTGATCAAAGCAAGCTGCACATCTGCAAAATATTTCATTCTCTCTACCCAAAAATGAATCTCTAAGGAGATACCAGACTCAGTTATCTACTCTCATCATTATGATGCTATTTTATATTCCTGCTATTTATAACACATTTTTGTTACTTTCTCTAAAGCTCTCAGATTCCCATGAACTTCAGCTACTTCCTTAACTTTCAGCTTTTTAAGGGCAATCCATGGTGCCTCCACCCCCTAAAACCACATGCAACATTTTGGACAGATGTATAAGGTGTTCCATAGCTTACCAGCATTTTCTCCAGGAAACATTAGGAAGTTATAGAAAAGTGATCACCTTCCCTACTCTCACAAAGCACCTAAGCAAAGTTTACTAGTGAAAATAAAACAAAGGGATCCAAAGACAAGGAAAAGATGGGTTGTTTGTAGATACTGAAGATTGCACCCTGGCTATTGCACCCAACAATTAAAGCCTGAAAAGAATCCAGTTAGGGACACAGGCTGTGGTTCATGAGTCACAGGGCCATTGTGCAACTCAGGTATCTGAAAAGCAACTACAGCTCAACCGAAAAAGCCATTTACAGCCCACCAGCCTACGCAGGGCAGAAAACACCATACCGGGTGTTTCCCTTGGAAAACCCTGTAAAACGAGTTTGGTGACACCCACTGCAGCGCGACACGAATCCAATGCACAAAGTCAACCAGTTTAACAAAATTCCCCGGTGAAAAACATGCTACAGTTGGTCGTGGAAATCAGAAAGATCAGGCCACGTTTCCAAGATGACTGAACCCAACAGAGAGAGAACTGCCCTGCCTGTACAGGTGAAGCACAACCATTACCTGCTGCCACGCCACCAACACCTGCCACCAACCCCTCTCCCTTAACCGGGGCAGGGGGATGTCAGCCCCAAAACTGGAACCATCACCCTACTTTAATTACCTTGCAAACAAGAGTCGACCAGGTCATTAGGAATAAATAAATGTGTAAATTAATTCAGTGATCCGAGGGGCATAAATAATATTCTTTTCCCTCCTTTCAGGAGGCATTTCCATGGATCTTTATGCTTAGCGGCATATCTCGACCACTACAACATGCTGAGCCTTCAAAACCATTTTGTATTAAAAAATAGAATACATGACTCAGACAGTTTTAAGACATAGATGCTTACTCAAAAAAAACCACTTCACCCCAAAATATCACCTTAACAGTAATATATATAACAGCTTCCAGAACTGGCAAGTACTCGTCTGCAAAACTTTCAAGCGATAGAACTGAGGCACCTGTGAAATACTGAGGTTTCTGCAGAAATCAGTATTATTAAACACTGGAAGGAAACTTCCTTGCTGACCAGCCCTTATATAATTTCAAGGCACCGGAATGCCAAGATGATCAATTTTCACCTTTTATCTGAAAGTGTTCTCATGGAACAAAGACTCCCCCACAAAGGAGTATTTCCTGCTGGTCATTCCCTCTTATCTGGTTGCTGAAGACCTTGACAATACTGACTGGAGCACTCTCACTTCTCAGGGCAGCTGCACTTAAACCACACAGATGCAATCACACTCCACTGCTGCCCAGGCTGTACAGGTGGAATTGAATCTCAGTCAAATTCTCATAGGCTTTAAACGATAAACTGTTAAAACTGTGGGAACGTGCGCAGTGGAGGCAGCTTAAACATAATACGGTTTAATTGCATAAAGATGCGAATGCACTAATCAGATAATGCATGTTTAGGTTCTGCTAGAGAGGCGGCAATTGTCACTCTGGGCACAAAGTCTGACAGTTCAAACTGTCACCAGCACCTGCCTCATACCCCCACCTCCACAGCAGTGAACAGTGAAAGACAAACCCATGTGATTTCTGCTCGGCAGCTTCTATCAAAATCAGATTCAAGTGAGGCTAAATGGTCTATTAAATGGCCAGGCCAAAAGAGGTTCTTTGGTTTTGACAATATACAATTAAGTCACTTTTCACATGCCCAAAATACCCGTTTAACAGGCATGTTAACACTCAAGACTTCATCATCGATAAGCTAAAAATGTGTGGCTGAATGACGGCTCGCAGCTTGTACATTCTCAGACATAACATGTCAAAATGTGAACACGTTCACGTTTTTCACTATGAAAAAAATGGCCTAATCCTTCAGTCAGTTACCACTGGGAGAGGTGAACTGGCTTCACAGCCCTCTGGGAATTGAGGTCTCAAAGAAAGAGGGGAAACAAACCCTCAGTATTTGGTGGGCTTCAAGGAGGTCCTGGATTCAGCTCCATATACTTATTTGAACAGTCTCACAGGTATCACCAGTAAACAAAAAGCCTGTTCATTACTGTGTGCAAGACCAGGCCCCTCACGACAATGGCCTACTGAAAGCAAACAGAAAACCCACTACACAGAAAGGAGAAAAGGAAAAAAAACCAGAGACACTTGAGAAAATACTTATTACATGCGCTGGATAAACCCCATATAACTGGAGTTTTTGCTTTCCCTAGCAACACTGTGTGGGTCCAGGACTGCCCAACATTCCCCTCTGCAAGCAGCCCCAGCAGCAAGGCCATACTTACACCAAATATTGTGGAAAACTCACCAGGAACTACTTCTCACTTGTTCTTTGCTACAGACAAATACTCTCCAGGTTTTGTTCAAAAACAAATGCTATAAAAACTACTTATTAGGTCTTCGACTAATATTAGACTATTTAGGCGTAGATTATTAAAAAGAAACCTGAACACTCATCCAGAAAAGTGAGAGCCTAAACTTGACATAAAAGTCAGCACAACAGACCACAACCTGCTCTGTTCCACTCCCAACACCAGCAACAATCTTTCCACTGCTAAAACCAAAAGGTATCTCTTCCTGCTCTCCAGGAATGACTTAGTAACCATCAAATTCACATACAGCAGAAAAGCAAGGACGAGAACTGCATTGCCCAAGCACTGGTCCAAGACATGGAGCCTTTCACTCCCCGTTCTGGAGTCCAAAATGTACATATTTGGGCACAGTACCAAAAGTGCCGACACTCGCTCCTGGTTGTCGTCCCTGAAGATCACCTTGCTGCAAAGGTCACAGAGCAGAAATGCTTCCTCTGTGTTTCACAGGCTGCTGATGCCACCTGGGGAAAATGCGTCAAGCCAGTCACTCCCAGAGCATTAAGGAAAACCGGTTACAAGACAAAAGCCTTCCTCAGCTCTGAGGAGTGTTTACAAATGTGATGAATGCCAGTGTGTCCTAGCATGCCAGCTTGAAAATAAGTCAAGCACCTGGCCCTTAGCACAAAAGGCTGACTCACCTGTATAGCATCTATTACGCTTTGAAAAGACCCCAAGTTTAACACTCCCAGGACACGAAGTACTTTCAGGAGGCTGATGGGAGCGTGACCTTTCCTGTCCTCGCTCCCTCTGCACACACCAGCATAGACAGAAGTTGTGAGAAGGCTTCCCAAGCCAGGGGACAAGAAAGATGGGGACAAAGATGACTTGCGTACATGTGATCTCTCTGACACTAAACAAACATCCCTTGACACCAGATCACCTCCTCCGCTCCAAGGGGGGGTGAAGAAACACACCACAGAGATTACGACCCACAAATATTTACATCTATCCTTCATGGAGTTCTAACTCCACTGTTATTATTTCCCATCCCATTCTGGAGCTCCACTGAAACCAATGCATGAAACTGAGCAAGCACTTTAGCATGAGACACTGTATCAACTAACTCAGGAGGAAATTGTTTCTTGTTGCCACTGTATCTTCACCTTCTCTGCTCGAATCTGTTTACTTTTCAGACTCCAGCTCATTCAAGGATTTTTCCTTTCCCGACAGGGAACTCTTCAGTTGGGACTCGTGAAAGGTCTTCTGGCTACCATCAACGTAATCAATGTTTTTTAAAAAAATAAAAGAGAGAGAGAAGAGAAAAAGCAGTTTGGTGACAACAGTCATGATGCATCAAACTTGCTCCACTGCCATTCCTATTACCTTTGAAATAGATTTTGCTTTTTATTACCTTCATTTTCATTTATGTAGAGTAGAAAAATAAGCCAAACAAAACCCGTAACTCTTATCAAGGACCATACTGTGCACCTTCCTGAGTAATCTCTCATACCAGCTTTTGATTCACACTGGTGACAATGTCAGAAGTCCACCATGAACCAAATCCCAGCATAACTTTTGAAAGGACCATGAAAAGATCCAAAAGTGAAGAGATCTGAAAACTCTTCCCCCACTTCAAGAAGAAAGTTGTCCCCTCCCCATCACAGCTCTTTTCAAATTGCAACACTTTCAGTAATCCACAAGTGATCCTTTTATTTTCAGGAAAAAACTTTGCACAACGTGAAGAGGCAGTTCGTTGCAATTAAATGTTTTAAGCTAAATCCAAATCCAAGCCACACTGTGTTTGAGCATAAGACAAATGGAGCCTCTGCAAGCTCAGGTTTTCAACTAAAACAAACACCTTAATTCCCACAGTGTGTACTGGAGAAATTGCATGGGATCATTTGAGATCGAAGTGTTTTCTGCATGGCTGACACACACCTACACGGGCACTTCAGGCTGTAGGAATGTCACCAGGACAGCGCTCCCCTGGCACAGCACTGAAGTTATCAACAAAGACACGTGCAGGTACTTCATACAGATTTATATAGTTATTTTTACTAGCATCAAACATGGCTACTACAAGTGCAAGGTCAAGTCTAGTCCTACAGAAGCTTATCGTACTTCTAGATCTGCCCTGCAACCCCTACAGCAGCACACATGCCCAGGAGCAGTACAAGGAGCTAATTCAGCTGATAACTACTCTAAAATCCTAAAAGGGATCGCCTCCCCGAACTGATTCACCATTCAGTGTCAAAAAGAGGGTTGGAACACAAGGATGGGACAGGCATGTGATACAAGGGAACATCTGGATTTTAATTAGCTGGAGTAACCAGGGAGGCTCAAGTGGAAGTCAATACACACCCGCAGCCGGTAATTTTTAACCACACCACTTCTCTTCCTGTTGTCTTTATACATAAAAGCATCACCAGCGATGTCTGATCATGTACAAAGCACAGAAATATTTTGCACCAACCAGGCCAGTCACAAAGCTCATTTGTGCTGGAAGCAGAGTGTGGGGAGAGCCATAATGTTTTGGGCACAAGCAATAAGAATACCACTGAAAGGGCACGACCACGGATGCATGGCAAAGGTAAATGTTGTAACACAGAATTTAAGACCTTGAACAACCTGGTCTAGTGAGAGGTATCTCTGCACATGGTAGGGGAGTTTGGTTCTAGATGACCTTTAAAGTCCATTCCAACTCCTTAACACTCTATGATAAAATAAAACTTGTAAAAATACCAAAACTATACTGCAGAGAAAAGCTAAAGTATAATTACCTTAACTAATGCAAATACTCTTTTCTGGAATGCCCAACAGCGACTCACAGGATTGGCACATTCTAAGTTTAACACTTTACATTATGAGGCTCTCAAAAGGCTGGTTTTGTTTGCCAGGGAAGCAGGCTGTATATTTGAAGATGAAGTGTAAATGGAAAAGAATCTCTACATTCCCCTTTTAGCACATATAAAAATGTAGAGACCCTGCAAAACCATTATGATTTTTCTCATCAGTAAGATGAGGCACCACTGCTTTAATATCACAGAAGAAATACATAGGTATAGAAAGTTTTATATCAAGAATGCTAAAGAAAAGGAAGAAATCAATGATCCTCTTATTCATTGCATATGCTTGATTAAAATATTGTGATTATAGCATAAAACATGTCCTGCAAGACGAAAAATACCATTCTATGTCAACAATAGTACCCTACCACATATACAGAGGAACAACACTAAGCCTGAGTCCTTATTTTGCAATTTTCTAACTTCTGGGTGCTAAACTCTAAAACAAAGCTTGGAATGCAGCTTTTATGTGCAACCTATACATTCCTCAACAGACTCGAGGTAACAGTACTCGAATTATCCTTAAAGAATATGGAAAAAAAATTCTGCAGATATTAGGAAAGAAAAACAAACAGTTTTACTAATGTAGTTGCTCCAAACTTGCACCAAAAAAACGCTCCCTCATAATGAAACGAAGATGGACTGGTGTATTTATTACAATCCCTAGTCAAAAGCTGACCTAGTCAAACTAAAGACTGGCAAGTAAAAGGTCGGGTATCACTCGCAAGAAGATGAGAGACAGCCATTTAAGACCTTTGAACTGATCATATTTAAAGGGGGAGATGACACAAGCCTACACCTCTCCCCCATCTCATTCACCTTCAGCTTCTACTGTAAATAGTCCAAGCCAAATATGAGAAGTGACTGTATCAGGACAAACTCCAGTTCTGGTGCTATCAACTTATCTTAAATAAACTGTTTGTCTAAATTAAGTAAACTATTTAACAGAAAAACAACTGTCAGAAAAACTGATGCACATTTTTTGGAAGTGAAAATAAATAGTAGGGGTTTGATCCTAAAAGTAATCATCACATGCAGATTTTCACTATTTCTGTGGGCTACTTGCACGAGTGAGGCTACACTGGCACCCAGGCACCTGACAAACTGCACCAGTCTTTTGGAACAACAGCCTTGTTGACATAGTTCCTTCATCCACTCCTCTCTTGTATTGCTCCCCATTCCAAACGACTAGGAAATGGGAATTCTAAGTAGAAAATCGATTTTTTGCAATTAGGCATCATAAATTCAGTAAATATGGAAATCAGTCCACAGTGGAAGTGTCTATCACTAACACACAGCTGGCACTGCCCAGGGTGAAGTCCCTAGAACAGACCAGCACGCAGATTTACTTTCCTACTTCAGGACATGTCAGATTTAATTGCCCACACCAGATCTGATCTTGTAAGGAAGGAGTCTCTGAAAGCCTTGAAAATCATTTACAAAACCGTTCAAAAGGTAAAAAAAGCAGAGTTCTTGCAGAGCCATGCACTAGGGAACAATCCAGAGCAGGGATTACAACCCAGCGTGCCGCAGGGACCGCAGGCTGCGCTGCATTTCCCACAGCTTCCTTCCCCTGGGCGAGGGCTCCCGTGGCAGCAGGACAGAGCTGACTGAGGGCAGGAATGGCATCATCCCTGCCCCATCCTGGCTGGCTGTGCTCTCAGGGACTCCCTCCAAGCCTTTGCCGACGCTGGCAGTGCCAAGGACGCTGCTTCAGAGCTGCACCTCCCAGGAAAAGCCACTCCGACACCTTCTCTTGATCTGCTCTGAGAAGAGACCACCAAGGTCAAGTACTAAGTCTCACTAAAGGTTGAATAAAATTGTAGGGCTGCTTCACATACCTGAAACAGTTCAAGATATCCATATAATATGCTCAGCATACTGTTTTCATTTGTGAAGCTGCTAAAAAGGGCTTAAAAAGTTGGATTAAAAATACTTATGGAAAAACATCCGGCTAGTGTAATGCTCCAAGCAAATTGATGCAAGAAAATAAGAACTGTCAAAAGAAACCAGGATACAAACATGTGCCAGGCCAGTGCAGCTTCCTCCTGGTACCATACTAAGATTTCTTTTCAAGAAAGTTAATAGATGAAACAAGAAATTGCACGTTGCCCAGAACGGCATTCATTCCATCCCCTCTCTCTACATTACCCTTTGTATTATTACAAAGGCAATACTATAGGCAGTAGAGAATGCTTCTGGTTATTAAATTTTATGCTTCTCTTCTCAATGGCATCACATTATATGTTGCCTTTTTCTGCAATTAACATCCAAAACACAAATTAAATATTTATGGATAAATGTCAATTATGACTATGAGAAACAATAAAAGGACCATAAATTAAATAATGCAGATAGAACAATAAAGTATTTTCACATGATCAAAACAATGTTTCAGTGTTAATGCTTTCTTCTTCTAATTGAAAATGTAATTATGTACTCATAGGTGTCGTTATTGCATAAAATTTGGTAAACAATACCATTTTTTCAGCATTATAATTCACTCCCAGTAAGAAAAAGCCAAGCAAGCATGGTTGCTGGAACATTACTGGATGCTTCACAGGTATCGCCAGTTTGAGACTGTCCAGAGGGCAGCAGGGTATTTTCACAGCTATTCCTAGACTATTTCCATCTTCTATAATTAATTATCCACAATTCTATATTTTGTTCAGTATTACCAGCTCCTCCACATACCCAAAATATTTTCCCACTATTGTACTTTTTAACTAAGGAACTAACCCCAGGCTTGCTAAGAAATTTTTTTTAAANCGCCAGTTTGAGACTGTCCAGAGGGCAGCAGGGTATTTTCACAGCTATTCCTAGACTATTTCCATCTTCTATAATTAATTATCCACAATTCTATATTTTGTTCAGTATTACCAGCTCCCCCACATACCCAAAATATTTTCCCACTATTGTACTTTTTAACTAAGGAACTAACCCCAGGCTTGCTAAGAAATTTTTTTTTTTAAATAAAACAAATTTTAGAAAATGCAAATACTCCAATATGACACTGGAACAACCACATTGTTATTTTAAGGTCATTGCTTCTGTTTGCTGAGGCTGATTTTTATTTAAAAAAAAAATAAAAATAAAAAA
Source organism: Mohoua ochrocephala (assembly GCA_013398855.1). Lineage (NCBI taxonomy): Eukaryota > Metazoa > Chordata > Aves > Passeriformes > Acanthizidae > Mohoua > Mohoua ochrocephala. Next base: position 211,737 of record VZTA01029329.1, read on the forward strand.
AAAAGGTCTGAACCAAAACAAAAAGACCAAACTACCAAAAGCAGCCAAAAGTCATCAGTGACAACTTAAGGAATTGTAAATTACGTGGGACCTGCTGTTCACAAACAAATCAGATTTATGGTTATATTCAGTTGTTCCTGTTACCTGAAATTAGAATTAGAAGCTCATTAAAAATGAATACATTTCAGAGAATGCAGAGGCACAGCATTATATTGATGAAAGCTTCATTAAATTTTCAATGATAGAGCTGCTTCTATATTTGTGGAGGAAGGACACAGAGTAGAAAGAAGTTGGGACAATTCTCCTTCAAGCAACTTTGCATCTTTCTACTCTCCCTAGAAAACAAATGGATTTTAAAATAAAATGTTGCACTAATTAGGTGTAAGAGAAAGTGATTGTGGTCCATTATATTCAAGCAATGGTTACTTTCGGGTCAGCATTTGTCTTGTATATGTTTGCCAATGATACAACTGATGCTCCAGAAGAAAGAAATCAGGAGAGAGAAATCAGGTTTGAATGATCAAGCTCATATAAAATACAGGCTCCGTGTGGGTTCTGAACTCAATGGCTTTTAGAATATCACTTTTTAGAACATTCACTTTAAAAAACAGAGTACTGGAAATGAAGCCTTACCTAGCAAACAGCAAGAGATAACTTCTTGTGCAAGCAGAAATGTAAATCTATTTATCAAAGTCGTGCAGTAATGCAGCTTTGTTTTCACTGCAGAGACTGAAGCCAAGAAACAGACCTGTGACAGAAAGCAAACTACAGCCAAGCCCACTACTCCACCAAATTTCTAATACTATCATTGGCAAGTCAGACAACTAAAATCTCCATATGTAACACGGGCTACATGAAAGAACGCAGAATCAAAAACGCAAAAGTGAAAATTCAAGCGGTCTGATCCCTCTTGTGGTCGTGCACCACAATATAAATTTATTCTATCTCCACATTGTGCTAGCCAGTTTCCTTTGGAAAAAAAGGCTTATGCAATCAGGCTGCTACTCAGCTCCTCCCCTCAATACCCATTACCTTATGTCAACTAAGGCAGGCAGCGGGGTAGAGGCCTCAATGTCATGTTATTCCTCTAACAACCTGCACGATATATGGCCCGGGCATTACATGTTTTCCTTACAGTTAATGTGCACGGCCTGCCAGGCACCACGATGAGGGGTTGCTCTTCCAGCTTGTTAGGACTCCCACCTCTTTCAGCCTTTTGGACAGGCAATGCTCAGCTAACACACACAGGCAGGCAATGCCAGTTTATCCTCAGACCTTGTTTATTCTGCCCTGCTCAAATCCTGCTTCGACACGTTTACTGTTTTTCTCCCCCTCTCCAGTTTTCTTTGGCATGCACAGTCAGCATTAAATAACTGACCTTCTCAAACCACCATGAGGTAGCATTATCCCCACATTACCAGATAAGGAAATTAAGCCACTATAATTAATGCTTGAAGCATGCCCAAATTTCACATTCCTGATTTGAGAGTGATTAGCATTAGCGCTCTATAGGATTTCCTCTGCTCAAAGCCCAGCTCTCCCAGGGAGGGCAGGAGCAGTTGCACACAGCCTGCACTTCCAGAGGGGCATCCCATGGGCACAGTGGAGCCCCCTGCAAAACGCTGCACTCCAGGAACTTGGCCAACTCCACCCCAGGGCTCTGTAAAACAACTCAAACACTCCGGTGCTGCTCCAGCCCAGGGAGGGAACACAGGATCTGAGTGTCCTTCTGCACCCTTCCTTCTTCTCCTGGCCAAGACTTTTGGATCCAAGCTCCACTAATTTCCATTTAGACACCAGCAGCCCTTCACCACAACGTTCAAGCACACACACTCACTATCATCACCTCTGACACTGCCACAGCCACGGCCTCCCCAAGCCTTTATCCTCCAAGAATGCCGCATCTTGCTACACACTTCTTTAGCTCCAGTTTTTCCTCAGTCTTCTGAGAGCGTCCTAAATCCTTCCCTAGCCCAGTCATCACTCCTCTCAACTTCTCATGCAGTCATGTCCCTTTCTCCAAGCAAGTCTCCCTCATGGTCTTTGCAGCTTCCTTTACTGCCATACAGTCAGACTGGGAGCCAGCCTCCACCACTACAGCATTTCAGTTTCCCCAGAGCCACAAGGTGTTTCCCAGTCACATGTTCTTTCCAGAAGAGAAGAGAAGACTCCCTTCCAAGATCTGTCAGCTGGCAGCAAAGGTTCCCACACAGACCCCATGCAATTTGAGTTCCCTAACTTCATCCCAAGAAACAAACCTCCAAGGGGCTGTTTCACTCATAGATGATTGAGATCCTGCCCACGTAAAGGCAGCTAATTCTGCACACACCTCCTGTATTACTTTTGCCCAAAATCAGGCAGATAGAATATAAATCAAGGGTTTGTTTTGCAAAATTCTGTTGCAAGAGTAGAAACGAAAAAGTTCAAAGAAATGCAGCAATTCTAGACTAAGCTCAACAGACAAGTACGTCTCCAGCTCCTGAATTCCTCCAAGCCTGCTCAGCTGACAACCAGTTCACCAACTGCTCAGTTCACCAACATCCCATCACCCTGGCATTGCCCTCCGTCCTGTTAACCTCCCTCTCTCCCTTCACAGAACACAACCATACCCCAAAACGAAAGATAACTTTTCATTTTTTTCCTAGAACGAAGGATCTTGGGGATTTAAAGGCAGCCTCCCATTTCTAGTTCACAGCACATCAGTCACAAGCTTATCAAACCACGCAATTGCCACCGACAGTCTTCCCTGACGCCGTCCAGGGTGTGTAAGGACTCGTTTTGCAGTCTTCTAAAGCCTACAGACACTACTCCCAAGAACAATCTGGACTCTTTTGTTTACACAAGGCTATTCATATACTCACAGTAAAGATTATCTAGTCACTAGTTACACCTACAGATTGTTCAGCTCCTAATCCCCACAAAGATAGCTTTTTTTTTTTTTTTACAGATAAACACATGAAACCATGCAAGTAAGGATGACAAAGAAGTTAAACATTTGTCTGCCTGTACTTGTCTGGGACCAGAGATCTTCCTCCTTCACCCTAGCTCTGAGGGCAGCTCTTGCAATACATCTAATCCCAGTGCCAGACTTTCCTGCCCAGTTAAACCCAACACTTCCCATTCTGGCTCAGCAGTCTGAAGGTGTCAACATTGGCCAAACCACTCCCTTGCCTTTTGCTGTCTAGGAACATCAGTCCTTCTCTGCCACCCTGGCAGTCTGGCCACACTTCTTGAAACTAATAAAAAACTGAAGAGTACAACATTCTTGGGAACTTTCACCTCAATACTCCTTCTTAAAAGAAAACCAACAAAATACCTTTTTACTCACTCTGTCCCATCCCACTATTTCCTAACTCTCAGCAGAGCCACTCATCTTCTCTATAACATTAAAGAAGTTGTCAGGCTCACGTTAAACCCAGGATTCTGCAAATGCTTAGACATAATCTAACCTTAGTGCCAGTCACTGAGGCAGGACTGTGTGGGCAAAAATCACTACCTCATGTTTCTCAATTCAAAGCCAAAATATTTATCAGACCAGATGACTTCCTCATTGTTCCTTTGTGGCAGAGCCATCTTGTTCTCACTGATCTGAACGTACCCACATTCCATAGGAAAAAAACCTGCAAGAATTTCCTTATACATTCTATCCCCCTACACGTTATATTCAAAACAAGAACAACTTAATATCATTTTCAGAGCATCACAAAATGTTTTTAGCTATGACAAAGTTTAATTTTGTCACATATAGCAGCAGTTCCTGCTAGGATCTTTTCTCAGATCTGGTCTTGTCAAAATTAAATCTTGCAAAATATTTTTTTAAAAAGAGAAACCAGGTAAATGTCTTTACAAAATTCAGATCACTGTTAGGACTACTACTTGTGACTTCTATTGCAGCCAGAGTGGTCTGTGAGGAAACATCCACTGTTCCCTGCCCATCATCAAACCAAAGAGGGAACCAGCAACATGAAACTTGAGTGTCCTCAATGCAAGCTCAGCACGGTGCCTGTCCCACAGTCTGTTACTGTCGGGGAATTTTTTTTCCTTATTTCCTAATCAGATGTGAAGAGTGGAGTACTCAATTCAACTTCCAAAACATTGATCTGGCTTTTCTTCAAACTTCACCTTCAGTTGTCCGGGGGGAGGAACAACTAACCAAAGCCCCAAACGATGAGCCTGCACACAAATGCAACTTCTTAGTACTCCAAGAGGGCACTTTTTGATCTGCCCCGCTGTGAATTTACAGTTACCAAGTCATATGTGCTTTCTAAAATGACTCTGGAATCTATTTGCCTAATTTCATAAATATTAAACCTATGCATATGGCTTATTAACATCTGACAGCTAATGCAACCGCACAGAAGCAAGCCCATTGTCCTTCTTCCTCACAAACCCACAGAATTATTGGCTGCAATTAAAATGAAGTAGATGCAATTAAAAGGAAGAGAAAAGAAAAACCTGCCTAATACGAAATTGTTTAAACAGCTCTTGTGTTTGCCTTCTTTTTGAGAAGCACTTACTTTCACCACAGAGATTTGCCACACCTGTGTCAGACCATTACCACATTCAACCCTAACGGGGTAAGCATTTACCCAACCCAAAAGGGGCCAAGCATGTTGGAAGACTCCTCAGGCTGAGCATCCAAACCCATTTCCAGGACCACAGAATCACAGAATGGTTTGGGTTGGAAGGGACCTAAAAGATCATCTCATTCCAATCCCCTGCTGTGGGCAGAGACACCTTCCACTAGAACAGATTGCTCAGAGCTCCATCCTGTCTGTTCCTGAACACTCCCAGGGATGGGGCAGCCACAGCTTCTCTGGGCAACCTGTGCCAGGGCCTCACCACCCCCACAGCAAAGAATTTTTTTCTAATAACTAATCTAAACCTGCTCTCTTTCAGTGTGTGAAGCCATTCCCCCCTGTCCTGTCACTGCATGCTCTTGTAAAGCCTCCAATCCAGGCTGCACATTTAAGCAGGCTGAATTTTCAGAACCAAGGAAAAAGAATTTACTTTTCCATTTACTGACTGGAGAGACAGGATATAAACAACAGCTTTCCTTTTGCCAAGGTCACAAGGAGCAGAACCGTAACTTAAATTTCCAAAAAGTACTTACAGGGAATGAAGAGTAGAGCTCTGCGAGCTTTGCTAAGCAGACAAGAAGTATTACCAAGCAGACATGGCAATTGATAGCTCAACAGAGAAAAGAGAAGATTTTCTAAATATGCCAGTTTTAAAACAAAAGAATTAAACTGAGGCATTAACACCACTTCATCAGAAGTATCAAGACCATGACTCAGAGCCAAATGTAAAAGCAAATATTCACTGTCAAAACTGGATGGCAGAAGGAAATAACCTCTTGAGTATTTCAGCAATGATTTAATCACCTCCCATGACTAACTTGCAGAGACTTTGGAAGACTAATGGGATGGAACAGGATCCAAAGAGCATCTAATCCTAATTAATAAAACCAGGAATAACTCCAAAAAGACAAAGAAGAAAGATGACCTAGATTTTTATTCCCTAAGAAGTCAGGAAAAAGCTTTCTTTCTGAGGGAATACATCCTAACAACAACAACAAAAAAATGTTGCTTCTTCCTCAAAGGAAGCAGACAGGCTTTGATTGTGCAATTACTTCAATCAAGCATCAGTTAACGTCTCATAGTAGATCTGACAAAACGAGTAAAAACCTCCCTGATGTGTCTCCCGAGTCACACAGAAGAAACTAATTCTCTCAGAGGTGGAAACTGTTGGGAATGAAATTCATTACATAGCTTTCATTACTTATCTACCCAAAGCAAAGTAGGCATTTTCAGGACCACACCGAGTTCCTGTTCCAGTTGAGATTTTCAACTGCATGTAGTCCCAATCTGCTTTAATCCACCAAGACTATTCATGCTTTTCATATAAACAAGGATTTACCATCCAGGAATCTAATTTGAGGTGTGATATGGTAATAACAGCAAAAAAAACAAGCCTAAGAGACAAAACAGAGCACTTGCTCTCCCAGATAAGATGACTTTTAAAGCATGCAGCGTCACAAAATGGTAAAAAAAGCTAAATTAACATCGTGCCATAGGAAGGTCCTTCCTTCCACTCTATTCCTACCTTACTTGCAGATGCAGATTCCTACAGGTGACCTTGCACCACCTCTGATGTCTGACCAACCATTCACAAGGTACTTCAACTCGCTAGTTCTGTACAAACAGCATTAACTGACCAAAAAAGCTCATTTTCTGCCAGGTTAGGGAAATAGATCAGCTCCTTCGAGGGTCCAGTAAGTACCAGAATCTCGTGGCTCTTTTCCTTGTGCCTGCTGCCTGTTCACCAATCCTGAATCCACACTTCCATAGCTGAACCAGCACACTCATACTGTTTGCACTCCAAAGCCCACACACCACTTTTTTTGGCCTAAAAATCATATATATCACAGCCAACCTTTGTGTTTACAAATGACAGCCCTGAATCATTGTCCTTGAATATCTTGCATTCAAGGTATTTTCTTTGGAAAAAAAGCTTGCCAAACAAAATTCAAATGCATATTTAAGCCCCCCTAATTCCCACATGCTCAAGTTAAAAGTTACAGGTCTGACAGATCTTCACTGCCTACCTCTAGTTTAGAGTTCCTCACTCAAACTCACTTGGCTGAAATACAGTTTTATGTTATTTTCCACAGTCTCCAGGGTTTCCCCCCCATCCTAGAAGAAAGGCATTTTCTTGAACCACACTGCAGAGAAGAATGCAGCAGGAAGCCAAGCTATCCTTTCACTTGGAAGGGGTTTAAACAAGAAGATTCCAAACTTTCTTCCAACAACTCCAGCCCCACGCACTGGCATGAGACCCCATTCCCCTGAATCCACCAGGGATGGTCCTACTTCTACCTCCCAGGGAATCTGACAGCCACAAAGTCCAAAAGCTTCTGACGTTAAAATAAATACACAAATAATGAAGCCTCTGTTTCTTCATCTTCGCAGCCGTTAACACCACAATTAGAGCTCTCCAAGGATGCACTTCCCCCCTAATGAATCCCTGGAAACACCCTAACAGGGTGCAGGGCAGATTAGAGAATCCCCACAACTCGACTTGGTGAATTGATGTCTCCCCTGAGCAACACAAAGCTGGGCCTAGAGACAGTAAGCTTTTTTACACCGTCTTCGTTGTGAAGCCTTATTAACAAATTAAGTGAGAAATAAATACATCTCCCTCTGAAAACAGGAGGAAAAAAAAGACATTTTAATAAGGAGCCCAGACACCTTTCCATAACTCTCTTGCAGACAGGAAAGAGACCAGAAAAGCTTATAATAGAGCAAGTTCATTAACTACCATCTAAGACTGTGGCAGTACACGAACAAACCCAAAACCACCCCACTGGCAGCAGCCGGAATCAAGCTTCCCAGTTTTCTGTGGAGGCTGCTCTGGTCCCTGAGCCCTTGTCTCCCAGAGATGTCCAGCTTGGAAAAGACACTTTGCCAGGACAGTACAACAGCTGGCATGACACTGGAGGGGAAAAAAGGAGTTTCTTTGCTTCTGCTGGTCTGCAGACACCCACATCTCCTCTCTCTACAAGCCAGGATGGGTCACGGGTAGCTGGAGCACCAGGACTGATTCCTAAGGAAGAGCTTTACATCCCAGTTTCCTTCCTCCTCCCTATAAAAGGCAGTGGGATAACAAAGGTGAACCAGCAGTCCCAATTAACTACCTTTTTTACCTAACATTTTCGTGTCTCCTTGTTGGAGACCATATGGTCCAAGTTTACAGCCAAGAATAAATCTCTTTACCCACTCCTGTTTGCCGTAACAACCTTAACGTCCTTTTAATGCAGGTTCGGGTGGATGCATTTCCTTTCCTCTTTATGTAAGTAAATCAGTGGGATATGCTTAACCTGCCTCCTAAAACTCAACACAGGCCATGAAATCCAAGCAGGCAGAGTAAAAGATAATTCATGGTCTCAAGTGAAGCCAGGTGGATTACAACTCCATTGGCAAGCACACACCCAGCATCTGTACGCTTAGAAAAGACTCTAGGAATTGTCTGAGTAACCAAAAATTGTCGTGCATGCACAACGAATTTTGAATATAATTCTTGAGTGAACTTCTAAAAGAAAGCAAAGCCATCAGTGCACCTTAGAAACTAATGCATTACAGGACTTTAATCAAGCATTGCTCCATAATTAGCCACACTTTTCCCTGCACAAAAGTTTCTTTAAAGCCAAGTATCTGATGCCTTGAACCTCTGTTATACTTAAGAAAATAAACTTTAAAAGACATTCATTATTCTTGAACTAAGCATTTCCTTACTAAGTCCCATCCTAGAACAACTTTTAACTGCTAATTTATCATCCTCCCTCCCAGTGACAGGGGAGATTTATAGTGGAAAAGGCTTATTTAACATTACTCTGACGCCAAAAACACATGGTGTTACACTTTTGGCGATATTGGTCAAGCAGCAATAACCAAGGAAAACAAACTACTAAGAAATAACCCCCCCCAAAAAAACCCCTATTCCCACAATTGTAAGGCTTGGCATGGTTCTATTGGAATAAACTGCAGTGGAATCCCAACTTGAAGGTTGTTTACGAAAGACCAAATGTCCAATTTCATCGTCTTGCAGCCACCTGCCAACCCCTTATCTCCACCGCAGTACTGCTGTGCTTATCAGCACTCTGATCCCACTCTGCCACGAGCACATTCCAGAGCCCCACTGACCATGGGAGAACTGACCATGCCAAACATGTAGCATTAAGAGAAAGCCTCTGTGAGTTTTCTAACACAGGGTCAAGCCACTGACACAGGAAGAGATGCAAAGGATGAGGGAGGAGAAATGCTACCTGCATGCTACTGCCAAAATCCAGAACCAATCTGATGGCAGGATCAAGGTCACGGTAAGAAAGAGATGGGAGGCCAACACAGGGACTCTCACACATAGCATCCACCTCAGATGAGATTTAAATTAATGAAGTGAGGAAGAGGAGAAGAATGGACAGCCAAACCTCCAAAGAACAGGATTTCATAGCAAGAGGAACCCTCACTGCAGCCATCTGCCAAAAAAGAAAGAAAAAACAGGACATCTGTTGCCCAACAAGTTCTCAGATAGTCTGAGGTGGGGTTTTTTTTTATAAGAGGTGAGAAGAAAAATAAAGGGGAGGGGGAAATAAACCATGATAAAAGGAATGGCTCTTCTAATTTCATTCTAATGAGAAGGGAAGAACTGCCTAAGAACATGAAAGTGAAAATAGCCTGGCTGACAGAAGGCATAAGATAACTCTCACAGTTCTTCAGAAGGGAAAACAGAGAGTCACAAAATTAATGAAATGAACTCATGGTAAAACCACAAGCTTTCTGAAACCCAGATGAAACAAAGATCTGAAGCTTACTGACGAACCGTCTCAGCTAAGTACAGGCTCTTCAATATTTTAAAATTCAAGGTATTTTGCACAAGTGCAAATCACATCACTGGAGGTCACTTCATTAAGTGAACAGCACAGCTGACGGAATAGGAAAGGTCAGGGCTTTAGGAAAGAAACTACCAGGAGGCAACGCTGAAGGTAAAATGAAAATATTCCTTCAGAGTGGCTGCAATGCAAGACAGCGCAGCCGAAGCAGGAGCGCATTAACCCACTATTCAATGAGAGGGAAAATCTCTAACAGATGATGCCAAAGCACTTGGGGCATTTTCTGCATCAATCTCCACTCAGTAAGATGGATTAGCTGGCTAATGTAACTCATAGCACAGCAGAAGGAGCAGGAGCCCAAGCTAGAACTGGGAAACACATTACAGCAACTGCTCCAAACCTCCCGAGCCAGCAAAGCCACGGCTCTGAATTTTCCATGCAGATTTATCGGCACACTTCAAACGAAAAGCACCATAAAGGCAATGTGCTTCTGCAGACAGCTTGATGAGCTTCCATAAACCAATGGACGTGTAGTCCATAAACCTGTGGACTATATCCAGGGGTTACGGCATTAGGAGTACTTCAAGGTTTTCAAGTCTGGTAGATGTAATATTTACCCTTTGAAAACTGACAAAAGCAGTTTTGGATCATCTCTGCTCTCTGCATTAAGTTCCAACAACCTAAAGAAGGACTAAAGCATCTGCCTCTAAAGAGCAGGAAACAAATACACAGGGAAAGGCAGACCAGACTCAGGTTTACCATCAGATCCTGGGAAGATGCCAAAATAATCTGAGAAAAAACCTATCTCCTGCATATTTCAGATAACAGATGAGATTCAACACACAATTTCTTAGGAAGAAATCGTATCAAAGGAATATAATTCCCTCCAATGACAGGAACAATACAGGTAGTGAAACAGCAACTACAGGCAATATAGTTGTGGTTTAACTGGACTTTTGACACTCTTAAACTGACAGTCGTATAATCTAAACAAAAGCGGAACATACTGAAGTAGTCAGACATGACTAGAAAACCACACCCAGAGATAAGATATTACTTCAGTCAGAGAGAAAATTGGTAGCAAGCCCATTCACATGGCTCTAATCTTTCCTCATTCTCCGCTGTTACAGAAAGTAACCAGGGGAAGAGGATTATTTAGCAATGAACTTACTGCAGGCAACTTCACGTTTTGCTCTGCCTCAGTTGGATTTCTTATGGTCACGAGCAACCATTTCCAGCATCTCCCAGACATTTTGTCCACAAACTACACCTTGGAAAATATCAGGATGTTAACAGAGAAAAAGCTCAGACAGTTTCAAACACTTGGACGGAGGCTCTCAGAATCCAAAGTCACTGGAAGCAAGTGCAAAAGTCACCTGAAGTAACAAGCTGTTTAACAGAGCAAAAACGTAATAATGATCATCTGCACAACATAACAAGGAAAGCAAGCTTAAATTTTGTTCTGCCCACAGATATGCTGAGTGGTAAAGTGCTAAAGAATCTGGGGCTTATGCTCAACATAAATCAAACATATCACTGCAAAAAAAATAAATACATCAAGACTCATCATCCCGCCTGGGTGAAATGCAGGTATGAAAAGAACATGAAATCATTTTGACTCTGGCTGTTGTACTAAGGACTCAGATGGAACACCATGTCCAGCTCCAATGGAATGCAAACCAAGTGGAAAAGGCCTAAAAAAAAAACCCAGTGAGAAAAGCCCCCAAGTGTAACAAAAGATAAATAAATTTTTAAAAATCACTGAAGAGAGGAGACTGAAGCAATGGGATGTCTTCAGAGTGAAGAATACCAAAGAGAAAGCCCTCAAAATAGTCGACACATTCCTACAGAAGAGAAGTAATTAAGAGCTCACGAGGGTATAAAATTCATGGTAGAGTTCTTAAGTGCTTCAATTATAGCAAATAAATTTAGACTGGAAATTAGGAGTAGTATTTTCAATGGTAAGAGCTGCAAAATATCAGAATGGATTGCCTAAGGATAAATCTCCATCAGAAACTTAACTTGCTTTGGGAGCTAATTAAACATTCCTTCCTTGTGACTGAAACATGGTGAATTTATGAGAGAACAAGTGTCAATTACCTCCCTTCATTCACAGGTGGGTCACCCGAGCTTCCAGCTCCTAGGTGAGTTATTATGGCAATTTATTAACCATTACTAAGAAACAACTTCCAGCATGAAGGCTTTGTAACACCGTATGGGAACGATAATAAATACACGACCCTGAAGGAGCTCTTGGAAGGAAAATACAGAGAGGAAAAGTGGCACACTTGAACCACATCGAGATGGAGAGTCCTTAATCACAACAAAAACAAAGAAACCCAGGGATTCTACCCTGCAACAGAGATGCAAACAACACGAGCTGGGGGAAGCAGAGGCAGCCCTTGTGCAGATACAAGAAGCAAGACAAGACCATCAACCCCAAACACGGTGTCAGCAAGTGCAGCCAGTAAAGCAGAAAACACCATTAATTGTCTCAAGCAAAACTCAGTGACAAAAAAAGCCCAAAACAACTGAGAACCAAAGCAGGAAAGCAAACTGAGACATGCTGTCCTCTGCTGGAAGCGGCTCTGGAGGAGCCTGAAAGCACATCAGGACCACTTTGATCGAGTCCTTTGATCTTTGGTGAATACAAGATCGAGGCATCGCTGTAAACCCGCACGGCTTTGCCTGAACGGGGCCGTTGCCTTTTGAACTCCGGCTGACGCTGCCCTTGCACGGACAGCACCGCTGTCACCACGGGGACACTCCTGAGGCCACCTCTCCCACACCACCTCACCTTGATGGCAACAGAAGCGCTCGCAGGACCAGAGAACAGAGGCAGGGAGCAGAATGAAAAGTAGCACTTTTTTCCTAAGACAATAAGATAATTCCTGTCTTGTAATTAACTCCCTCCATGCTGTTCACTTACAACGATGCAGCGAGGCAAGCAGAAGCTCTTAGGCTGCATCTTCTGAACGCACTTCACGCGTAGTATAAAAATATACACATCACAGGAAAGATGAAAAGACACAAAACCCCTAAACAAACAAAAACAAAAAATACAGAAAGTGCTGCTATTGCAGTAGTGGACTCCTACGGTGTACATCCAGAAAGAACTTAGAGCACAGCCCTTTAAACTTCCACACTAAGGATGGTCTCTAGATCTGAAAGTGAATGAGTTCAGACTATTTGTGACTTAAATCAGCAAGAGCCAGTGCTGGGTACTGTCTAAGGGTTGAGTTTTGGGAGAAAAGGAAAAAAAGTCATGACTGTTCTTGGAGGGAAAAAAAACCACGAATGAGTTAAGACTACCATCAGCACAGATTCGCAAGAGGATTTTCTAACATTTAAACCAGCATCAAACCTTCAGCAAAGCACTCTTCGTTCACCAGAATTAACACATTAAAAGAATACAACAAAACACTTTTTTTTCTTTACTACTCGAGCACAGTTTTAAACAAGAAATGCTTAACTCCATGGGAACTGTATTTTTCCCTGCGTTCCCCGCTTCGCACCCCGAAGCCTCGCGGCCCTGCGGGACAGGAGCCTGTCCGAACTCACGCCGTGTCCCGTGGGTCTCTCCCCGCTTCCCCCCGGGAATTTCACTGCAGAGAAGGCAGCGAGAGCAGCGCGTCAAACCCACACCGGACCCAGCCCGGGCTGACATGGACCCTCCGGGGGAGGAAACGGCGGCACCGGTGGCCCGGAGCGGCCTCGCAAACGCCGCTCGGGTCTGGCGGAGCCGGGGTCACCCCCACCCCCGGACCGGCCCGGGGAGCGACCCCTTCCCCCAGGCCCCGCCGCCCGGTGCCCCGCAGAGCAGCTGGGACTCCGCACGGCGCCCGCTCCCCCCGGGACCCGGCGCCACTCACAGCGTGTGCCCGCAGACGTTCACCATCAGC
>VZTA01029329.1:228518-242919 GCA_013398855.1 Mohoua ochrocephala
GGCAGCGCGGGCCGGGGTCGCCCGCTTTCCCCGGGCCGGGGGCGGCAGGCAGAGCCCGGAGGGTCCGGCGGCGCCTCCCGGCCTGGCCTTGCCTCACCTCCCAGCGCTTTGCCAAATGGCCGCGGCCGGTCTCACACGTGTGGACACCCCGGGCCGGCGGAGGGGGGCCCAGGCAGTCCTTCGGTCGCCGGGGTGGAGGAATTTATTTACAACTCCATAACCCAGTCTGTAAAGTTTCTCCTCGGCGAGCGTTTGGTTTGATGTGTTCTATTCTAAGAAACCTCCTCCCTTGGCTTGAATATTCGTTTAAAGTGCCTTGTAAAGGCAAAACACAGAAAAAAACTATTCGTGGAAACTCTCACGTAACTTGTGTCAAAGCAAGAAGTCCCCCTTGGTGCAGAGATCCTGGCACGCCGTGGTAATGCAATGTCATCTCTCCATCTTTTCCCCATAGCGAGTCAGATGGCAACCCTAGCACAGAAGATGAATCCAGTAAGGGGCGGGAGGATTTATCTCCCCATCCGCTCTCCAGCTCGTCCGACGGCGTTACCAGCCTCAGCCTTCCCAGCCACATGGAGCCTGTCTACATGCAGCAGCTTGGAAACACTAAAATAGCCTTGAGCTCGTCTGGTGTCTTGTTGAATGGGAACCTCATGCCTGCCAGTACCTCTCCTGTCTTCCTCAATGGTAGCTCGTTTCTTCAGGGACCCAACGGCGTCATACTCAATGGACTCAGCGTGGGCACTTCGCAGACTGTTACCTTAAATTCGCCCAAAACCACGTCGAGTGTTGTGAGCAACGGGGTGTCCATCACTGACATACTGTCGTCATCATCGTCAGAAGATGTTAAAGACTTCAAACTCCTTCAGGCTTCGGTCCCCAATGCCACAGCAGCCTTCAGCCCTAGCAACATCCCGGTCACTTTCCCAGGATTGATACCGAGCTCAGAGGTGAAAAGGGAAGGCGTAGAAACTGCTGCTTCCCAGGATGGAGGCTCCGTAGTTACTTTTACTGCTCCTGTCCAAATAAACCAGTATGGCATTGTCCAGATCCCCAATTCAGGAACAAATGGCCAGCTGCTGAACGGAAGCATTGGTTTTTCTTCTCTGCAGCTGCCTCCTGTTTCTGTGGCAGCTTCGCAAGGTAAAAGCTTTGCCTCTTGCAGTAAGAAGTATGAGAAAAAGTTGGAATCGGGCGCGCTTAGCATTTTAGAAGCTGTGGTCCTTTTCTTCCCGGGTATCAACATTGTATCTCAGCCACGGCCACACACAGAACATCAAATAATACCGTTTGCCTCCCTTTATAGTGGGTTATGCTCTTGGGCAGCCTGTTAGATGAGGCTGAGCTCCTCTGTTAAGAGCATGGAAGGAGGTCTGGTAATTTACACCCCTTTCATCTCACGCTGTTCACAGAAGTCTGTGATACGAGTCTTCACAAATATCTGTAAATTTTACATGTTTCAGTAGTTCAAAATATTCCCCGTTTGCCATTGAATTCTTTTAATGAGAAGGTTCATAAAAATGAAAATTATGGCAGCTGGAAATTGTTACTGTTGTTGTTCTTGTGGTGGTTGTTTTGGTTTTTTGTTTTCTTAACGAAGGCATTTCACAAAAATACATTTTGAATTACTGTAGACACAACAAGACCAAGCAGTTGCTTGTACATTTTCTGTTCCATAATTAAGAAAGATTAAACTTGAGGGAAACAATAGAAGTAAGCCCTAGCTCGTAGATATAAAATGTGAGGCTATTTGGATAAAACTGCCCTCGGTCCAAGGGAAATATGTCATCACAGGTTCATGTGCCAAGTGTGCAGGCTCCTCCCCAAGTTTGCTTTAGAGCTGGTCTTAACATACCATAGTCTGAATCTTGCAGCTGGCCAGGAAGAAATCCCAGGGAGCACAAACCTAGTTCTGGATCCCTTTTTTGAAGCAGGTCAGTTAAAAAGCACAATTGAACATCTTTGTTACTCATCGGCCACTGTATCTTTGATTATGAAAATGATTAAATTGGAATGATTCTCTCTAGTTTCAGGAGCTGTGACTACTGTAATGAAAGTCAAATTGTGCTTGTGTGCTTCTTTGAATTTAATATGTGTATAGGGTGTGAATTATTCTTGCTGAAGCACAGGGAGGAACACTGAAGCAGTGCAACCGCATTTCAAACGGGTGCACAATTACAAGGTCCTGAAATGTGGCACTCACAGGCACTGTTGGTACATAGTTTAACCAAGATTAAAGAGAGAAGACATTTAGTCTGAATGCCACCTGTAATTACTGAAGCCACTTAATCCACGTGCTCCAAGGCATAAACTAACGGCCAGCAAAGGTGAGAAGGAAAGTTCTGTCCTTTAAATATTGTAGGACTATTGTATTTGAAAGTTCTAAGATTCGTAATAAGCTCCTCTCTGACCATTTTCCCCATTGTTAAAAATACCGATTGCCCACTGGAGAGTGATCCACCATATCTCTGGTGGCCAGAAAAGTTCTGGTTTTCTTGGATGAGTAGCTGGCTGCCTATTCCAAGTGAAGCATGCTGCAGGCTATTTTGAGTAAGCCCCAGTAAATAATAATGACAGGTAACTTCAAGTTGCCTGGCTTTATTGTTCTAGTTTACCCACATGCACAATATCTTCCCAAAAAATCATCTTTGATTAACTGAAATGAATAGGGAGCTAAAATATTCCCCATGTGAGAAATTCATCTTCAGGGCTGTTCTAAAAAAATCAGCTATGTCCAACTGCAGTCTCTTATAATTAAACTGCTTTTGAGAAAGAGAGGCGTTCCAAGTGGGACTCGGTCCCAAGAGCCAGTATTTCTTATTTTAGGAATTACCATAATGCCAACTGACATGGCATGTCCAGTGAAAACAGCTTCAGGTCACCTCTGGCCACCTCGTCTTGCTTTGGCTGGCTCCAACATCACACGAGCGGTGCCATGGCTTTCAGCAAGGGCAGGCAGTGCTGGGTGACTTTTCACAGTGTGGTGGATGTGGTAGGGTTAGGATTTCAGAAAAACGTGATAAAGCAACGTGAAAGGGAATAGAGCTCAGGGCGTGAGGATTACCTGGTTAAACCGATAGAAATTACCGGTTTTTCGTGTTTTCTGTGCAGGTTGACTCGGGCAGGTTCTGCCCAGCAGTAGTGGATTTCATGTGACGTGTCTCCAGTTCCCACACACAAGCTGTAGTCTGTCACTGAACTATCTTTAATAGCTTTTCATGCTTCTATTCTTAGACAGAAATTGAGTGGTGGCAACTAGTGAAGGCCAAAGCACATTCATTTTAGTCACATGGCTGGGGACTGTTTGCCCCTTAATGAGAGTCTGAAAGATACCTAATCTAATATACCAGAAACTTTTTTTTTAACTTTCTAGAAGTAATTTCTATTAACAGCATCGATTTCTTTACGCCAAGTTTTCTCTCGCTGCTACAAAAATTGTTGTTCAGTGTCGCATGAAATATCAGTTTATGTGCATACTGCAAAGGTTAAAAAGACCAGGACTGCATAGCTCTCTACCAGCTGTAATCTCTGTTTTCCTTTCTGTTGCTTCCCTTTGCCTAGGTAATGTTTCAGTAAATCCCAGCACATCTGATGGAGGAACTTTTACAACTGAATCTTCAACAGTGCAGCAAGGAAAGGTTTTCTTCAGCCCCCTCGCTCCGAGTGCAGTGGTTTATACAGTTCCCAATTCGGGCCAGGCAGTAGGATCCGTCAAGCAAGAAGGACTGGAAAGAAGCCTGGTGTTTTCTCAGTTGATGCCAGTCAGTCAGAACACGCAACTGAACGTCAACATGTCTTCTGAAAATATATCCAGCGCGGGACTCCAGTCCCTGGCTTCCTCATTAGTGAATGTAACGCCCTCACATAATTTTTCCCTCACACCACCAACTCTTTTAAATGCTGCAGAACTGAGCTCTGGTATCTCGGAGAGCCAGTCCATGTCATCGCCCGTGACCAGTACCTCTACAGTGATATCTATCAGCAACACTAACTATGCAACCCTTCAGAACTGTCCCCTCATCACCAGTCAGGATCTGTTGTCCATTTCCACAGCACAGCCCGTGCTTGGAGAAATAGTTTCGACAAGTGGAGACCGTGTCAGCCACCCCCCTGCACAAGTGCACCAGGATTTTGGCAGAGAGCACAGGTTAGTTCTGCAAGCCGTACCTGATGTCAAGGAGAATTTCTTACCTAATTCTGAGAGTAAGTCAACTGGCAATTTAATGATGCTGGATTCCAAATCTAAGTATGTTATGAGTAACATGGTTGACACGGTATGTGAAGAACTGGAAACGGACAAAAAAGAACTTGCCAAACTGCAGACAGTTCAGATGGATGAAGTTATGCAAGACTTGTAACTTCTTTTTTTCTCTTGCTTTCTGTTTTTAATAGATAAGTCTCCTATTGTGGCCCTAACAAACACCGAGTGGGGTGTTTGTGGGGTTTTTTTGTTTGGTGTTTTTTTTTTTTTCATTTAAAGAAACCAGAAGAACATTTAAATGGTCTGAATCGATGTACAGAGGAATCTCTGGCAATGGGATTAGGTTGCCACAATTGGTTTGCATGCAGTATTCTCTTTTAAGCAGATTAAAGGAGAAAGGAAATGGCCAGGGCAAGTACTGAGGAATGGGTACAGGTTTGGCTACCAGATACTACCCTGAAAATGTAACTAGACTCTCCATAGTACAACATACTCTTGACAGTAAGTATACACTCCTAACTTCAGACAGAAAACAAAAATCTCACTCCAAAACGGTAGAAACAATGCAGTCATTTTTTTTCTGTTTACTTCCAGTCCACGGGCATTGAGAGATTTCTAAGGAACTCTAGACGATACCTCTCCGGCTACTTTTATGTTGTTTGAGGTTAAGAAACAAAACAAAATCATAATATTGTTACTGGTATGTTTGCTTTTTTTCCGGCAGACTTGCATTCAAACCAAAAATCTCATGTCAATCATGTACAGGTTTCTAAATGCTACAGCTAGCATTTTGTCAGTGCACCAGAAAAAGCATCATTAGAAACTCTAATTATGCAATTCAGAAGCTTTCTATCCAGTATGAATGTAAATATTGTTTCAGTTCTTATAAAGGAGACTTTTTTTTTTTAATTAGTACAATGGATTTTATTTATGGTTTATGTTCCCTTTCACTTTAGACACAATGCATTGAAAAGGAAAACGTTTTCTGGCTGTTTAATTTATTTTATTGTTTGAGCAGGAAGTAAGCGTAGTTATTTCTGACAAGGTTTTACTTTTTTGTAGTTTTTTTTCAAGCAATAGACTGTAAAAGTAAAATGTTAATCACACTGAAACTAGAAAATTAATTCCCAGTCTCACAAACCCAGGAGGTCACTGTTTCTACCCCCTCTGTCTTTGTGTTCAGGGGTTTTTTTGTTTGTTTTGTTAGTAATTTGCGAATTAGTTGAACCCTTTTGTGTATTTTTTACAGAATTCCACGTGCCTTTCTTCCTAGTGGCCTTATCTTTGTTACTAAAGCACAGTGGCAGGAGGAATAAAAACACTGATTTGCAAATATCCGTCCTCAGGGCCAAATCCTGATGCCTTACTTCTGCAAGTAGGCCCGCTGACTTGGGTGCCCCTGCTTGCACGAGTAAGAAGAGTTTTAAGAGTCTTTGGGATATGGTGGGTGACGTTTCCTGGCAGTGCAGAGAGCTGAGGATGGGTCCTTCTGCACCACGTCAGCAGGACAGGAGGAGTCCGCAGAGGGACTGCGGGCAGCGCCGCTGTGCCGAGGGAAAGCGCTCAGCTCTGGCCTCGGGCAGATGAGCAGGAAAGGTTGGATGGGCAGGCCAGGGAAGGGAACCCCATGTTTACACAGGCCCATTGGCCAAACAGCCCGTGTGGGAGGGCTTCAGCTGCTGGTCGAGCAAGGCCCCCATCCAGGAGTGCAGTTGAGTGTGTGTTTATATATATCCTCCCAGGAGAAGCAGCCTGGGGGCTGGTGGTGGGAGCTGCAGCTGCCCAAAGGGCTCTGGGAGCGGCCGTGGTCCCTGCCTGGCCTGGGATGGGTCTCCACACCTTTCTCCCTGGGGACAGCAGAAGCAGGTGGGCTCTGGGCAGGTGCAACAGATCTTAACCTTTCCTCCGGAGGAGTTTTTGTAGCATGGAAAAGCACATCCTTTTAAGCTTTAAAATAATAATAAGAATTCCGATGTACAAAAATGACATGCTTTTAATCCTTGTGGGTTTGGTTTTGTTATTTTTTATCCTAATCTGAATATATACAGTAACTAAAGCATGTGTTCATCCTCATCAGGGGCCTGGTTCGAAGCCTTTGGAAGGCAATGGGAAAATGTTTTCATAAGCTTCTGCGGGCTCTGAATCAGGCTCGGGACAAAACAAGATCCCTTGTAAAGGACGAAAAAAACGGAAAGGAAAGATAATTGAGGTGGCATGTCCCAGTGTGTTCGTCTTGGTTTTAACTGGTTCCATGGAAAGCTTTTGGGGAATGAAGGTTTTTCCGTGCGCAGTGAGCACGGCGTTGGCATTCTCGTCGTAGCTTTGCACTATATTGCGTATTTTGCAAGGTTTTCTGTGGAGCCTTGAAGCCGAGCTCTGTCGGTGAGCGCTGGAGTCCACGCTGAGAGCCAGAGTCTGCAGGGCTGCAGGGGAAAGTGCAGGGAAAGGGAAGAGCGAGTGTGCAAGGGGAGCCCTTGCAGCTGTACGGAGTTGCTAATGCTCTGCAGGCAGGAGCAGCCCGTCAGCAGTTGGCTGTCCCCACATGCTCCCAGGCAAACAGGGTGTTTGAGGCAAGCGCTTTAAAGCGGAGATTATCACAAGCAGGACATGGAGCTGTATGTTCCCCTGGCACAACTTTCCCTGACGTTCCCGGGAGCTCCGCGTGAGCAGGGAATTGGATAGGGCAGAGTTCTCCTGTCCGCTCTGCTTGTTTATCTGTTTGCTGGGCCCCAGCAGGAGCAATCTGTTTCCCACCTCTTCTTCACCCATGTAGCTAAGATGGTGATGACAGTAGCGGTAGCTGTATATGCTTTGCATGAAATCATTCAGCCGTTTGGAAAATTAGGAATACCCTGTATCGCTGTCATTTTAATGGAGAATGTGTACTTGGCTCTGAAGGAGTTGATGGTGGATTAACATTTGGTCTGTGAAGCTCAGACTATATTTGGAGGCAAGCTAGGGAATATTTCAGAGCAGTTGTTGGTGTGATCATGTCTCATAACTGAAAAGACTGTGGTGTTACAACAGTACCTGTTACTTTATTTTTAATTTTTCCTTCTTTGCGTTGGTTGTGTTACCGAGGCTCTGAATTCCATGGCTTTGCAGCACAGTTGATGTGAAAACTGTGTATGTTGTTACAGTGGCACGTTTCTTGGAGTGTCTGGTACTTCTAATAGGAGACTTCCCACTCTTCAGTGGGAGCGGAGGATGTACATAAAAAGCAGTGTTTTGGGACAAAGTAAGATTAATCTATTCTAGTCTTCCAGATATCAAGTAACTTCTTATTATCTTTTACTCTTTCTTTCTTTCTCCCAATAAGTGTCATTCCCTCCAGATAACGTAGTTATAACCTCATGTTTTCTGCAGGTACATATGCACAATATAAAGACTCATTGCACGGTACAGTGTGTTTAAAATAGAAATTTAAATAAGTAGTTTTACTCCTTACAAGGGTAAGTTTTTATTTTGTGGCCCTCAGGCAGGCAGGCTCACTGCTCTCAACAGACAGTACTCAAAGCCCCCAAAAGTGTCCAGGGCCAGATCTTTGGCTGCTGTAAATAAGGCATTGCTCCACTGATTCCCAAACCAAGGATTTTTATGTGGTGTTTAGGGGATTTGGATGCTGCTCTCCCACGCGTGGGAAGGCAGCGAGTGTCCAAGCCCCACAGACAGCCCTTATTATCACGTTCTGTTGTTTAAATGGAAGGTATGTCTACCTGGCATACACATTCCTTCTCTT
The DNA here is from genome assembly GCA_013398855.1 of Mohoua ochrocephala. Lineage (NCBI taxonomy): Eukaryota > Metazoa > Chordata > Aves > Passeriformes > Acanthizidae > Mohoua > Mohoua ochrocephala. Next base: position 236,459 of record VZTA01029329.1, read on the forward strand.
CCCTCCCTCTCTGTTATGGACGAGAATAAAGGATCATTTCAGCTTCACATATGTTTGTAACTTCTAAGTCCACTGGAAATCTTACAGAAGACATTGCCAAATTCTACTACTTTTCTGGTCCCAGACTCAGCTTTGAAAAATATGCCTGAAGTTCAAGCGAATTCTTACAGAGCACGATGCTAAAAACCCCTCTCTTCTTTACTACTTTTGATCAAAGCTGCCTCTGTTTCACCCAGAGTTCTGCAGAAAACCAGAAACATGTTAAATTGAACGCTCTGTGTGAACAATTTGCAGCGTTATCCCTGTGGTCTTACCTTCAAGGACATTTCAGCAACGTAAATCACAGACATCTCTTGGCCAGGTGCTCAGCTGGGCTAAACTAGCACGTTTCCATGGACTTTAATGTCCTTTCATGCCAGCTGGGAATATGGTCCATTCATTTCACTGGTGTTAGGTCAGGGACGGATTTGGCCCAGTACGCGGTGGCAGCACAAACCAGAGCACAAGGCTGGCACTTGGGTAGAACCAACAGTCACAATCTATCAAAGGATATACCTCTTCCCATTTACTGCTTTCCCCTACCTGTGGATTCAGGAAGACTCATTCAGAAAGCGGCTTTACCCAGAAGTGAGGCTGGAACTGTTGTTATTGCTCTCAGTCTGAGATTGATGACAATGATGGGCAGGTTTGACTTCAAATCCTGTAAAATCACCTCAGTAACGATTATCGGTTAAATAAATCAGGGTGGAATTTGGCCCTGTGTGCACAGGAGCTTTTCATGTCCGTAGATTTCCAGTGTCTGTGCACTTTTCGTAGCAAGGGCGGATGAACAAGAGGGTGCATCCCTCCAGTATCATGTGAAATGTGTGTGCAGGGCTCTGGGGGCATGAACTTGCCCAGTGCTCGTGGTCGAGAAGAATGTCAAATCATCGAAAAGAATAGTAATTTTATAATTCTGAAAACAAAAATAATGGTATTTTTAAAAGCAAGGATACCCGCAGTCTTCCTGTATCTCCTAGCAGTTATTGTCTTGAAGGATATTTTATACCTTAGTCGTATGTTTCATATAATTTAAAACTTGCTTCTTAAATTTCTGAGCTCAAGGAGGGGGTGAATCTCCTGGCTTTCAGGATTCACATTCAGAGGATGTTTGTTCTTTTGCTGCATGTGCTGTTTGTCCAGAACTAACCAGTTATTTCTCCAATATGGGTTTTATTGTGCCTTACAACAAATATGAAATTTAAGCGGAATGTACCCGTTAGAGGAGGGAATAATCAAGAAGACTTTGCTGCACTGTTAGGTGATGCTGCCCCAGAGTGTATCATCAAACATATCTGTGCTTAATTACCCAACCAAAGAGATCTAAAGTATGTATGTTTGTTGTACTGTAATAGGGGTTTGTGCCTGGACAATTAAGTGTTTTATTTGTATTCTGAGATGATGTGAACTTATTTTTCTAAACACTATACTGAATAAACTTTATATTTATACACATCTTGTGTAAATATTTCTGTTTGGATGTCATGTGAGGGCTTTGAATTTTGAGTTAGAAAAGCAATCTGAAGTAGAAACTTGGCTTCTCATGACTCATCGTGAAGGGTGATGGCAACTGGGAACGCCTGCACTTGCCAGGGATTTGATCTAAACCCTATTTAAGCAAGAATGAGACTTTCTGTTGACTTGAGGGGGTTTTTGTTGGAATTCTAAAGTACTAAATTAAAAAACATAAATCTTATAACTCATATTGAACCTATTTATGTCTCAAACCAAATTTATACCATAATTAGTTAGATACTATTAAAATCTATTTCCACCTGCTAGTTAGGCCTAGTCAGTATTTACTTGTGGCTCCCATGACATTGGCACGCTTTCTGTGTCAGGGGCTTTTTTTGGGTAGGTGTATTCCTATTTGCTAAATTCCTGTTTGTTGAAATTTTTCTTTAAAATGTTTCACATAGTGTCAGACTTGGTTTTGGCAGCCTTTTGAGAACAGCTTGAAATGTTATGTTCCCCTGATATTAAAGGATTTAAACACATTACCATATTACTTCAGATCTGTGTTCCAAGTCCCAGGATTGCCTGGTTACAATTTTGATGCCAAAATGAATGACAGTAAATCCAAATAGACTAATCAGTGCAGGTGAAAAAGTTTCCCTCGCTGAAGCTATACATACATTAGAGAAAATTAACAGCCTGCACATGCCAGCAGGAAAACACTCTTCTACCCCTTAAATTGTGTTTAGGCCATAGGAAGCAAGGTGAGGTCTGAGAGAATTTTTTTTTTTCTAAATAGATACAGTTAAAAACATGAAATCCGTGATGTTCTTATTCACTAGGACACTACCTTAGTGGTTTTCACCATTCCTCCACCTTTCCCATTCATCGCAGCCGCGTCCCGCTCGCTCCACGCAGCTCTGCTGGCAAAGCACAGGGAGTCACCTCCCAGCCCGGGGAGCATCTCCCCTCTCCGCTTGAGGCTGATCCGACTCTGCAGCTGCCAAAGTGAATCCAGTTACCCGGGAGCAGCCCTAAGGTAGAGCCCATCCCCTCGTTGCCCAATTCCCGTTTCCTTCCCAGAAGCAGCGCGCTTGGCTCAGTCCTGTTCGCGGCGCTTCCCTTTGCCGTGCTTTGGTTCTGCCTGAGCAGTCGGTCTGTGGTATTTTCCTGCCCTGCAGATACCGAATCCCAAACCGATCCCCGGGCAGCAGCTCTGTCCCAGCTTTGCTTGCAGCCGGAGCAGAGGATCTAAAGCCATCCTTCAGCCTGGCTGGGAGCAGCTTCTCTCCTTTCCTCACGACGCAGCCGGGGAAGGAGCACCAGGATGGCCGCTGCTGGGCTGGCTCCAGCCGCTCCCCCGGGAAGGGAATTCTGGCTGTGCAGCCCCCACGCTCGGGATGAAGTGCAGGGGTTTGAGAGCAAGCGAGAAGCGGAAAGTCTCGGCAGCGTATGCAAATGTCCAAATTCTCCCTGAGCAGCCACCCATGCGGTATGCAGGATGAATCATGTCCTAACGGAGCGCATTCCTGCTACTTTGGAGGGCTTCGCAGATGTGTTCCAGGTCACCCTGGGCGAGAAAACCACACACAGCCACGGTTCCTGCTTCCCTGGCAGCCCGTGCACAGATGGAGGAAAGGGGGACAGCACCTTTGGAAGGGTGGGCAGCTGGCTCCCCGAGCCCCCGCCTTTCACACAGGGCCTGGGGATGCTGGAGGGAGGATGGGGGGCTGCCAAGGCAGTAGCTGGGCTAGAGCTGGTAGTAGGAAGGCTCGGGGAGATGGGAGGTTTCTCTTGATCTAGCAGGGAGACAAGCTGGGAAGGGAGACGGTGTTGGAAGACAGCACTTATTATCCTCTATATTTGTCTTGATTTTTCCCTGGTGCCAGATCAAAAGGGGATCTTGCTGCTCCAAGAGGCAGAGGTTGGGTCAGTAAAACAAGATTTTAATATGAATGCTCACAGCTTGGAAAGCAGAGGTCTCCTTCCAGGCTGCATCCCCATGTTGAGGAGATCTCTGGCTGCAGAAACCTCTGGGCTGGAATCTTAGGCCAGTATATGGATACAGATCACCTTTTTAATATAAAAATACATTTTAGAAGGAAAATGATTCCCAGAAATAGGAATCCATCTGCCAAGCAACGTGCACATAACCGACTTCACACTTAGAGGTGCCAGAAAGTTCAGGAATGAGACCAACAATAAAAAACCAACACACGTGTGAAAAATCTACAGCATTAAAGCCAGATTCAATAAAAATAGCACCTAGTTTATATGCTACAGAAGCTGGCACACGCCTGCAAAAGCTGAAAGAAAGAGATAAAATGTTCAGGAGTTGCACACAGTCCAGAGGAACGGAGCAGCCCTGGAGCAGTGCTGATGGTTACTCAATAACTCATGTACGATATTCTCCTGTGTAAGTGCTTTAATTCTTCATCCTGCTACTTCTCGGGCAGAAAGACACAATTTGGAATACTTGAGGCCGATCAATAAGCTTTGTTGTGGCAGCCAAAGTGCTTTGTGATAGACCTTATGTTATGAGAGGACTCCCAGAATGTTGCACCGCATCATTTTCCTCCCGAGTCTGCCCGCTGACAGCCAGCGATTTCGGTGCTATCCCTTACACTGCCTGCAGCTGGAAATGCAGCCCCTCCCCTGAGGCCCTTACAGCGCACAGAAATAAAAGCAGGCTGGGAGGAGAGAGGAGAGGAGAGGAGGGGAGGGAGGCGAGGTGATGTGCCCGGGGCGATGCAGGCAGTGGGTGGCACAGGCAGGTTGCAAAGCCAGGTCTCTGACTCCCCCTGTTGCTTTGCCCACTGGCTCACGCCACCTCCTCGGGAGCCCAATTCCGCTTGGATGCAAGGTCCCTCGACAGCAGCAGGAGGACTTGCTGCTGACACCAGAGCTGAGCTTCTTTCATTTATTTACTGTGTTTACAGCCACCTTCTCATGCTGACCAACAACCCTGCTGATAACAAGACTGGCCCTGGACCGGCATCCCTGAACCTCCAAGCACTCAGCCTCCAAAAAACTGCTCCTGCCCGGATCACCACATCAGGGTGATGCACATGCAGGCCCCGGAGGACTCCAAAGCCACCCACTTCCAGATTAAGGCAATCTGAGAAAGGTTTGACTCATCTCCCACCAAGTCCGAGGAGCTGAGGGGGAGAAATGCTCAGGGGAATGAAGAAGGGTTAGTCCAGAGCCCGAGCTGTGCATGCTCTTGCATGTCCTAAGTCAGTCATTTCTTAAAAGAATACATTGAGAACAAATGACAATTTAGATGTTACTCATGTCCTAGGGAGATGCTGGGGATTTTGGCTATTTACTGCTGCTCAATCAAACCAAGGCAGGCCAGGGGATCAGAAGGCAGTTCTGGAAAGCAGATACCATCCTCAATACCATCCCAAGCACATTTACAATGCACATAAAAATATAGACATTGTCTGTATTAAAAAACATTATCTGTTGTGTTGTATGCATGCAGGTGGCAGTGAGCAGCGACCAGCTTGAGACTAAAAACAAAAAATCTTTATTTTGAGGTTCACTATGAAGTTGTGCAAGAGATGCAGCCTCTTCTCCCTCTTGCAGGCAACATATGTTAGAGCCCAGTCCCAAAACTCCACCACAGACAGGTTCAGATTTCCTCAGAGCCTGTGGCAGAAGAGCAGCAGAGGCAGCAGGGGCTGGCTGCCCTGTTAGTGCTGTCCTTGGAGGAGAGGCAGGCTCAAGCAGTATCAGTAAGAAAGAGAGCTGCAAACCCTGGGGAGCTGATACCATCTGCATGTGGAGGGATTTAGGCACATCACACCCTAATGTGGGGAGTCATATCAGCTTCTGAAGGCTTCTCCTCCTCTTCCCTACTGATGTAGTGGTGTTCTCCCCAGAGCTTCAAAACACTGAGTTGTTTTTACTTCTTATGTCACCCTCTGGGTTTGGTGTCCCCCAGATTTGCCAAGAATGCAATGAACTCCAGGCCAGAAAAGTAAGACTCACTTTTACACATCTGCCCACGAGGACAAGGACTGGGTGCAAGACCACAGCAGGCCCAGCTTCCAGGTCAGTGAGCACTGAAGGGCTTCACCTGAGCCCCTGTGGCATCTTCCCCATGTTTTTTTTTTTTTGCTTGTGACCTCCCCAGATAAATTCCAAGGGGGGAAATTTAGGGGCTGCTCTCATTTGCCATCTTCCCCTCAGCCCTGCAGACCTCTTGGTATGAGGCGGGACCCAGGACTTCCAAAAACAGCGGTACCTGGCAGCAGACTGTTGATAGCAGCCTATTTCGAGCTCTGGCTTTATCAGGGAGGGCCTGGAAGCGCTCCCAGGAGCACAGGGCATGCTGCACATTCCAGGCACGGTCGCCTTGCACTGACCAGCAGTGCTGCAGGATGCCTGGTCCCAGGGCAGAGATCACACAGCACCAGCCAGGCCCCCGTGGCTCCAGGACAATTCACTGGCCCAGTACGGAGGTGCCAGGAGGACATTTGGCACCTCCTGCTGCACTCAGCAGGTCTCAGTGAACCCCTTCTGGCCTCAGTTTCTTGTGGGTTTTTCCCTTGTGCAAACCAAAGGCAGAGTTAACCTGAGCCTCAAGCCAGGACAGCTTCATCCCATTCCTTTGGAGAAGTCAGTCCCAGCAAATGAAACCACTTGACCAGTTGCTCATGGGCTTGTGTTTGTTACCCAGTGATGGCAGCAAGCATTGCTCACCTGGACATGGTGAGAAGTGCTTCTGTCCCTTCCAGATTTCTTCACCAAGGCTGAACCTTTTTCACTTATATTTTGAATCAGTTTGGGTTACAAAAGCAAGACTTGTTTCAAGTGAATGATGCTTGTGACAAACAAGGAATAGTCATTTGCTGGTGGCCTGGAGGACCAGCCCCTGAGAATAAAGTACAGGGTAGAGCCTATTTCTGTTCATCTCTTAACTATTCTCAATTACTGGGGTGTTAGGGTTTTCAGGAACT
>VZTA01029330.1:0-44233 GCA_013398855.1 Mohoua ochrocephala
TTTATTGAATTTTGGGTTACTTAATAAATGTTTGAGCTAATATAAAACATATTACTTGACTTTTCCGGACACGTTTATATCAAGTTAATGTGAATGGATAAATAAAATCATTTTCAGTATGTGATATGAAGAATTATAGATTTTGATGTGGCGTGTGAGATATGAGAGGTGTCTTCAACTGCAGGCAAAAAAAAAAAAAAAGACAGGACTTCCTTCTGTGGTATTCACTGAGTCCTTTGTCACAAGTTTGGGGATAGTTTGCTTGCTTAACTTTGCATTGATGCCTTTCACTTGTCACAATTTTAATACTTCATGATTAATAAACTTTTGTTAATCTTTCTGTGTGGTTGGCCTTTAAACTGAGAGTAACGAGAAGTTCCGTGGTGAAGCAGGGCAGGGGCAGGGGATGAAGGCGAGCGGCTCAGCGGGAGGCCGGGGCAGGCAGGCAGTGGGGGGGAATGATTCGTTTTTTCAGAATGTGAAACGAGGGCACGGTTGCTGGTGAAGCAAACCCCATGGAAGAAAGAACTCCCGGTTTACTCCTGCGCAAACTTTGATATGGTGGCAAAAAGAGATGCAGAACATTTCCGAGCGTCATACAGCCAGGTTTGGGCTTCTTTTTTTCTTCTTCCCCCCCTCGCCCTTGCCTTTTATGCAATACACTGAGATCTCTTCTCCTTCTACATCAATTACACACCTCTTAATTACCCACCTGAGAGTGCCCGACTCCATAGGCACCCGCAGAAGGGTCCTTGCCCGCTCCAAAGTGCATATTACATATGCATATTTAATTTAAAAGAGAAATAAAAGCAGAATAAATTATTGGTGATCCAGACCACGAGTGAGTCCTCTGGGAGTCACCTGAGGAAACAGCCCTACACCCTTCTGCAGGAGTCTGCTCCTGCAGGTGCTGAAGCAATCCCGGATGCTCAACCTGAGGCAGTCTAGGCTAGGCCAGAGAGGTCCCGTACCACAATCCATACCATGGTAGCACTTGGCGAAGAAGTCACCGCGTTCCGTCTCTCCTTCCAGCCCTCCCTCTGGCCCCTAGCCCAGCCTTGGGCAGGGCAGCTGCCTCTCTGCACCCAGGATTAGCTCTGAGATCGAAGTTCGTGATCAGTTTAGATCAGCCATCGAAGATGTGGGCCCACAGGGTGCCTGTGGAGCAGAGCTGGTTAGAGTACCTCCAGCTTCCCTATCCGACGGGTCACCCTGCATGTGCCAAGGGGAGTAGCAGCCCAGCTGGGATGTCCCTTAGTCTTGCCAGTTCCACAGTGTTCTCTTCCCCATGCCGTGGCCTGCCGGGAGGGCAAAAAGTCTCCACTTACATGCAGAAGAGTGCAAATCTCACTCTACTTCTTCCAAATGTATGGAAGGTTGTTTACAAGCATGTAATTTTTACAGCTGCTTTATATTGCTATAAGCAAGACAGCTTTATGATGTAGGAATGTCGTAAAGTGTGGTATGGAAGATCTTAAAAAAATATGTGCTTTTTAATGGTGGAGAAAAATGCTCTCTCTGGCTGGGGGCAGGGGATTGAGACGCAACCTGTAAGATCCAGCTCTTGACACTGAACATTGCGGCTCTATGAAAAGGGCCCTACAAAGGTCCTTCGGCTTAATGCTCTCTCCTAAAACATCCATCATTTCCTCCGTATTCTAATGCAACCGTAGTCCTGGTTATGAGCAAAGCTTTTTGATCCTACACAACTTTGATACAAATTTGATTTGTTTCCATAGCAATAGATCCTTGTGTTCTGAGTCCTGGAGATTTTTGAAATTATATGTACCCTTAGCACCCGCTGAAGCTTTGCAGCATAAAACATCTAAGCTGATGCTCTTATGTGTTTAACGTGGGTGAAAGGAAGGAGACCACAGGCTTCACTCACATATGCTACATGCTTTATCTGAATTAGTTTACTATAAAGTCTCAATCTTGCTGATGTTAAAAGATAAAAATTAAACAGCACGAACCAGTTCTATCTAACAACATGAACAGCTTTGCTTCATTCACGTAAAGTGATCAAAATAAATGAGTGAATTCCATATAAATTGAGAGGGAATAGTTATGCTGAATAACAATTAGCCTATTACTGACTAAGTAGGTAACATCAGGCACTGGGGCTGTTACAAGCTGGGCTTATTTGCTTATGTTTAGGTGCATTTTAGCCTTAAGCTGTTCCACCCGGTGTGTAAGTAGACTGAGATTTATGTTCTTATGTATGGATTCATTTCCACGTCAGCACATATTCATGTAATTCTACTTTCCTCTAAACACAACATCACCCCTAATGTCTAAGGAATATACATAAAGATAATGTCACTGAACCTTTCATTTGCTCTCTTGATGAAATGCTTTGACACTCTCTCTCTCCTCTCTCCTTCTGCTTAAATCCCCGTGGAAGGCAGAATCTGCTCTTGCCCGCTGCTGGAGATTGCAATCACTGAGCAATTACTAATATGGGAAGAAAGTTTGTGCAAGGCAAGGGATCAGGTAACATTGCAGCACGGATTATATTATTGTACTAGCAGTAATGATCCCTGCTCTTAGAAATGAAAATGTGGTTTAATTTGTGTTGTGATATTTAAATTTTCATTTTTCAGAATAAAAATCCCTGCACATGAAAATGTATCTTGCAGTAATGGAGGTATGGCAGTTAACCTGTCAGTTGAAAGTATGTAACCTTCCTTTTCTCCTTTTCATGACAAAGGTAATCTCATCTGAGGGCATTTATGTGAAGAAATAACAGCATGGCATGGTGAAACCATTGGCTCATTAATCCTGGCATCTACTTCCTGCAGGGCTTCTTGATTAGTTAGATTCATTCATCGGGTATTTCAGAATTTTCAATTTCTCACCACTGGCTAGGTTCACTGAGTTCAGGCTAAATTGAGCCAGAAGCAATGTTTATTAGTAATTTTGTAATACAGACTACTCTAATAATTCAGTACAAATATTTCATCTGAAATATATCCATTCCCTCTAACACCTAATGCAGTTGCAGCTGTGTTCAGAGAGAACTGAGAGAACCCGGTGATTTGGCATGTATTTTCTAAATTATTAACATGAGAGCTAATAACAAAATCTTCTTAATTTCCAATGCTGGAATTAAGTTTCCTTTCATTCTAAAGCAAGCTCCGACAGGGAGACGACCACCTCTTGCCTGCTGTTAAGGCTGAGCTCAGGGTGGCTGGTCTGGGAAGCATGGCCTTTCAGCATAGAGACAAAAGGGAGAACAAAGGAATTTTAGTTTTTCCCTCATGTGTGTTATAAACAGGGAAAATCCGAATGCCGCAAAAGGGAACGGGAGAGAACTCTTCAGAAATAAGCCACCTGTAAAGTCACAGATAGGTCTCCACTGTTTGGTAGCTGAAATAGAGTTACTGCTCGGACAGCAGGCACAAAGAAGCGAAGACCCTGACCCTGCAGCCTTTAAAGCTCATACTGACCTGGCAGTGAATTCAGCAGATGCATGTGTGAACATTTGCAGGATTGGTGCTCAAATTTGCTCTGCCACTCCGCTTTCTCACAGCGGAAAACTTCCTTCTCTGAAAGAGATAAGAGGTCCACACATGAGTCACATTCACGTGTCTGACCACAGCTCGTGCCACATCAGCTCATCCTGCCATCGGTGACGTAAGAGCTGGGGCCTGAGACCAGTTTGACCACATGAATGCATGTGATAGACCCAAAATTTATTGGACAGCTGGCAGCCATGTCTTAGAGAAGCAGATGCAGAAGCCACTGGCTGCTTTTAAACATCATGGACCAATCATTACCCATGCAGTGATGGAACTGGGAGAGAAAAACAGAGGTGGTAGTGGTGGTGGAAGGGAACAGTAGGTAAAACGGTTTTAATTTTTCACCTGATTGCCACACGAATAGCAGCAAGAGTCAAAGGGGAGGGTGTTGCCTAGGATGTGGTAGGGGATGCTGTTTGATTAACCAGCATCCTTGTGTTTAAGCTGTGCTAGAGGGGCTTTATTAATAGTCATGTAAAGGCCTTCTGTGAGATTTACTTCCACTCTTCAGAGAAAAACTGGGAGAGGCTGTCTCCCTTCTCATGCTTCTCACAGGCAAGGCTCATGCACAGGTGAGTCTGTCTTTGTCTTCCACCTGGGCTGTTGTACAAGGGTATGGGTAGGAGGTCGCCTCTCTTACTTGCCAATAAATTGTGTCTGTTTCAGCTTCTCCCATGACTGTCTTTGAAGCTTGAGAGTGCTGCTGCACTTTATGTTGCATCATTCATCAATGCTAATGCTTAAATACATTTTTCAGAGCTAAAATTATGTTTTTAGAGGCGTTGAAATCTGCCAGAGGAGAATCCCTCCCCAGGAGCAAGGAATCCAGAGGCGTTTGTGCAGCATTTGCCTTTGGAGGTTATATAACAATTCTGCAGAGATCCTTACCCTCCTTCGAAGGTCGAGAGGGAAAATGCAGAATATGCTTAATACACTGTCTCTGAGGGTGACGTTCTCTCCTGACCCCCATAGACAGTTTGTGCCTTGGAGTATGAAGTTTGATTAGCCTTCTCTCGCAGCACTGGAAGCATCATGGTAGTGATCCAAAAAGTACTTTGGGAAAAAACAAACTATGGACTTTCTTTCACTGACCTCCCACTACAGTGAATTTCATAAGCTGACAACGCACCCTGTAAGGACACATTTCTTTTTTACTGGTTTCAATTTATTGCCCTTTAATATAATTTAAGTGGCAGCTATGATTCCCTGTGGCTCCTTTACAAGCTTTTAAGGTTTATTTTTTTGCTAACTTTTCTAAGAGCAGTTCAGAATGGCTACGAGCATCCTCCCCTGCCTTTGGTGTCTAATAATTAAGAGGGAGCACCAGTCCCCATTTCAAGGCATAAACATTACTTTATAATGAGATTCCTATGTACTGGAAGGCTCTGATTTTGAGCTTCCTGCCTTTATACCAAAGTCCAGGCAAAACTTGATTTGATTGAAACGCCAAGACTCCCCATTGAATCTGAAGGATTTGGTGGTGCCATAATCACAGTTCATGTGAGTCAATGATACACTGGGAGAGCAGAAGACACGTGAAGAACATGTGGAATGGTCGAGCTGTTTGCCATGGCTAAAGCCATTATAGGGTTCTTTTCACTGTCCCCTGGGCTCTTGAGAACAGGATGCACTCCACTCAGGGAGTCCCTGGGAAGGAATAGGCTCTCATTTCAGTAACATCACCCAGCTTACAGGCTTGTGTGGCTAGGGAGATATCCACTGAATTCAGATTTATAAACAAAACCAAGTGTAAAAAGGTATTTCAGCCTCTACATGGCTACAAAATGTCACCAGAAATTAACCAGCTTTGCTCTTTCAACTGGAGAACAAAATGAGGAGTCTACAGAAGGTCAGACATATAAAAATGCATTGAATTGAAAAGGGAAGAATATTAAATTACTAAATAAAGAATTATACTTGGTACAGTTTGTGGCTCTACTCTTTTTGTCTATTTTAAGCAGCAATTAACACCCACAACTGTATTCATTGTCAGCTTGTGTTCTTCAGGTCTTGGTAGCAAATAAATGACTCATACTTTATTCCTTAAATTTTAATTACTGTAAGAAATACTTGAAGATAATTCCACTATATTTTACATTATTGTCACTTTGTCCTTTCTGCTTTAACTGCTCTGCAATTTTAAGCTTGTGTTTGCTCAAACTGTGACTGGACAGATCCCTGCCAGTGTGGGGAAGGCTGCTGGGCTCTGGGGGAACCCTGTCTGGGCAGAGACAGCTACAATGGAGATGTTTTCTAAAGGATGCAGGACCCTGTGTTATTAGCTAATTGCTCTGGCCTGTCTTCATATCTCACACAGGAAGCTGCTGCCTCTGACACACTCATCACGTGCTTTGTATCCTCACTTAAATCGGACCTTTCTCATTTCAGTTGATGATGATTCTTGTTCCGTCTACAATAAATTGCTCCAATAGTCATTCATCCATTATCACCTCCTCTCTTGGCCTCTTCAGTAGGGTGTAAATCTATAGATTTCATTCACGAATTCTATAGTCAATCAATTACGCCCAAACCACAAAGCCAGCCTGTTGCTGGTTGATGCCTTCCAAACACATCCTCCTTAGCCTTATAACTCTGACAGCAGCTGGTCACACCACTACCTGCTAAATGAAAGCGCCCAGGGGTGCAGGTATTTGTTTGAAAAGCATCTTTTGGTGCCCAAGTCTCCTCTTCAAAGTAATGTAGGCTGCCAAATTTCATCGGTTTTAATGCTCTTGTTACCTTCACTAGTTTCTTATCAAACTCCACAACTAGTTAATGACTTTCTTCTTTATCAAATGATGTCCGCCCTACTTGCTCTATTGATAATCTATACGAATACACAAATCTTTGCTTTCCATTAACTGCACTGTTTTGATTCTGGCCGCCTTTTCTGCAGTTGTCCAGTCATTCCGGAGGTACTCTTTCTACCAAGCCACAAAGTCTCATCTCATGTTTAAATATAATTTTGATCCTTATATTTTGCCTCTAGCTTCAGAATGAGCTACCAATGCAAAGCACAGCACTGTGAGAGTTATGAGCCATGGGAAAATGAACTCTGTCTCAGCCAGACCCAGTACAGACCCAAAGCAGTTTATGAACTTCTGTGTGAAAGACTATCTACCAGCCTCCTCCTGCTTTCACTGCTGCCTCTAGGATTTTGACACATCACATACTCTCGTGACTACCTGTGTGAATCCCTCCAGGTTAAAAGCAATTTGGAGCACCATTCCTGGCTATGCCTTCTGCCCTCACCTTCAGCTGTCATCATGGGTGCCACTCAACTGGTGGTGGCACTGAACCTCCACTAAATGACTTTGATATATCTAGGTTACACCTAGGTCTTCTCATTTCCAAATTGGCAGAAAAAATTCAAACCATCTGGCACTTGACTCATCAGCAAATTGTTTAGTGGCAAAAACCTTTCTCCTTCTACTTACTCAGGGCAATTTTAATTGGTCCTGCCTCGTATCAGAGTCTATGCAGCAGTGGAAAATCCCAAAGATGTCTTGTTTGCCTCAGCACATTCTGTAGAGGCTCCCAGGGAAGCAGCTTGACTGGCAAAGGCAGTTGGAGTCCCACCTGCACTCTAGCTGAGACGTGCTGGCCAAAGCAGCTGTGCATGGGGCCGGGCCATTGCTTCCACAGATTCTGAGGAACTAACATTGTCAGGGAGTACCTCCATGGGATGCCTCTGTTTTCCTCTGAGTCTGCCCTGCCATGTGCAAGAAAGCAACATATGAAATTTTCTCTCTGCTGTCCTGTGGAGGAATATCCGTAATGCAACATGCTGCATTTAGGCACAGACAGCTGACATACTGCTTTGACTGTTCTGCTTTACAACATTATCCTACGGAACAAGTGGGTCTCACTTACCGTGGCTTTACCAAGGATTATAGCCGCACTCCTGTTTTTGCTAAAGGTGAGTTTGTCTTTGCACAAATTCACGGTTTATTTGGGTGCCTGCATCAATGCAGTTTGGGTTGATTTTTGAGGTAGTGGTTGCGGAAACTCTTCAGGCTGGAGTTGTTGATGCCCAGGCTCTCTGAATATAAGATTCTCAGAGAACATTAGATTCTCCGAGAATCAGAATATCAAATGGTTACATGAGTCACTGGACCCTGGAAGCATGTAGAAAATCCTCAGACACTCTTAAGTTCATTCTTATGAGCTGAATTTAGCCTTTTTTAGCAGTTTATAATCTTTTGGGTAGAGGACAATAGGCACAAGAGGTGGGCAACAGCTTTCACAGCAGGGTGAGGAGAGCCCATTCCTCACAATTGCCTAAGTGGGGGACCAGACTGCAGCAGCCTTGCTCACTGCAGTTTAGGTACCACAGCACATTCAAAAGTCCTGAATTTCACCAGTATCCCTGCACTCACTCAGGGTGTATCTCTGAGGACTCTAAGGAGTGACAAGGATAAGCCAATAGGAAATACAAAACACCAGGTTTGTGATGAATTTAGGTTTTCTGTAGATGGCTGGGTGTTACTCAAGCACTGCTGCAGGACTTTGTCTTGCCTGTTGGGTACCAGTGTCAGGGTTTGGAGTCCAAAATGCAATCCCTGACATGATTCACTGGCCTGGAGTTGTATTTGGTGAGTAATAATATCAACTGCAGAATCCTACTATGGTTTATTTACTGGTCATATTAGCATGTGAGCTGATTCACACTGCCACAGAAAACCCTTGCTTGCATATGAATGTTATTATGCTATCAACTGCTTCTGATATCTCACAGATTTTTTTCTATTTTCTCCCTCCTAATCTATTTTTTTTAGGCCAACAACCCTGCTTCAATGCCAGCATCTGCCTTTCTAATAATGTAACTATTTACTGCATCATTGTGCTCTACTCCCATTTCATGTTGTCACACTCTCCATGACAATATTTGAAAATTGTCAAAACCCTCAGTGAGAAATTTGTACCAGAGGGAAAATGAGAAACACAAATGGTGCAGCCTGGTTATCATGAAAAGGCGCGGAGGCTGTCGTCACACCGTGCCTCTCTTGTGTGACCTCCTTCTGGACTCAGGCTGAGACACTCAGGCTGCCTCTGCTAGAAAAGCTGATGCTTAGTTTATTTTTGGTGTGTTTTCACTATAAATGCTCTGAGTCCCTCTGGACACCTCCGTGCTGTGTTTACATCAACATTCTTTTTGTTCTTCAGTCAACAGAGTTCACTACTTTCTCCAGCAACGAATGCCTACGCAGCAATCAGTGAATTATTATTAAAACAGGAATTGCTTGTATTGAGTTCTGTCTTCAGGACTGACTGAGCCTGACTTAGGCTAGGAGACATTAACTGAAGCAAATGTGCTGGATAAAGGAGAAGCAAAAATAACCGAGTGAATATGCTTGTTATCAGCAGGCATCAAATGTTTTCCTGAGCTCAGTGCCCAAGCAACTCTACCTATATCTGTCACTGTGGTCCTCAGGAAAAAAGAGATCTCCGGGTTTTCTGTGCCTTGTCAAAGCCCTCCCACTGTGTGGCTGCTGCAGACTGTGGCAGCCCAGGACACGCTACAGTCACCCTGCTCACAGTAGGGAAAAGAAGGCGCTTTAGGAAGAACGGTGCATTTAGGTAATCCAACATTTGGGACAGGGTGGCTACACACGAGTTTGTCTCTAGTACGTTGTGCTCTATTTTCATACTGTTTTTCAGCTACCATCACATGTGTCCCAGAACTCCACTGAATTTACCTGTGAGCCAGATAGCAATTGTCAAGCTGCTCAGCTGCCCCAGTGCAGAGGGACGTGCCTGGCACCTACACATCTCCTGCCTCCCGCAGTGGCAGCATCTATCTCGATCTCCGTGAGTGGACTTCAGCTGGAATGGATGCACTGGTGTTATCCCAGTCCATTCACACTCCAGACATCAGAAACACTCCTCTTCAGGTGTTACACCAGAGTCGTCTGCTGCGTAGGTGGGGATTAACAAGCTGCTGCAGAAGATTCTCCCACAGAAGGATGCAGCTCAACCATTGCCAGGCTGGCTGACACTTGATAGTGTCTGTTTCTCTGGTTAGCTTGTTTGTGGAAATGTGCAATCCATTTTTCATTAGGTGATGCGCTAGTGGTACATACGACAGCTCTTCTGTAGCTGGTGGAACAAGGAGTCTCCAAATCAAGAGATCTAGAGGTCTGCTATGTAACCAAACAGTTTAAGAGTGACTCAGACAGAATGTTCTCAGCTGTCCTAGAGCTTCTGGGTAGAACAAGGTCATTTATTTCTGGAACCAACATTGAAAGGAATGAGAGCTATCTGCAGCTTAAAAAAAAAAAAAGTATTTGTAGTACTACACGCTTAGAGTCTCTCTTCTCAGTAAAGAAGCCAAATACAAAACGGTACTTGAAAAACAAAACATCACTGTAGGCTTATAAGGCACAGAACTGCAGGATGTCTGCATGTCTCACTCTGTAATAAAAATGATATTGTGTCAAGCTTTATTTCCTGTGGTTTGAAAACCCACGTGGGAAGTTATACATTGCCCCGTATATGACATGGTTGTATAGAGGACTCTTCCCAATGGTGATGAGATAAACATAGATTACCAAAAAGCAGCACATACACACAAATCCAAACAGAAATACACATTGAGTTACCATAATTTTCAGTCCAAACAATTATCAGAATGTTTTTGGAATAAAGCTGGTTCTCTTTTTTCCCAGTTTTGTTCAGCTAGTCCAATGAGGCTACAAAATATCACCAAGTATTAAGGATGTGAAGTCAAAAAGCTTTCTTCAGCTCAGCTGTACTGAATGGCAATTACACATTCTGAACAATCATACAACTTCTTTAATCAAATGAGGTAATATGAAATTGGCTAGATTTTCCTCAATACTTTCAACTTCAGTGAAAAATACAATAATTAAACTCTCGGTACAATGACTTTCAAACCTCTGTGCACTCTCAGCCCCCTCTCTTCTTCTCTTTCTGGATAATAAATCCTTATGAAAGCTGCCACCACGACTGAGACAGGTTGTGAAATTGTTGAATAATGTTGACTCAAGCAGTGACATAATTTGGAGACTCTTGCTTTTCTTGCAACATCTTTAAAGACAACTGGAAGCTGGTGGATGTTACAGAGCAGACACAGCCCCCCAAAGTAGGAACGAAGGTGGTTGCTGCAAGGGGAGCTCTGTATCCCCCACGGGGACTGAGGTGAGTCAACTTTAGGGGAGGAAACCCCAGCAGTGTCCTCTTTGTCCTTCCCCGGTGGCCTGTCTTACAAGCACTTCTTTGAAACACTTCTCTTGGGAGAGAGACAGACAAGTTAATGCCTCGTATTTTGAAGGCCAGGGAGGGTGCCTAAGCAACTTTCGTCGCCCCAAGCAAAACATTTTAATATGCCTAGAGAATAAAAAGCCCCAGATGGAAAGCAAACCCCACAGTGCCAATTGCTTTCCCCATTCTGAGAAGATCCTGCTGCATCAGATCCCGGCTACTTTCTGATCATGTATGGGGTTGGCAGTCAGATTCCAGGAACATCTGCTTTACAAAACTGATAATTTCATCAGGAAAACACAAATCTATTTTAAGAAGAAGAAAAAGAACATGCCTGTGAGGTTTCTTCTCACTGTCACACTTCTTCGTCTGCAAATAACATTAGCGTAACTCCAGTGAAAATTATCAGGCAGTATACTGGGGAAAAGATCACTTTTGTTGTTCCTTGTGTGGGAGGTGTTGTCAGTTGGAGCACCCTGGCTCCGGTGTGAGAACCACACCACATTTCAAAAGGCAGTTCAACCCCCGGAAAATGTTGTAAAATAATAACAAACTTCCCAAATATGTTGTGGTTTTAAAATTATGTATATAAGAAACTTGAACATTATGTGTTTGAACGGATGTAAAATGTCTGTCTCGCAAAATCTAGGCTGCAATTCTAAGGATGCCATGGAAAGAAAAAAAAATTACTAGCTCTAGTAACAGATGTGAAATTACATTAGATAAATATAATCATTAGTTTCAGTCTCACCCTGGTTAATTTGTTTGTGGAAATGTGCAACCCATTATTCATTAGGTAATTTTTCACACATTGATTAGAAAGCCATGTCGAATTGTGACCCAGCACATTGGGGTTTGCCTATCTTGCAGTGAACTATATCGCTTACAATAGTGGAAATGGGGGACAAAATGTTTATCTCAGGCTGATTTTGTGCCAATAAGTAAAGTAAATCAATAGCCAGTGAAGTGTGAACGACATTTCTCTGCTGTATAATATGGTTTTGGGGGCAATTTGACATGCTACAAGGGGAAACAAGGGTCTTGAACAGAAAGGTAATAAAAGCAAATCATGCTGGTAACTGTTACTGAAGTCTTGTGTTTTTCTCTACATGGGCAGCTTTAAGATGAGAAAAATAATGCATGTAGCAGTCCAAAAACACTGAGACACTCCCCAGATTTGTAAACATTGGAGATCAAATCCAGATGTGGTTGAGAGAGGCTCAGGTCTCTGGAATGGAGGTTTGACTCCATGTTTAGGCAGGCCCCTGGGCTGTGCTGGCAGTGCCATCACTTCCCCGATAGAACTTGCCTCCACTGACATCTTCCTTCTGCTAGCTTCTTGTCTAGGGGGTTAAATTCCAAGGCTATAAATAGTTTTGCGTCAAAACACAGAAGCAGTATTCCCACATCCCCATGAGACCACTGCAGCACATATGCGGCTTATTTTAAGTGGCATTTGGTGCTAGTGTAAACCAGTGGAACTTCATCAGCTTCAGTTTATCTGTTTGCACAGCAAAGAAGCTGACCAGCAGACCTTCCCTACTGTCAACTTTGGTATTTTGCCTTTGCAAATTGCAGATAAGTTAAAAAAGGGAAAGAGGGAGAGTGATGTATTTATGATTGGTGCTATCAGGTCTGTCTTTTCTATCCCCGCACAGTTTATTCTTCCCAAAAGACAGTGTGGGCAACATAGGTAGATGATCAGTGGTTTTACACAAGCACTCATTGTGGGATACATTGCTTCATTCCCACTGCTTCTTGAGTCAGCCAAAAGGTAATGGAACCTTTTTTTCTTTTTTTTTGTGTTGGCATTTCTGTTGCATCACCTGCAATGCCCTGCACAGGCCATCACAGCATTTGCAGCAGTCTAAGGTAAAATAGAATAAATTTGGCCTGGAGAAAAAGCAATGTAACACACCCAGCCAGCCCCAGACAGGAACCTTTGGGCACTCCTGTGCCCGTGACAGCCATTACAATGAATTTTGGCCGGAACAAGCAGCTATGGAAAAATTGTTCCCCTACACATCAAAAAAGAGTTTGTGCCTTCTAGTTCCTCTCATCCCCATCACCTCAGTCTTGGGGGTGGAAAGTCTCTTCAGGGCCTGGGCCAAGCTGGCAGAAAAACTGCTGCAGTAATGAGGTCTTTTTGCCCAAGTGCTAAGTAGTTTAAGGGAAGGCAAGGTGTTGGAGCAGAAGGCTGCAGGAGGGAGACAGGTTGCTCTAGAGGAGCCCTTCAAATTGAGAAGCAGACAATCCTATTTCCCTCAGGGTGGTGGAAGTGGTGTGTGGCATGGCCCCTCTGAGGATGGCTGTGCGAGTGGCTGCCTACCGCAGAAGGGGCAACACAAAGGCGTTCGTACCTATCCCGGAGTAAAGATCCTTCAATCAAATCACACACTCTGTCTGCAGGAATTAGAAAGGCTCAGCCCCTGATTTATTTTAAAATAAAAATAAATAATTGATGTAATTAAAAAATGCATCTTAATATCACTCGAAATTGCTTATTAATGCTGCATTTGGGTTTTCAGAGAAATAAAATCAAATTGTCTGAAAGAGACCTGAAAGTCTGAAAAATAATAAAGCAACACCTCTGTTAAACTCATAGGAGTCTCTTCTAACACCAAAGGGGCAAAAGCAATATGCATCTGTCAATTTATAAGGTACCTCTGCCTGGCATTTTGAGCCTCAGTTGTGTTCTTTAAAATACAGATTAAAATAACTTGCATTTCTCCACATAATGCATACTGCATTAAGGCAATTAACATTTAATTAACAGCAGGTTTTCCTCGGCAGGTCAGATTGCGAAGGGCTCACTGTTGTTGCCATAGAAAGTGGAAGGCTGGGCTGTTTGGTTTCCAGAAAAGGAACAGCTGTTTTTGAGCCCTGACAGTCTGAAATCGTCCTGGGTAGCCTATAATGCTCCAAAGGACGAGGAAAGCAGGAGGAGGTGGCTGATGGTGGTGTCACAGAGACCATCTCAGGCTGTTGGAGAATGTCATCTGCTTTATAAATCAGTGTGCTGTTGTTAGGCTATGTTTGTAATTGAGCTGACAGTAGAGCTTTAAAACTCCTGTATGCGCTCAGTGAGCTAATTTAACTGTTTTCCTGCCATATGCTTTTTAGTTGTGTGAGCAGAGCAGTGCAATTATTTCTCACACTTTTGCTTTTCATGTATCCTTTTTCCTCTTCTTTCCAGATTCTTCACTCTTTCTCTAGGTAGCCATTTGAGGCTTGCTGTGAATATTATCCCAGGATACAGAGATGCACAAATTTCATTAAGAAGTCACGTTGTTGCTCTGAATTGAAAGCTGCTATCAAGATGGTGCAAGTAGCATTTGTAAAGGGATCTTTAAAAAGGACAGAAATACTGAAATGAAGATAAGCTAGATGTAGTGATTCTGTAATAACACAGACTAAGGTCTCCTGGGGAAAATGAAAAAAACCAACAAACCTAAACCAAACAATCTCAAAGAGAACTTGGAAGAGCGTGGGGGCTCCCAGAAGGTGGTGGAGTTTGTCTTTTCTCCTCAGTAGGTGTAAGACAAGGCTCTAAATCATAACATCAGTGAAATGCAATAGCAACAACAACCAACTGTCATTTTCAATAGTACGATTGAAGGCTTCATGTTGGGGAAGGAGGTTATCCTGGTATGCTCCTAGGCTTTGGTAATTGCAGGCAGAACTGTTCTTACAGTTCAAGGCAGTCTGAGAGAGAATGATTCAGACTAAAAAAGATTCACAAATGGTTTTGGCTGTGGCTTTATTCCTCATTTATTTCCAGAGGAGAGCAACGGAACAGCTTTCCCTCTTTTGGTAACAGATTTTTACCATCGAAAGTAGTCCATCTGTCATGGTAAATTCATTAATCCCTATACGTGCATATGTTTGATGGAGAGACTTTACAGGAGAACTGTAGTGCAGGGACAGACCTCAGAGAAAATGTGACCCCAGGAATAGTCCATACATATGAATATGGTATATGTATACTCCCAGCAAAGGGTGTGAAACTGGACGACCATTTAAAAATTTGACTGTGTGGATTCTGTTCCTCAGATTATGGAGGAGACAAAGAGACACAAAATACATGAAGAAACCAGTCTGCTGGTGGCACAGGCATGAGCAGCAGCTCTCTCTGCTGTGGGTACCACGTCCAGCCTGCCCCGGCAGGGCTCTTCAATGCTGTTTGCCAGCACCATGAATACACTGGCCCAGAGAGCCCAAGGCACCTGTCTTAGATGAACCCAGATGAGAAACCCAGAGGCGGAAAGAAGCTGCTGCTCTCTGCCTTCCTGGGTTGATTACAGGAGCTGCAGTGAGGAACTAAACCCAGAGTATGTGGATCCTTTTGGACTGCTCCTCCTTGGGAGCGCTGAGGAGCGCTGCAATGCTGTGGGCTCCAGAGGAGCAGCTGAGAGTCAGGGCTGGAGCGTTACTGCATTCCTGGAAGCTCTCCAGCTCCTCTCTCTCTACCTGGGTGGTTCTGTTTGGTGACAAATACTTCAGTAAAGGAGGACTAAAGTGATTTAACACTACATTTGTTTTCAGAAAAAGAATGGGTCTGCACAGGTGGGACTCAGGGCATTTAAGGGTGATGCTTTCTCCGAGTGCCAACGTGACTGCCTGCAAGGATAGGGCTCTCAAACCATGCAAGGAGTACAATGCAGAGAGTGGGACACAGCAGGTTTATTTTGGTTTGTTACTGGGGGTAACTGAAAGAAAGTGGGAACCTGTCTTCTTGGAAAAACAGTGCAGAGTCAGCAGAGGCAAGAGTTTCTGGAGCCGTGGCTCTCCGATGCTCAGTTAGAGTATGGATTAGTGCAAGGAAAATATCTTTGATTGCTGTTTGGATGAGGCATATCATGCCAAAACTACCCCCTTATGGAAACACCCTGTCCAAGGAGGAGCCGGATCATGGAGGTTTCTTGATAGTTAAGAATGCTTAGTGACTTCCCTTCTGCCAGGTCAGAGCAGCACAGGACTTTATGACAGCCCCAGAAGATGTGCTCTTGCCTGGGGGCGAACCACTGCAAAAAGAGCAAACTGCTCCTGGACAGGTTGTGCTGCTGCTGAGCTGCCTGTGTAGGGCCCAGATGCTGTAAATTGGTTGCCATGCCTTGTCTCCCACCTTCCCATTTTTCTTTTGTTTCACCGTTATTATAAAAAATTGGTAGATGGCTAATATTACAAGTCCAGGGCAAAACTACTCAGACGTTTAGTGTAAGGACATTTAAATATTTAAAGCAGATGGTTCCCAATGACCTTACATGTCTCCTTTATAAATGTATGTACTGTCTTATAGAACCATCTGCATCCCAATATGCAGCTCATATGTTTCCAAGTGTTTCCTCGTTAACCAGCAGAAAACTTCATCTTCCATCTGACGTGAGATAAAGGTTCAAGCTCAGTTACAGTCGTGAAAATCGGCACTCCAGGTGGGAGCATTTGCCCCAGGGCAGTGAGGTGTTGGAGCCTTGCACTTTGCATTCCAGGTGGATCAACAAGGCTAGAATTTGGAGGATGCTGGCAAGCTTCCTCACATGACCTGAGCCTGGGAAGTCCGACAAATAATTTGCAAAAGCGTAGCCACTGACAACGACAGGCATACGTGTTGCCTGCTGCACCTGCATCACCTCGGCAAAGCTATCTGTGAAATGCAAAGCAGTGCAGAGTGATGCATGATTTCCTATGCCCCTAGATCAGCCTTGCTCCCCGCTCTTTTCTTGTACAGAAGAGCAGAGCTAAACTAGTAAAAGCAATTTTCCATTCTCCGAGAGACCCAGGGGAAATGAGCTCTGATCTTGTGCTCGTCTCACACTCCCTTGATTCCCTCAACTGGCAGCTTTCCTGTGCTAGTCTCCACTGTGCAGAGCTTCTCTGTCATTAGAGCAGTATGGTTGCCTCACTCCTTTCAAAGAAAAATCCTTTAATTTTTAGGACTCGCTCCGTGACTGGCCGTGTGCTACCTGCACTTTTTTTTTTTGTTCGGAAATAATCTAAAAGAATTGTTCATAAAACATATATAAGTGGCAGGTAGATGGAAAGTGGCATGCCTCTAATTTAAATTTCGATTAGAAAAAAATACAGAAATGTATTACATGAGGTACTGCTAAGAGTTGTATGGAATATTGTGTTTTAAGACCTACTGTAGATCTATGTCGGTGCCTGTGAAAGAGAGGATAATTAGTGCCCGTACTCTCAGTCATATCAGACTAAAGGTAATGGGGTGTAAGAAATGGTTCATTAGGCTCTCTCAAGTACTTTTACTGTGTCCATACTATTTATACCAGCAGAAAAAATTCAATGTCTTTAAAATCAAGTCAAAGCATTCGCCTTAGATTCTTCAGTTTAAGAAATAACATTGAGTGATGATCTCTTAAAGTCAAACGGGGAAAAAAAAAGGTACATAGAAAAACCCCTTAAACCAGTTTTATTAGCATTCTGTGTCACTCCAAGGCAGTCTACATGCCTATGCAAATCCTGCCTCCTTCATTTGTGCTCCCCTCTATATGTTTAGCCTACAAAGGGGAAAATTTGTGGATGGAGGAGGCAAACAAAAAAAGCATAGCCTTTATTTTCAAGAGAAACATGCATTTAGAATATCCTTTGCTTTCTTGTCTGAATAAAAGAGCAAACTGTGGAGAAGAGCAGCAAATGTGAATAAGGGAATGGAAAGAATGACTGATGAAAAGGGTTAAACCCCAAAATATATGTAGCTTGACTACACGAGGGGAGGATAGGATGGCATGCTACAAATGTTTGAAGGGTACAGCTATCAAATGAGAGGGGGAAAGTTATTTAGGCTGACAAAAGAGATGTAAGTAGGACTAATACAATGAAGTTAACAAACGAAAAATTTAAGTCAAGAATCAGGAAAAGCTTCCTGAGAGCAAAATATATAATACAGCTCTGGAGCAATTTCTCACAGGAAGCAGAAAAGCTCCATCACACGAGGCCCTATGCATTTAAAACTAAACTGAAAAAGCATTAGAAAATATGAGGAGAAAAAAATATAAGGCACTTTTCTGTGCACTGCAGCCTGGGGTGGATCACTAGGGGCTGCTCCCCTGCCCTCTGTTTGCAGTTTTTTTCTGGTTCTTTGCTAACAGTGTGTCATTTGTACTTTCTAGAAAAGTAACTAACACAGCAAGGGTAAATTTGGGAGTCAGTCTATTAGCATAAATTACACTATATATCTACAAGATAATAAGGGCATAGGAAAGACACATTGTACTAATGCTGCAAGCGATTCTGAGTGCACTTCTGAACATACCTCATTTTTTGGTTTGCAGCCTTGGGCACCTCCATTTTGAGAATTTGGCCCTAGGTAAGTGCTTAAACTGGTGCCTTTACAGTCTCTGGGAAGAATTAAATGAGCTGTGTTTGACACTGGATGGTCCATAGGCGAGGTGAGCAACTTGGCTAACACCAGGCGTGGAGCATCCACAGCTCCTATGGGTTTGAACAGGGAGAAGTAGTGCTCAGCTCCTGCTGGGGGCAGGTGCTTCCCATGGCTTTTGGGTCAGGATCTGGTTTTGCACAGGGCTTTGGAAATGCAAGCCCAGCAACTTGAGCTTGGCATGGCAGGCAAACACTTCACAGGAGTAGAAAGTGTGAGCAGGAGTGCAGGACACTACAGCGGCCTAAACTTGTGTCCTTTTGCTTTTGGGCACCAGAAAGGAGCTGCATAAATCATTCCAGTTCCCTTGGGTTAATATGTTTTTCAACTGACCTTTCTAGGGCACAGACTGGCCCAGTGGCCATATTGCATAAGGACAGGTAGGACACTCAACTCTTTAACATACAGACAATGAACATCCGCACCCAGAGAGAATACACAATTAAGGCATCCTGATTAATCTGATGCCACAGAACAGACATATAACAGGGAGCAGGCATATCCTGAAAGAGGTAAAGAGTCATTCCCTACCTATGCAAATGTACACCAAGTACATTAAAGTTCCGACTTCAGCTTGTGCTGTTGCCACCTGTTCTACAATTGCCACATGAAAATATAAGCTTCTAACTGCAAAATGCTATTGGGAAGTTTAGTTACACTAGCACCATAATTTGTCTTTTCCACCATTTTAGAAGGTGTGGTGCCTTGGTCTTAGAAGATTATGGTTTTTCCTTTGCACAAAACTCCTCCAACTTGGCTGAAAATAGTTTGATGTGAAAAAGGGATTATCTCAGAGGTGTTTGTTTTTATGTAAACACAAACGAATGGTTGGTAACCTGCAGCCTCTACCAAGAAAAGTGTTTATGATTACCTCTGAAATCACAGGAAACAGCTCACGTGTGTCAGATAACCCTGTTCTCCAGAGCTTTTTTGGTAACAGTGACCACCAGAAGCATGTGTAGGCGTTTGTGATGAGGAAGCTCAGTGTTTTCCTGTATTGTCCTGAAAAATTCCACAGAAAGAATTTTTATATACCCTGAGAATTTAGATTTGTTAAAATCAGCCTCTGCAGTCCTTAGAGAAACAGAAGAAATGTTCAAAAGCCTCCCGACTTCAGCATTTGTCGGATCTCTCTTTCTTGCACTAGGACTGCAGGACTACTCCATAAGTACTTTGTGAGCCAAATGCTTAGCTTACAGCACTCCCTACATTTGCTGTTTGCTCCAGGAAGGCAGACTGAAAAATATTTTGTATTTGTTTAGAAAGCAACGGTATCTCTTCAACGCAGAATGCAGAATGAAAGCTGCCCTCGTGTGTTAGCATGAAAAACACTTATCAAGTGTTTGGTGAAATTCCAGTGTACGCTTGCTTTACCTCAAAAAATTCTATAAATCAGTCCGAATTTACATTAATTTTACGAAAATTACCTTCCTGACTGTGGAAGTGTTTAGGGGACCCACGATGAGCCACACTGCTGCCGTGCCAGACCTGCGCCAATAGTGAGCTGAAAGATGATGCCTGTGTGGACACTCTTTACATGTGAGAGCGCTAAACGATATTTCCATTGCGTCTATTGCACAGGGTTGAAAACACTGGGCTAATTCTTGCTGGCACCAGGTTTGGTGAAGGTAAGTCAGATCCCCAACAAGCTGCAAAAGCAGGGGAAATACCAGTTCAGGTGCTGCACCCTGCGTGGAGGCACAGCGCTTCCCAGGAAACTGCAAGGAGAACAGCTCTTTTGTGATCGTGCTCAGCTGCACATTACAGGCATCTTCCTCACTCTGCCACAACTCATTTCAGTA
The DNA here is from genome assembly GCA_013398855.1 of Mohoua ochrocephala. Taxonomy (NCBI): domain Eukaryota; kingdom Metazoa; phylum Chordata; class Aves; order Passeriformes; family Acanthizidae; genus Mohoua; species Mohoua ochrocephala. The sequence continues at coordinate 19,944 of VZTA01029330.1, forward strand.
GAGCAAGGTATTTCTGCACAGAAACACCCTTTGTAGTAAACTTTCAGATCATTACACAATTTCACACGGGGCATCTTTGAAAATAATTTGCTCTTCATACTCTACTTTGTGGCTCTCTCTACTTACACTCCCCCATTCCCTCCAAAATTCAGGGGAATTCCAGAACATTTTGCAATTAGCTAAGGATTATATTTCCTTATTTTTATTAATTTTATGTAAAGTGGGATTTATCAGTGGAGCATTCATTGACACTGACTTCAATTTATTCTGATGAAACTGACTGACATCTGTGTGTGCTGTTCATCAGTCATAATTTAAACCATTCTTAATTGCATTAAATGTAAATTAAGACATTCAATTTCAGCCATTATTTTTCATAAAACACTGTGAACTGAATTTTAGTGGGTCATGAGATCTTACATTCAAAATAAATAGGGTAAATTTGAAACTTACCATTGATGTTCATATTTCACCCTTTGTCGGCTGTATTTCTTTTGTAGCTTACTAGATTGGAACAATTAATTTTCTCTCTGAAGGGAACATGAATGGCTAAAGATGATGTAGCTGAGTTTTTTAACAAATTACTTTATCATTTCTAGAGCTTGCTTGTTACTACAGTATATTAAATATATTAAGAGAAAATGCAATTAACCTTTCATCTAAACCAAATGACAAATTAAAACAGAAAACGTAAACCATGCCAGAATCAGCCCTCTGATTTTGAATTCAGAAGGCTATGCCAATGGATTTATTTGCTGAGCTTCCTCAAGGAGGTTTTGCAAAGCAAAATCTGTTCAGCAATGAGGGCTGGGGTCAGCTAATACTGGAAATAAAGGGAGGACATGCAAGGCTGTCTTTGCTATAAAGGAGAATGGTGTTCCATGAGTGGATTGGGACACTGTCCGGGAAAGGTCGGGTATCTCATTTTTGGAAGTTAAGACCAAAGCTCCTCTTTATTACAGTGGATCTGGTCTCAAATATCTGGCACAGCAACCAGCAAAACCCAATGGTGAGGAGGTGATGTTTCAAAATTGTGTATGTTTTGCTCCAGAATGAGGGATGAACTGAATGCTACGGCTTAATGGAGAGAACATCCAAGCCAAGCTCACTCCTCTTTTGAGTGCAGCAGTGTAGCACGTCCCCAGCCTAACGTGTCAGGGAAAGCTGCAGTTGCCCTTGGAGCAGCCCTGCCTAGCCCAGCTGTGCTGGAGGGGGCAACCTCACAAGAGGCATCTTGTTTCCATAGGGCTCACCCTGAGAGGGCCCAGGAGGCTGAATCCTGGTACCTGCGCTGCTGATCTGGGGCTCTTAGGGAAAGGCTGGAGGGGTTCTTTCTCTGGTTCCTTGCTGTGGGTTTGGATGCTCAGTTACCTGCCTGTTTGCCACTTTACATCACAAGACTGCTGGTCTGGGAATGGGTGGCTCGTTGGTATAAATGGGTGTCCACAGCGGTTTGAACCAAATGACATACCCATTTGAGAAAGCTTTCCAGCTCAGCAGTAGCACCTGCCTCATCACTCCTCTAGACCGCTCTCTGGAGGGTGCCGGTGTGATGCAGAGCTGAACCCACCTGGAGCCAGCTTTCCTCCCAGCCCACTGCTAAAGACATCCCTGTTACATGGCTAAAACTCTGGTGTGCCCCAAATCAGAACTCTTGTATTGTATGGTATTGTATTCACCTTTACAATTCACTGAATAAAGGCTACTTCCTCAGCTACAGCTCTCAAAGATGATGTGCAAAAGTTGGCCAACAAAGGGAGGACCACAGGCCTACCCTTACGCAGGTAGGGAAAATTTATATAAATATTACCTACGACATTTACATTCCCATGCCAGTTCAAGTCCGGGAGAATGAAGTGTTGCAATAAGTCTGGAGATGGGTAGTGATGCAATCATTCTCCCAGTTTCTTGCTATTAATATATGTCTCTTACTCATTTTTAAAGATAGAGTAAATGAGAGTACTGAATATAAATGGCCTTTGTAAGTCATTGAGGTCAGTGAAGCATGTCATTGTTTGCAACTTGAATTCCATGAAAGCACTGGCTGGCGGAGAGGCACACTATATACTTTTTTTTCTCATAAATAAAAACCACAAACAATCTTCAGTATGTTTAATGATAATTATAAAATAATACTGTGTACAATGAGTTTCCAAAGCCAGAACTAGTTATGAGTGCTTAATAATGTGACCTTACAGTGTCATCTTTAGCGTACGTGATGCCTATATGCCAGCAATGTATAAATTATTTCTCTTGCTGTACGTTAGCAAACATTTGATTATGATTTATTTTGGGGTTCTCTGAAAGATGAAGTAAGTTCTTTAATATTAGCATTACTAATGATTTTAATGAGGCATTAAAATGTTGCAGTATTGTAGGAACATTTTTCTTTTTTAATATTATTTCATTAATAGTTTACATGAATGTTAATGTTAAATTGATTATGGAACCTGAAAGAGTAATCCACAAAATGTCAAAGTGCCATTAGCACAGTGAAAGAGCCCTCCAAAGGCAGGGATCTGGTAAGAGCTAATGAGATATCTTGTACCACATAACACTGAAGCAGCTTTTTCTAAAATTAAGTCTGAAAATTAGGTTTTAATATCCTTCACTTTGGGACTCTCCAGCCGTTTGAGCGACTGAGTGTTCAGCCTCATGCACACAGAAAGACAGATCAGGCCGTGGGCCCAGAGACTCCCTCAGAATTTGGTCTTACGGATGTAAGCCCCAGTTAAAAATCTCAAAAAGGCGATGGCAAAAATATTAAGAAGAAAAAAAAGGTCTTTCATAGGATGTGATGACTGCATTATCCATCTATTGACAGCTCTGCAGAGTGGATCAGCCATAGGGATCTATGGTTCACACGCATTATGTACTGCACATGTCACTGTTCAGTTGAACAAGAAGGAGCGTGTTGAACACTTTCTGTAAGTTTTGCAAAGCAAGTTTTTAGATAATACCCTATATTCTCAAAATACCACAGGACACGTGTGTTCAGAGGAACACATGGAAATATGCTGCATTATAAAGCCTAAATGGCAGTAGAGGACAAGGAGGGCCGGTAAAGGCTCTGACACATATATTTGAGATTCTCCAATGATTCACAAATTTGGAAGGTAGGAATATTTCAAGAGTCTTGTTCCACAGCAGCTCTGCCTTAAACAACTGGCACTTATGCAGCAGATGAACCAAGGTCTCACTGACCTTGGCAGCTTTATAGGAAAAACTTAATGAAAAAGTGACGCATTCTCAAATAATGTCATTTACACGTTAGGTAAATCCATGCTCTCACATGCTGTCCATATAGGTCTTGAATTTCCAATGATAGTTTCATTGTAGCTGGAGCAAAAACCATTTACTTCCTAGATCTGTTAGTTTCTTATCTCATAAGAACAATGAAGAGGTGAACTGAGTAATTTTATTGTTCCCCCCACTAAGTTAGTTCCATGCTAGGGAATATATGAGTATCCAGGGATGCTAATTTGTGTTAAACCATCATGTGCGCACCAAAGCAAAAGGCATACTGTCTTTTAAGTATGACCACCCAAACCATGCCTGCCTGCAGTCTCCCATTAGCCTGTCAACAGCTGTGATATTCCACACCAGATCTTGACTATTGATGTCCAAGTCTTTCTTGCAGCAGTATTTCCAAGATCCCAATTTTACCACCAGGACAAGCCTTGTCCCATCACTGTTTAAACAGACATGTCCAGAAGTTCAGGTATCAGGGTCTTGGGACCATGGGGACAGCCCCAGGGCAAGGCGCAAGATGCAGGGGAGGTGGCACTTGTGTCTTCACAAGTGAGGTCCAGGCTTTGTCACGACGCAGCACACTTCGACGTACTTGAACGGCATCCTAAAAACACTAAGCCCTCTACTTGTGGCAGAGAAGACTGTGAAGTATTGAACTTCTTGCCGTGTCTGAGTTTATGCAGAGAGGAGGAATGCAGTGGTATGGGGTTGCCAGATGCTGGCTCCCTTACGGGTGGTGGAGGGAGCTGTGTGCCCAGCTGCAATCTGGATGTAGGCAGGGGGCCAGCCTGGCAGCTTTGGGCAGTGTATGATTTGACAGCTCCAGGTGTCCCTCTCAAGGTCTTCCAAACCACCACAGTGCTCAAATGAACCCCAGGCAGCAGCAGGTGCTGGAGGGAAAACCCAGTCCTACACAGCCTGAAACTGTACCGTGTCACCCTCATCCCCCAAATCATCTTCCTCTGAGCAAAGGCTCAGGCTGAAGCCCAACAGAGAGCTCAGCCCTAGGTGGGACTGAGAGCTTCTCACTCTTTCGTTGTAGTCTGATGAAGCCCAACAAGACCCTTAGGAAAGGCACTTCTCTGTCACAGATGAGGAAACTGAGGCTCCGTAGCCTACACCCTGATCCTGCTTGGCCTCTGACCGTCAAAACCAGTGGAAGTATATTCACAGGACAAATGAGAGGACTGTGGGTCCTCTCCTCTAGGTCTTTCCCTGTGAGACAAAACTCACAGAGTACTCATTACTGCTGGAGACAAAAAAGGGCTTGGAAAAAATTACACTAAATCCCTGTATTACAAAATTCTACAGTGGATGTTACTCCCTCTACTTTCCCCATAAAAATTCCTTGATCAATTTAATAATTTATATACTCACAATGCATTCATTCAATGTCATAGTTTTGTTTGTTTGTTTGTTTTCCATAAGCAAGAAAACTGGTTTGAAAAATGACTTGAATAATTTTCTTTCGCCATGGCTTTTTTGTACCCCTTTGGTCAGAAAAGTGGTTTAGTGGTTTCACTCAGAACATAGACCAAAGTCAGCAAAGCTGGTCCTGAGCATCACTCCACAGCCAAAGTGCTCCTAGGTTACAATTGCCCCTTGCTTCTCCATGGAGCAATGGGCAGCAAAATGCTGTTTTGTGTTGTCTTGAGAATGCACTCAGCTGTCAAGAGGCAGAACAAGGAAGCAAGAGCCTCTTTCCTTTCATCTCCCACCTTAGAAATTAGTGATGGCAAACTTACTGATTAAACCAACAACTTAAATAAGCAGTTAAGTAGTTAAAACCTAGATAATTTTCCGATTATGAGGAGAGAGGTGATCAACTGAGAGAGAGAGAGACAGCTCTGGCTTGTAAGCAGAATTCCTCATTCCACTTCAAGCCCATGCATAGTTCTTAAGTTTGATTTCACTCAGGATTCCTTTGCAGAAACTGATGGTTTGATCTGATTCATTATACTTGAGAGGGCACGTATTTATTATTCCCTTTGTTTATGCTATCTGTATATTCCAGCTTGTATCTAATATATAGAAATGACAATCTAGCTCCTCGGGAAGTTCTGAGTGCCAGAAATAAGTTTATCCCATTAAGACCTGTTTTGTTAAAAAGAAACTGTAAGATTAATATGGGACTAAAATACATTGCATTACTCCCTGTAAGAGGGAGGTTGAGGCAAGCCTAATAGCCTTTCCCCGCACTCAAGTCAAAGAAACCTCCATCAAGCCTAGTAGGAGATTTTTCCTGTGTAGACAGCATTGCCTTGGCCCTTCATCCATTCCTAACTTTAGTGAATAAGCAAAGAGTTAACGTGGAATCCTTTGCCATTTGCAATCCAGCGTGCTGGTTTCCTGCAAGGGAGAGCTCAGGGTGAATTCATTTTCAGCTGAATATGTCATTAAGGAACAGGATTTATTAATGACTTATTAATGCAGACAGAGTCAAACTGAACTCTGGTACAAATCCTCTGGTATTCCAAGGAAATAACTGCTTATGAGGACATGGGCTGTATAGAGCTAGTTCCTGTCTTCAGATGTGGATATATAGGCAATATTAAGTATCCTGTTTAATACTGTACACCTATATTCATTACCACTCAGAATAATAAAAACTTCTCATTTTACAGTGACATTTATTTACTGCTGAACATCAGCCCAGGTGAAAGAACTCCCAGTTCCCTCCTGTATATAATCTCAGGTTCCGTCATTCACATGTAGAAAACTCAGCTCTCTATTTAGCACAGTGTTGGTGAAAGATAGACATTTACAGGGCCCCTCTGCCCTTGAGCTGTTCCATTAGTGCATGGAAAGCACCTTGCAGCCTGTGACAAGCGCAGCAGATCGGCACTAAATCAAAAATCAGTGCCAGCCAGGGATCTAAGCCACCATGAAGGTCACAGCCATCAGCTGCATGCCATCTCAATCCAAACAAAACACACTGGATACAGGGGGATTTTCACTACTCACGACAGGAGACAAACACATCATGTTAGAGTAATCTCCTGATAGCAGCAAAATGGGTAACTGACCTTTTAAATACTTTTGAGAATTTAATAAAAGTTTGAAGACAGGGAAAAGAGGTATTGGTAATTTTTGGGTGCTTTTTGTAGTGTAACTGAAACATTGGCTCTATGCCACAGCAACCCAAAATATTAACAAAGAATTTTTTTCCCAGAGCTGGGAGAGCTCATATGTATTACCAAGCTCACGAATTAATACTCTCCATTATTTTTTTCCCTAAATAAATTCTCCCTGTTCTAGTAAATGCAAAGCAACTTACTCAAGTAACCTTAAACAGTGGATTAACCAGAAAGAGATTTAAGTGAAGATACAGTTTTGCACAGCATCTTTCCTAAAATTGTGACCTAAAGGAATGTCCAGAGTTGCATACCGTAACAGCAGCACAAAGATAAACAAACAGAAAATAGAGGGATTGTAGATTAAGGGGTTTAAATAAGGCAGTCGAGACATGGTCTACTGCTAAATTTGAAAGGAGATGAGGGGAGCTCCAACAGTAGAGCATGAACTGGCCAAGCCATGTGCCCTCTCTCAGCCAGGCTGTATGTCCAGCCGTGCTGCACCACCCAAACTGGTGTGGGTATGTAGAGGCTGATCTTCCTGCTGGGGTCTGTGCAGGAGATGCCTGTGTCATACACAGCTCTCCTTCTTCCCTTCACAGAAAGTGGAGATGTTGAAAATAATTTCCCACTATAAGAGGCCTTAGGATCAAGAGAACAGAGAAGGAAGAACAGCAGTGAAGGATAAAAAGAGAAATAGTTTCTTCCCCTGTGTCCACCAGTAGCCGATCTCCCGGCTCAGCCCTGGGCCTGGAGTTTGGAGTGTCCTCTCATCTTACAGACACCTGACTGCAGGGGTGGTGGGCTGACTCACAGAGGACTGAGAACACAGGTTCCTTCTGCTAGTTTCCCCTGGGTTCACAGAGAACTCGTGAAAATTTGGGAATTTGGGAGTTAAATCCCAGTATCAGTACAATCGGTCCCAGCTGATTTTGGTCCTTCTCTTTGGACAAATTTTGGAGTAGACCCCTCAAGTGAACCGTAAATAAAATTGCCTTCCCTTTCCCAGGTCTCTGCCCTCAGACTTTGCTCAAGGGGGGCCATTCTTACTCCCCCAAGATCAGCTGTGTACTCTGATGGACGGAATCTTATTTTCCTAGCTCTACAGTAACTTATGTTCTGCATGCAGAAAGAAAAGAATACAATTACGCTGCATGTGAGTCTGTATTTGTGTGGAGGACGGAATATTTTCCCTTCCTTCACTATGCTAAATTGCAAAGCTCACGTGCAACTGCATGTGAGGAAAACAAGGCCCACTTGGAAACAAAATGACCTGAAGGGGGAAGGTAAAACTGCTTCCCTTTGGAGACCTCCACCTCCCGCTTTGGGAAGGACCATTTCTGTTAGAAATGTAAGACAAAAGGAAAGGCTCTGAATGGGTAGTATAGAAATAACATTTATGTAATCTGCTTGAAGAGATCTATTGAAGTGTCAAAGCTTATTTTAGCTATGGTATCCAGGCTCTGTCAGACTAATTGGCTGCATCATTAATTATACAGAAAGCTAATTTAAATAAGATACAAACCAATGCACTGGGTCAGGCTATGGGTTAATCAGTGCCCAGCAGTGGATACATTTTCTTAAAAGAGTGTAAGAAGCAGGGCACATACAGAAGAAATCCCTCCCGTATCACACTTCCATGGCTCATGAACTGTCATGTTTTAAAACCACCAATGGACCTACCTTTCAATGACACTGCCTATTCCTTTCTTGACTATTGCAACGTATATTCCTAAATAAAGATGAAAGACTTGCCACCTTGTTTTTGGGAAATGAAGGTTTCTCTTTGAGGAGAATATTTGTAAACATGAATAGCATTGCATTGCTGCTCTAAATGCTCATTTTGCTATTAAAAAAACATGCACATCCTTGTACATGTGACTGATTCATAGATCATTCTATACAGTTTTTGTGCATCTTGGTTTTGTGTCAAAATTACACCTATATACTCGCACACATGCACACACGAGAGCACCACAACGGATCTCGGGGTGTTCCTACTATCAGGTGACAGCTGAAAGCAGCGTATTTGAAAGCCAGGTGCTGTGAGACCATTGCGAAGAGAAGGAAACCCAACGGAGCTTTCTCCCAGCCCGAGAAGTTTCCCGCGAACCCCGAAAAAAAAAAAAAAAACAAACCCAAAAATGTGCCTGGGAAATGTGCGTTGTGGGCGGCTGCCACCTACTGGCACCGGGGACGAGCCCGCGGCGGGGGACCAGTGCCCGGCTCCTGGGGCAGGTTTTTCCTCCTTTCAGCTGAGACCCAGGGTCAGAATTTTGTCTTCCTTGGGCCAGAGCTTTCCGTAAAGCCGTGCATACATCTGAAAGGCATTATTTTATTTAAACTCCCCTTAATGGCAGTTTTGTATACTCTTAAGTGAGGGAGCTGCTTGAAAAGGAGTCAGCATGAAGTGTCCTTTCCTTTTTCCTTTTTCTTTTTCTTGATAGTTAATAAAGTTTTTGTATTCATCAATCATCGGGAGTCAGCCTGGGAGTGTGCTCTGTTTAAACGCTTTGGCTTTTCACTTAATGCATCCCATCTGTTTCTGAAATAAATTGCAATAATCCGTGTTTAATGTTAATCAATGTATTACTAAATATGCAAATTATATTAAAAGACGTGGTTTGAAAAAGCTTTCATTTGTAAATATGGTAGCTGAAAACAGGAAGCATATCTAAAAGCCATTTAGATACAGTAGCCTAACTCTAACAGTGTGGCTGATTTATAAAGCGGTTTGCAAGTTGATCTTTCTCCCACAAGGGGATATGTAAAACTGTTGCATATCAGATTTTGTTAACATCTGATGGGTTACTGCTAACAGTGTAAAGGCCTAATATTCACAACCATGTCTCTTATTTAAATTAAAGCAATCTTATTCCAGCTTTCTAATTTTTGTGTTCATCCTAACATATGAATTTACATGAAGAGTTTATGAATCACAGTGAAAGCAATTTGAACAAGCTTTTCAATCAGTGTTACATCTTACTGCCTGATTTAGATAATTCATTGTCTAAGGGGCTCTTCTGGCTTCTCGTTCTCCTTTCCAGGGGGCTCAGTCTATGAAGCTGGTTGTCCTTGATGTGGCCACAGTCTCTCCACTCAAAAGCACCACTTTGCAGGAGGGTCCTATGTAGGGCCTTCGTGGTGCTGCTCCCTTCACCGGTGTGGCTCCACACCCCAGCTCACAGAGGCCCTCACACAGGCATTTCTTGTGCTGCTGTGTTAGACACAGAGGGTCATTTGCACTTGTTGACTTTCCGTGGGGCAGTGGAAGCGCATGTGCAAAAAGACTGTAGGCAGAACACGATCCCTGAGCCCAGACTCACGGCACTGAACACAGGAAAGAAAATACCGGTAAGCAGTGCTGCAGAGAAGATCCAGCCAGGAAGATAAATGCTGAGGCATTCTGCAAACAGAGGTGGCTCTTTGTGGTCTCAGCCAAAGGTTACCCACTGCCTCTCTTGCCTCCGCTTTGCTTTGTTTTTCTGTTCACACTACTGCTACCCTCTGGACAGACTGCTTGATGTAACCAACTCTTCTCCACGATGGAGCAGCCCTACCTGGAAGACCCAGGCACCACAGGAAAGGATGGGTAGAAGAGGAAGCTGTGACCACTGCAGCAGTTGCTTGTGATGAAGCAGAGAGGAAGCCCAGGAGGTGATGAAAATGTAAAGTATCTTTTGAGATAGCAAGTGTCCCTTGGCTGACAGCGTTTGCTCAAGCATGTGTTTAGTTTGACAATACTCTTTTTCTTTTCCCATACTGTGTTCTAGAATATACTTGATGTTTCAGGATGTAAGGTAAGCTCTAAACATAATTATTTGAAAGGCAGTTTACCCCTTATCCTGGATAAGGTCAAGTCATAACCGCTTGAGAGGTAGTTTGTGGTTTGTTTTTCTTTTATATTATTCTTTTATCTCGTTCCCCTGTTGCAGCTTCCTATGAAGCATGCAGTGAAATTTACTGAGATGTACCAGAGTAGAAGGACCAGGAAACCAATCTATCATTAAACTTACTCAATGGTGATCTCTTGGGTCCTTACATACTTGCTCTAATTTCCACACCCTTGGGAAATGGGCCAAAATTTTGAATTAATTTTAGAATAAAAGGGACCAAATATGGGACAGTTTTGACTGTGCCTCTTTCAAATGACCATTTGAATATATATTATTAATTACAATTATTATCAATCACATATTATTAAATGTGATGGTTTTGCCACAGTTTCCATGAGAAGCTGAGCTAAGTTTTAACCCAAATTTTTAGATATCCTGAAACTCAGACCTGGTCTGTATGTGTGAGCAAACCTCCTAGGAGCTAAAAGTGGGAGCAAGGTTAGCAGAAACCCTGTGAACCGAAACTGCTGAGTTCCACGTGGCTCTATATGTGACCAGGACCATATGTGAAATGTGCCAATTTCAGTAGCCCTGCAACACCCCCTATCAGCCAGAGAGAGGGAGCACTACTGATCTACGGTCATGCATTTACGTTCAAACATATGCAAGCATTTCCCTTTTTGCCCTATAAACTTAATAGAACTATTTTGTGAATTCAAAACATGAAAAGTAAATAAAACTTCCTCCTTTACCCTGGAGAAGAGATGAGAGGGATAAAGTTACAAGCAAGGTTTCACGAAGATGTAAGGCTGTAACAGCTGTGTTGAGTACTATACTTGTCTTCACGGCATGGACTCTGAGGGAAGGCTAAGCTGATGAACTAATTGAGATTTCCCTGTCGGCTTCTTGCACGTGGCGCTTAGGTCTAGGTACTCCTGAGGGTACCCTGGGCAAGGCGATACAGCACCCTTCATCCCTCTGAATGGACAGAGGGTCTGCATGAGCTTCTCCCAGGGGGCATTTTTCACTGCCACCATCCTAGGAATTGAGTCTCCACTCGTAGATAAGATGCAGCACCTTGGTTTGACTTCTCCTTTGCAAAGTCATGCTCTTCCCTTGTGTCACAAAGCCCTAGAGGTTTGCCCTTAGCACTCTGGGGATTTCGGGGATGACGCTGTGTTTGGTGACTGAGACTGCCCTTACGGAATTTTTTTAATCTCATCTAGTCAAATCAAAAAAGTGAAAGTAACAACAAGGTCTGGAGTGAAGATCCTGATTCACAGAGGATTTATTGACAGTACCTTTGAAAGCACTGTTTAATATGCAAGGTAAACAAATTAAAATCCCAGCTTGTGGTCCAAGGGCATTCACAAATTAGAAATGACCCCCTGCCTGCCATGAGAGTGCTAATGATGTGAAAGCTGAAAGGAAGTGAATCCTCTTGGGAGAAGAGAGTGGGTCAGAGGGGCTTTTGTAATCTACCAATCTGTTTAGCTTTGACAGGCTCTTTGTCTAACATGGGAGATGACAAGAGGAGCTGAGGCGTCTGGCAAAGATGGGAATGCCTGCCTACAAGCTTTATGTATTCGTCATTTTGTCTTCATCAGTTGTTGGTATCTCTTGGCTGCCTGAGTCCAGGGAAAACACTTCCCCTTGCCTGTAGCTGTGGGGAGAGAGCAGCAGCAGCCTTAGTCACTATCACAGAGTATGACACAACGTGGGGCTTAAATCACAGATCCAATAACTCTGGTTTGTTTAACATCTGTTTTAATCCCAGAAGTTGCCTCTAATCCAGACCTGAGAAAGCAAAAAGGTATCCACTGTACCCTGAGTCCACATCTCAGTCATAGGCTGGCATGGAGAACAGCGTGCAGGTGGTGGCAGTGTTGGTATCAGCTGCAGCAACTCATTGGTGCGGTCTGAAGGCAGAGTTGCTGTTGACAAGGACCATGCCGAGGAACCAGTCTTTTCTACACACACTGACCCTTAGGAGCTCTAGTACCTTGCATAAGAAAGCAAAGCTCTGTCTCCGAGGATGTACACACAATTTTCCTCAACTCTATGAAGAATCTGAGTGAAGTTCTAGCCCCACTAAAATAAAAAAAAGGAAAAACCATGTCATCACCTTCAGATAATGCTAAGATGGATATCTAGATGCATACACAAGTGGATATGCATTGAGTTCCAGATGGATATCTAGGAAGTGCAGGCAGGGGGCCCTGACTGTTCTTTGGCTATGAAGAAAAAAATATCTTCTCTGTTAAGAGATACTTCTTGTTAAGCTTAAATAAGGGAGTTTTAAACAGAATGAGTCACTCAGAATTATAATACTGTGTGGCTTAATCTGCTCTTTGCTTGGCTCTACTTCCTCAGCACGAGCAGCTGGATTTGCTGGAGTCCTGGGCCTCAAGCTGTGAACTTTCACCCAGATGTGTTGGAACAGAGTCGATTTGCTTGCTAGCTGGTACAGTGTTGTGTTTGGTCTTTAGTTTAGGAAGAATATTCATAACACAGTGATGTTTAGCTGTTGCTAAGTGATTTTTATGCCAAGTCTAGGCCTTTTTTCATTACTATGTCCTGACTGATCTAGTGCACAAGAAACAAAAACCAGAAGCCAAGGAGGCTGCAGCCATCAGCAGAAGCTACAGCTCAACAAGATAAGAGCAATTAACAGCCTGGCTGAGGGGAGACAGAGAAAGAATCCAATAAGGTGTTAGAAGACCCCACCCAAAAATCACCATTGCACTTGAAATCATGTGAAGGGAGCATGAGGGCAGGTGCATAAATCTTGAGGTCTAATTGCCTAGAGATTTTTTTCTTCTGGGTCAGTTTAAGGTGGTCTAGTGCTGTACCACTCTATTAAATTATTTATTTTTATAACTCTGACACCTGAGACTCTGCTGTGGAAAACCCAGGACAGAGCCTGAAGGAGGAAGTGCACCTGACAGGGAGCATGTGTGCAAGGATTTGAAAGGGAGCCCACCAGCCCCGCTGAGAACAGACTCCAGTCCTAGCAGGGAAAGCCTGGGTGGTGTGTGTGACACTCCTTGAATGGTGAGAGAATTCTTGGGCAGTGGCTTTTCCTTTAACAACCGCATCCTTTTCCTTTGCTTCTCTTGAATTCTCACTTGGATCCAGAATTGATGCAGCAAAGGTAGCATTTGGATATAACCACAGCTACAAAAACGAAGGAGGTGGTGGTTCCAAGCCCATATTCACAAAGAAGCACTTGCAGAAATGGCCATGCTATTCAACAATCTGTTTTTAGAAGCTGGGGCTGGACCAGACCTGAATGGCAGTGTAGCAAGCTGCCTGGTTAGTGGCACAGCTGCTTCAGCTGCTTCGTAAGTTTACACATTCCAAAAGCTGTTCCTGATTTTTGGCTGTTTAGAACCCCTTGAGTTGTGTTTCCCAGAGGCAGTGAGCACTGACAGCTGCAGGCAGCCTTTCTTCAGTGGGCAGCACTCAGCTCTTCTGAAAATGGACCTTAAGCCTGCCACTCCCCACCAAAACACCCCAATATGCGGTCATTCAAGATGGAAGCTACTAAGCTTTGTTCTTCAAATGTCCACTGGCATTTAGACCCTTGGTAGTTCTTGATGGGAAACATGTTTAACATGTCTCTGGAAGAGAAGAGCAAGAGACCAAAGATTTCCCTTTTTCAACTCTTGACCAAGTGAGTCCCTGCCAATTCTGTCTGACCTCCACTCTTCCCCTGCTCACACCCAGGAGGTTATCCTTGAGCCTGCCAGGGTGCCGAACATGGTCAAAGCTGTTGAGTCACAGCACCACATCATTTTTATCTGTTCAAGAGCACCATCATTTTCGAAGGCCGTCAGAGGCAGGAGAGGAGCAATGGGCCTGGTGTTTCCCCATTCCCTCATGTGAGGCAGGAGCTGTTGCTAACCCCAGGGCAGGAACATATCTTTTTTGTCCCCTAATTTTCTCAAACAGGCTGAGGCTGCCTATCTGGTGGCTCCTTGTAAAAAGCAGCTCTTGCCTGTGAAAAGCAATAACTGGGCTTTTTGTCTCTTCAACTGGATGCTGAACGACAAAATGCTAAAACCATCTATCCTCAAAGCCTACATTTCAGTCATATCAGAAATTTCAGTTTTTACCAATGTAGGTTCCCTCAAGTACAATCCTCTCACAAAATTACACATGGTCTCTGGCAGACACCATCCTCTGATTCTTTATTTAATCAAAGATGAGTAGTGAGACAAGGTGAGACTATGCCACAGAGTTTGCAGTCTCATAAGTCTATGGACCAAAGAGGAGGTATGGAAGGATTTGCAACCTCACAGCATTAGTATAATAAAGAGGTCAGGAATGAGAGCCCAGATGCTGAGGTGGAGAGCAAAATTATACCCGGGAAAGAAGGAAAAAAAAACAGTTCAGAAGTACAGAAAAGTACATAGGAATACTTTGTTTCTCACTTCACTGACTTGTCTGGGAAGGAACAGAGCAGCCATTGAAATCTGGCAGAAAAAATATACACCGTGATCCTTGTCATTGGCTGTCACAGTCACAAAACATTTCAAGATGTTTTTAAACATTTTTAAACAGTGAGGTGAATCAAGCCTGGACAACATGTGTGCTGGATTCGGTCATGTGAAATCCCTACATGGAGAACATCTGCTTTTATGAGGATACACTGCAGCTTGTGTGGAAGCTTGCTATAGAAATGGCTGGGTGAAGTGTTCTGGTTTGCGTTACATGGAAGATACAAGTTACCAAACACAGTAAGTAGCTCTTTCTGGCTTATAATTTATTTCTGAAGTGATAGACTCGTTTGGAAGAACGCCTGGGAGAAAAGAAGAGAAAATGTTTACAGAGGTCTGAAAGCTTATTAAAATGCCCCTCAAGCCAGGACACGGTGGAGACAATGCACTACTCAAGAAAGCAGTGTTGAAAAAGAAGAGATAACCTTGACCAATATTGGTACCAACACAGCCTGTCCTAGTCTAAGAGGAAGAGGAGACAGGAGCTGGAGTGTAATTTTGAGGATCCCCGTTTAGCCAGGGAATCTGATTCTCCTGAAATAGATGTTGCTTTTACACCAGCTTGTTCTGTTGATCAAGGTTCCTGCTATCATTGGTCACTGATTTTAACAGTTTTGGTGCCCTTTTTTACCCTTTTTGTCATGAAAGGTATAAGGGAACAGGCTCTTGTGAATCATTTACACACTTAATGGAAGATTGCAGGTCTCACCTAAATTTCCTCGTAGTCCAAGGTGCAGCACTGGCTTGTACTTGCTCTGGAAAACAACCACAGCAAGTTTCATCTGGAAGGAGGCAAGGAAAGCCACAGTAACAGAACAAATGACACAGCTGGTTAGGTAACAGTCAGACACCCAATGCTACATCATCCAGACTCTTCTGCCACAAAATTAGCCTTGAGAACAGCATTTCTAAGCTTCCAACTGTACATTCTGTAAGGATTTAAGAGCTCAAGGCCAAAGAAAATGGGGACCTCTCCTGACTTAACCTTACACATTACTTCAAGGGGGAATTTGTATCAAAAGGCAGCAAAGGATATGGCCTAATACCACTGGTCTTCTTGGGACATTTCAGTAGTTTCACACAGAGAAGGGAGTCAGAATTAGAAAATCATTATACTTATTGACACAGTATGAATTAACATAGCAATATTTTTTAACCATGGCATGCGTAGAAAGGAACTTTTCCCTAGCTAATCTTCTAAATCATTATGGCTCATCAATTACAATTTTTGTTTGAACTTATTATGTAAAGTTGAATGACATTTTATTTCAAACTCTACAGACTGAAATGTGAAAGAAAAAACCCTCAGTATCTGGTGCTCATGTAACCTGTACTTCAGTGTATTTCTTAACTGGAGGCTGGACTTCGCAGTCACACCGTATTTTGTCTTTTATGACTGAGCTTTTACTCCTTCAGACATTTAGTTGACTAATTCCCAGCAAGTTACTTGGAATAAATTAATAGATAATATGCTCAAGGATTTGGCTTTATTCTGTTAATCTGAGCAGGAAGATTTCTCTTGAATAACAGAAAAGGCATGAAATCCAGTTGTCAGCATGTGGCCCACATAGTGCTCAGGCAACATTCTTACACAGAGACTTGCCTTTTAGTAGTTTGGTGACACTGCACATAGCAAACGTGATGAAAATATTTTGCTAGATTGGATCTTGTCAAATAAATGCTGAAATTTCCCCATTACCACCATGCTCAGTTCAGAGAACAGAGCTAGGTATTTGCATCTTTGATACCCATCTAATTGCATGTCCCTGCTAGGTACTTAGTGGCCTTCTGCCAGCCTGGTGCACGACGACAGGAGCACAGGAAGGGATTTTCCAGGATAACCAGCACCTCTGTGTGCCATTGTGCAGCCCCTTAAGAGCTTCTCTGACCAAAACCTTGCTTTTGACTAAAAATCCTTCCTAATTCCCAGCCTCCTTCTAGTGTCACCGTGATACACAAGGGAGCGCTGTTGTCCCCTTTTCACCAGCGTTGAGCTGAACTTCTGGCGTCATACGAGACGATGAGCCCTGGGGCTAAGGTGACTGCTCCGTGCTCACGCATGGGTGTGAATTTAATGTTCTCTGAGCGGAGAACCAGACTTGCAGCTGACCTGCAGCATCAGGTCTTGCCTAGCATCCTGTGTGCTGGTCTTTATAAATACCTATCTGTACCAGAAGTACCTTACCATTGTAGCTGCAGAGATTAGCTGCACATTTGCATCACGCTGCCAGCGCACTCGTATGGCCAAGAACTGAGTGGCGCCCCAAGGGAATTTAAAAATTAACAGTAGAGGACATTCAAAGACTTCTTCTTTGGCAAGGTAAGAAGTGACCCATCCTCTCATTGTGATTACTTAATGTGCTGTAGGTATTGAAGGTATTTTGCTGTAGCTGCCAGAGTATTCACTACAGCTAGGATAGTGAGGCTTTTTCCATTTTTGTTACATGCACGAAACTTTACTGTGATCACCTGTCAGGCTATACTTGACCTCTCAAGAGGACTTTTTTTTTGTAAGGGCAAAGGACTCTCTCAAGCATTTCAAAATTAGGGAAGAAGAGAATACCCTGTGATAATTTTTGGACTCAATATGAAGAAGACAGGGTGTTCAAATTTTAAGTCTATCCATAGCATTTAAACATACCCATACCTAAATGTTGCTAGAAAACTTAGGATGAAAAAATGTGTTTGACAAATACCAAAACAACTAAACAGAAGTGTATAATGTGCACAGTGCAAGACAGCCCAAAGGGTAACTCATAAACCTCAGTGAACAAACATACATGGCTTTGTCTCAAAATCCATTTAAATTCAAGAAGTTTTTCATTTGTCCAGCCCACCACCTGCAAGAGTGTGGTATAAACTAAGGCTTGGTCCTTATACCGAAAAATATACCGGAATGACTTTTCAGAAGGACCATTGAGAGCTTTAGGGCTGAAACACAACAAAGACAGATGAAGTTTGAATTTCAAACATTCCCTCTGTGCCTTCTGGTTACTCAGAGTCTTACACTACGGCAGCAATTTGGGTTTTGTTGCTTTAGAAACGGTGATTGATGATACTCTGACTTAGTGACTCCTCCTAAAGTACACTCTGAAAGATATCCAGGGCAGCGTGTAGGTCGATTTTTATTTATGACCTATTACATACCGATATATTTTAAGCAGTAATTTAAATTAGCTCCATTTGCTTTATTAAATATGATTACTGTGTATTTGTGCTCTGTATCCCACTGGAATCCTAAAGAGGGACAAAGATTCCATTTGTCCGAGTGTTGCACAAATACAAACTAAAATGGTCTGCCTTTCAAAGAGGTTAAAATCCAAATATAAGCAGAGGTTGCAAAGAGTTGCAGGTGGGGAAGCCCACGGTGCACATGATTAGGTGACAGCTTTGGTCAGAGCTGTAAGGACAACTTGCAGCACATCAGCCCAATGGTTTCTAAGGAAGTTGTAGGTTTTGTTGCAGAGAAAAGTTGGAAGAAAGGATTTGAAGGGCGAATGCGAAGTTTTTTTGTGGGCACTTCTCCCACCAGACAGTACCAGACGGTGTGGAAGAAAGCATGTAAGTATTCACTAGCAAAGTAACATCTGGGTATGAGAGAGCTGAAAGTGAATAAACACTGCAAAAGTGACACTAGACCCCAGCTTTGAACTGTGAAGCTGATGGGTAAAAGAAATGCTTCAGCAGGGAGCAACTCAGCTGAGGAGCTGCGTGGGGTAGTCTGAGTAAATCTCTGTGGGAGCCATCCCTCCTCTGGTGAATAAGGGACCCGGAGATGAACCATCAGCACCCTCAGTACATAAACAGGGTGACTAAGCTAAGAGGTACAAGTTGTGCTCTTTGCAAAGGCCTACCTGGTACTCCTGGAAGGAAATGGAAATCCAACCAGAATCACACTGGTTTCGTGTAGTTCATAATATTGAATTCTGCCTGGATTCCATTGTAACCCAGCATCAGTTAATATCTATGTGCTGTAAGGTATTAGCCACAATTGGATTTACGTTTTTCTCATAAATTTGTTGCAAAGTATTTTACTGCAATTGTGATCTTTCAAATTCAAATGGTATCTTTTATTGAATAGCTGTTGCAGGACATCATCAGGTTATGGACTTTAATGTCTGGAATACAGTATAATTTACATCATTCCATCAAACATCTATCAGATTTCAAGCTGGGTTCGAGGCTACTGCATTTGAATCAACAAAACATGTACAAATTGGAAACCTCAAAAAAAAAAAAAAAAGGATCAGCTTATGGCTTTAATTTCTTTGTTCAAATCTACCATGAGGGTGAAGAAAATTTCTTTTTAAACAAAAGAATCAGATCCATTCCTTATGAAAACAAACGATTTAGAAAAACAAGGTTAGAATGCCACCTGGGGGCTTATACTGCCATCACACTCCACTTTAAATCAGAGCAGCATGCAATTTGCACTGTCAGATAAAAAAAATTGTTCATTCCATTTTCTTCACAAAGTACTGTCAGACTTTGAGGAATTCATGCAGGTGTTATTCCATTTTATGACACTTGCTTCCTTAGACCTTCAGCAAGAACATAATGCAAGAAATAGGCAGTGAAGAAGCAAACCAATTTGCTTTGTGAAGAGAAACCCAGCACTATGCATGGTGTGAGGTACTCTGTTTTTCACAGATAAACATAAACCAAACACAAGAAACACAAAAATAAGCTTATTTATGGACAACACATAGAAAAGACTAGATTGCATCAGACAGAGAAGGCCACAGACTGCGGAGGCAGAAAAGTGATTGTTTAAGCACAGATAAACTGCAACATCAAAGCATTAAAAATAGAAATGTACAGAAAACAACTAATTCATTAAACTAGTGTTAAAAGCAAGGTTTTCCTCGACTTTAATTTCAGGGCTTGTGAACCCAGTACAAGAAAAGTGAGAACTGATAAGAATCTTTCCCAGAAATTACAACTTAATACAAATGAAGGCTGTTAGTTACGTGAGCAGCATCTCCACACTACTAGTATTCATCCACACTTCTGGTGAACTTTTCTGAATCTGACCAGACAGGAGAAATTAATAAACGTTTTGCACACTTAGATGTTAAATCTAAGGCCAAGGGGAGAGAGGAGATTTTCTTGAGAATTTAATCAAGTCACCATTTAGTTTTCCCTTGGCCAGAAGCAGTGTGATAGCCTTCTCCACTTCTCTCCAGTCTGCTGGAATTCTCTGTGAAGCGGTGCATAGGAGCACGGCACTACTTGGCTTCTTCTCAGCTTATGTGATGAGCTGCACCACGGTCCTAAGACCCTGAAGCACTCAAGTACCTACTGATGGGTCCTTCCATCGAGTGAGGTGCTCTGGGGCCAAGGATCTGGGAACTTGGGTGTCCTTGTGGACCATGAAGGATGCCTATCTCTAGGGGCAGAGTTATTTTGTGTTTCCTCACATCACGGGTCATTTGACCAACAGAGAAAAATGACAGAATGCAAAGGTGACCCCATGTAATTGGGCAACGTGAATTTCTGCTGTGGCTTCAAGGGTAGCTGAAGCCATTGATTGGTAGGGGTGACAAAGCCTTTTCTTGCAGCCACAAAAATCTAGAAAAAATACAGAATTATTTATTTTCATCTATGAATCTGAACCCATACATTTCTTTGGCCTGTGAGCAACTCCAGAATTTCATGATGGAAGCAGATGAACTTTTGATTCAAGGTGGGGAAACATTTCTCTCAGATACAACACCACTGCTGGAGCTGCAGAGATTACCTTAGGATATGTGAGGTCGAGTTAGTTACCACACATGGTTGAACTTCCATTCCCTCACAAGTTCCTAGAGTTTAGATTCAGGCTCACCTAAATCAAGCCAATATCCCAGGTCTACTGCAACCAGGATTCAGGCCAAGAAGGAGAACTCAGTGTGCTCAGGTGGTATTGCTGGATGATCTCCTACTCTTCTCCTAAACCTCTAGATGCTGGAGGTTAGTTGGGAGATGGGTGGTCATGTGACAAAATGAACTGAACCCTCTAAGGAATGCCACGAGGGTGCCCTGGTGGCACACTGCAGGTCTACAACAGCGCCCTTGAACTGGCAGGAGCCACAGGGTCCATTTTCTCTCAGCACTTTTTATCACCTTCAGTCACAAAGAGAACTGGTTAGACAGCATGGCCTCAAGCACCAGAAAGATGCAAGCGACACTTAGCTGTGCTATCCCCCATCGCCCAGGGCCACGTCGCACTTCTAAGAGGGTGTACGGATTGAAAGGGATAATTTCTCTGCAGGAATAACAGATATCTGATCTTCTGTATCATTCACCTGACCTGGAAATGCAAAGTCAGCCATTTCCTGAGGGGGTGGATTTAACCACCACTGAATACAAGGAAGAGCAGCATGGATTTTTAAGACATATGTGCTGGTCGTGGAGGACTGTAGCATATGCTGTCCATTGAAATATCATCTGTTGTCTGGACTACTCTGTCTCTAACACTGTTTCTTTAATATGTAAAGTGTTTTGGACTGTATTTGGTCTTGGGGGAGTGTGAAAATCCTTGCAGGCACTTTTCAACTGATATATTTATTAGATATAGAGGAAAACACTGTCTGGATTAGGCATGAATTTTGAAACTGAATCACAATTATATCTCAAAGGTATATGGTCTGATTTAGAGAAGTCACATTAAAAAGAATGTTTTCTAGTACTTCCTTTGTAAAAATCTCTCCATGTAATTCTTACAATAAAGCTGATTGTAAATTGTTCACTTGTTCCTAGGGACTCTATTCAATGAATAAAATCTATAGAAAAATTTGAACTGTGTAACTTGAGGAAACTGTAATAGGCTTCAGCAACCTATAAGAGATAGACAATTAATGTGACATACTGGAAATGTTAGTTAAGAGAGCAAGAGATAACCTAGTGACAGTTTCTATGCCTAGTCACTACAGCAGAGGCCAGGATCTCACCGGGGCAAGTTAAAAGGGAAGCCATTGTGCTAGAAGATGGGAAGAAAAAGTATTTGTCCACTCAGATACAAAAGCCTGGGGACAAGAAATGTCACATTTGAGGAAAAAGTGTGCACGTGCAATCATAACACGTGCTGTGAATTTCCTGCAGTGAGTGTTATCCTCCAACACTCCATCGCTTTCGCACAGTTGAACAGCCTGAGCACAAATCCTTTGCCAATGGTTGACAGCAACGAGCCATAAACTGCAGAGAACGCTGCATCTCGGCCTAGCAAATGCAGTGCTGTGATCGACTGCGCTCTTCACCCAGGAATCCCGACAAACACAGCGCCTGTACCAACCACACTGGGAAACAGAGAAGTTGCTTCTGCGTCCTGGAAGCGCACAGTACATTAGAGGCTTGAAACAGTAACAACAAAACTGTTTTTTTAAGAATGCAAGAAGGATTCAAAGAAGAAATGTACAGAAATTCATACAACCTACAAAGGCAGAGAAATGGAAAATGGAGTAAAAATTCTGGAAGAAGACAGCATTGTTAAAGAAGAAATCGAAAGATGTTCAGAAGCAGAATTCTGAAGTCAGTTCTAATTAACGAGACAAAAAGCACTCTCCTGAAGCCCATCTGTGGTGGGTTGACCCTGGCTGCTCTATCACTCCCCTTCTCAGCTGGACAGGGGAGAGAAGGTACGACAAAAATCTCGTGGGTCAAAATAAGGACAGGGAGACGCCAGTCACCAATTACCATCAAGGGGAAACAGACTAGACTTGGGAAAAATTTAATTGAATTTATTGCCAATCAAATCAGAGTAAGTAAGATAATGAGAAATAAGGGGAAAAACCATCTTACAACACTTCCCTTCCATGTCTTCCTTCTTTCTGGCTCAACTTTATTCACAAATTCTCTTCCTCCTTCAGATGCACGGGGGGATGGTGGAAGGAGGTTGTGGTTTGTTCATCTGACGGGGTCATACAGGTCATGCAACTGTAAGTAGCATTATGCTGTGCAGTCCTTCCTTCCAATAAATAAAATGTAACAAAATGACTCAACACTTGCCAGTTTGGAGAATAGACCAAATTATTTAGGGACACTGCCGAGGACCAGAGTGGTGATGACAAAACATTACCATGGAAACCTTTGCAGGTGTATCTGCATGCACCAAGTAATTCCGCTGGCTGTGCCCTTAGTCTGCAGGAACTGCACCTCTAAGATGGAAATCAGCATGACTGAACTGAAATGAAGAAGCAGAAGTTTGCCAAAGTAGGTAAACAACTGCTTTAAAACTGGTTTATGACTGTTATCAACCTCAGTTTGTTACAAAGCTGCAAGGAATTCACAGCAGTTAACAAATGGCAAAACTCAGGTTACACATCACAAATATTTGTCGAACTTAGGTTACGACAGCGTCATTTTATCCGAGCTCTGGGATGCATCCCATGCTTTACACACACAGGCTGGTCATTAATTGACGTTCAGGAGGGGTGGAACACCTCTCCTCTGAAGAAAGGCTGAGAATGTTGAGATTGTTGAGCCTGGAGAACAGACGGCTCTGAGTCAACCCTCTTGTGGCCTTGCAGCTCCTGGAGGGAGCCTACAAGAAAGATGGAGAGGATCTTTTTACAAGGGCATGAAGTGACAGGACAAGAGGGAATGGCTTTGAACTAAAAGAGGGTAGATTTAGGCTGGGTACTAGGAAGGAATTCTTTACTGTGAAGGTGGTGAGGCACAGGAACAGGATGCCCAGAGAAGTTGTGGATGCCCCATCCCTGGAAGTGTTCAAGGCCAGACTAGATGGGGCTTTGAACAACCTGGTCTAGTGGAAGGTGGCCGGGCCCATGGTAGGGGAGTTGGAACTAGGGGATCTGTAAGGTCCCTTCCAACCCAAACCATTCAATGATTCTGTGATTTAGAAAAGCACCGTGATCTCCTGCCCTGCGGGAAATCTCAGGTGTTGTGTGGTGTTATCTGAAGAAATGTGGGCAAAAAACCATCAATGCAAGTGACCTGTGTATATTCAGATACTCGGAGCAGTACGCATTGGATACATCTGTACACCTCCTCTGTCACTTGCGTCTCCTTGAGAATGGGATTTGTGTGGCCTTTCAGGACAGGTTTTGTGAGCTTGCCCCACATTCACCTAAAACTCAAAAGGCTTCCAAGATTAATGCATCACCTCATCAATGTCTATAGTTATCTAAAGAGTGTGAAGGAGATGGATCCAGGCTCTTATCTCTGGTGCTGAGCAATGGGACAAGAGGCAATGGGCAGAAATCGATGCACAGGAGTTCCACCTGAACATGAGGAAGAACTTCCTTACTGTGCAGGTGACTGAGCACTGGACAGATTGACCAGAGAGGTTGTGGAGTCTCCCTCACTGGAGATACTCAAGAACTGCCTGGACGCAATCCTGTGCCAGGTGCTCTAGGATGATCCTGCTCGAGCAGGGAGGTTGGACCAGATGACCCCCTGTGGTCCCACCTAACCTGGCCCATCCTGGGGCTCTGTGATTCCACGAAGGGCAGCAGAGCAGCAGGACACTGAATCAGGTGAGTTTACTCATATTCGCTGCTCCATCCTGACAGGAGCATCAAAGACCTCAGGGAGTTCAGCAAGGGAGGATGGAAACTGCCATAGCCAAGGGAAATCTGTTACTTAGAACACATTTTGGCACTCATTCCACTTCAAGAAACAGTTGA
>VZTA01029330.1:44729-64424 GCA_013398855.1 Mohoua ochrocephala
GGCGGCCGGGAGCCGCAGGGCTTGGCGGAGGTGAGGCGGCTTCCTGCTGAGCCTTGGGCTTGGGGCGGGCGGTTGCCATGAGGTCGGGATGCGCTGGGCCGTGGCCTTTCCCGCTGGGTGGGTCTGGGCCCCGGGATGGGCCGTGCTCCGGGCCGGCTCTGGGCCTGCGAGGCAGTCGGACTGATAGAACGGGTTACGGGCGTCCTCGAAGAGAACCAGGGGAGGTGAGAAGGCACAGAGGCGAACCTCAAGGACCGTGTCCAGGTTTGGGCACTTCAGTTCAAGGCGGACCTTGAGGAGCTGGAGCGTGTCTAGAGAAGGGCAACGGAGGTGGTGCAGGGTTTGGAGCACAAGTCCTGTGCGGAGCGGCTGACGGAGCTCGGGTGGTTTATCCTGGGGAAAAGGAGGCTCAGGGGAGATGTTGTCACTCTCTCCAGCTACCTGAAAGGAGGGTGTAGCCGTGGGGGCCGGTCTCTTCTCCCAGGTAGCCAGTGACAGGACAAGACGACACAGTCTCAACCTGCAGCAGAGTAGGTTCAGGTTAGACATCAGGAAGAATTTTTTCGCAGAAAGATGTTTTAATGGACTGCTCAGGCAGGTAGTGGAATCGCCATCCCTCGAGGTGTTTAAGGACTGGACGTGGCACTCAGTGCCGTGGTCTGGTTGACATGGTGGTGTTTGTCATGGGTTGGGCTTGATCTCAGACGTCCTTTCCAACCTAATTGATTCTGTGAACAGCAGAACGACCGAGCAGAGCTCGCCCGGGAGCTGTCGGGAGCATCCCGGCCCCTCCCGCTCGGTGGGGTTATGGTGTGTAGCTTACATGCAGTTCTTGCAAGTCCTGCCTTCAGGACTCTGAGGTCGATAATGTAAATTATAGGCAGTAAGTTGTTATTTATGTGTCACGGTAGTTTGTAGTAGCCTTCCAGCATTTCTTCTTGGTTCCTCATCCATGAAATATGCTTTGTTATGTAGTGCGCTATACACTGACATCCTTCCTGCTGCTCAGATCGAGTAATGTTACTGAATTAGAGGGTGAGATTATTGGAATGTTCATGTCTCTAAGAGTCTGCTGAAGTTCTCGTCGGGGATCTAACAAGAGTTAATTAGAAGTGTTGCTGCTTTCCAAATACTTAGTGCTTTTGTAACCTAGACAAGTATGAGGAAATAATTATTTTCCAGCTGCTGTTCATGAGCAAGTTATGTCAATATCGTGGTCGGCTTCAAAGGTCAGTACTTAATTTGGTGGAAATTTGGGTCTGCACCAGTTTGGAAAGACAATGTGTGAGAATACCTGTGACTTTTGTCATCAGTCAAAATGCCAGATGGATTGCAGCCATATTTGCAGGTTTGTGTGCAGCTGTTTTTAGAAGGAGGAAGGGAAATACGATGCAGTTTTCTAAGATGTGCTAGAAAACTGCATTGTTGTGTGTCCCTCTCCAGAGTTTGAACTCTGGCTCTGGTTTATCTACTGTGATTTAATAAAGCATGAACATGAATCAAGGTGTGGCCTGGTTCTTCTGTACTGTCATTCGTGCCTCGGTTAAATCCAATCCACAGGACTTTTGTTCTTATTGTTACCACATTTTGTGGAATGATAGTAATAATTTTGCTTCTCTGCGGAAAATTTGAAGAACAAGTATTGCTAAGGGTTAGACCCTAAACTTTTCCCCCCCTGCCTGATGTAGGATTGTTTCATCTAATAATCTTCATGACCATTAGTTCTTCAATAGGTAAGAAAGCCCACAGCGGTGTGTGGGCTATGGACTTATGGTGTTTGTTTCCTGTGGTGTGACTTCAGACAGATGTGTTAGAGTGGCATTGCACTGTGGGAATAGAGGAAGCCTCTGGCAAAGCTGTCCTAAGTTTGTGAAATGGAAATTTCTCCTTACCCTTTTTTTTTTTTTTACTGTAGAATTGAAAGCTATTTAGGCTTAAGCTCCTGAATCTCTGCATTTGATGGCCAGCCATGGTGTTCATCTTGGGCAGGGTGGCTCTGGTAGTGGGAGCACTTAAGTGCGGGAGCAAAGTGGTCCGTGGGAGCTGATTTGTCATGTTCCGTGATCCATAAATCAGTATTCCTGTGTAGTCTTGTATCTGTGATTTTCATGAGTTGCTTTTGAAAATCCCACTTTTTAAATGCTTCACGTCACAGGGGTTATAGGAAGTTTTGAGGTTGAGATGAACATTTTGGGTTTGTTTTTTTCTTTCTGATTATTGTAGTGTTGCTTACAGGTCATGCATAAAAACATGCAAGTTGGGAATAGATTCCATTAACATCATCATCCAGCTTTTATCTCCAAAAAACTTGGTGTTGCTGCAAGAGAGTCCAGTTAATAGTTTGCATATAGATTTCTTCAGAGAAGGAACGCTCATCTAACCCAACACTTGGGTAAATATGAATGAAGATCTGAAGAGAGCATAACTTGTTGTATGACGTTTCTGGGGGAAAAGATGTTATTTTGTTCTCATCTATAAGTACCTCATCAGCACTGTACCTTTCAGTGTTCACAGGCATTGTTAGAATTAAGATTAGACATATTGTTCAGAAGAAATAGCACCATCTTGTACTGAATAGGAAGCAGCAACAGACTGTAGAATTGGGATGTTAATGATACAAATTCTGAGTTTTTCTGAATGTGGTTAAAATTGTTTTCTGAATGTATGTTTTCTAAATGCAGTATTGCTGCTACTGAGATTTGCTTGGGATTTTTAGAACTCTCTTTTTTTTAAAGGAATGTTTTGATGAGCTTTTGATGGCTGAATTCCAAGTTTTTGTATTTGTTGTTATAGCCATGCAGATTCTGCTTGCATTATTATAAATGGGAACTGCTATTCTCATGTGATTGCATAAAATGAGGAACAGTTGCTTCATGAAATGCACCAGATAGCACAAAACCAAGATAAGATCACAAGAGCTTCATTTAAAAATGAAGAACTCTTCAAATAAAGGTTTCTTTCCGTCCATATTTATTAACTATGTCATTCTTAGTTTCTGAAGAATATTATCATTGTACCAATATCATAGTAATAGAAAATAATTTATTAATCCTGCAAGAAAAAGTTCGAGTTTCCGAGGATAACGTGTTTCTTTCATGTGGTGTTACCTGTCCTGTATGCTGGATGTTGTACAGTGTTCTGTAGCTGCTGTTTTGCAATGCTCATTCTGTTGAAGTCCTCAAAGAAAGGACAGTCTTGGAAGTAGTGTGATGTTGACTGTTGTGTAAATTATGTCTGAAGGGGAGAGAGTGCTGTCACTGAGTAACTACCGAGCTGTTTAGATGTTTTTTTAGAAAAATCATATCTGACAACAAGTTGTTCCAGAATGTTTAAGACCTTGATTACAAAAAAGTTGTCTTGAAATAAAATGATAATTGAGATTGGCAGAACTGTTCTGCCTTGAAAATGCAGTTCTGTGCAGTATTTTATTGACCCTGCCTAGTGATCAGCTTGCTCCAAGTGATCGATTGTTCTTTTAATTAATAGTCTAGTTGGGGGTAATTGCAGATGCTGTTCTATAAAATGATTAATCATTCTCTGTGTTTTTTTAAGCGGTTTGCTGTGATATTTTGTGAATAGAGTACCAATGGGTGATTTATATATTATGGAACAGAACAGCATTTGTTCTTGTTTGTTTTAAATATATTGTCTTTATATAGGATTTTAAAATTGAACAGTAGATGAAAGATATGAGAGGTTCACAGCCATCTCGTAAGAGGTGTAATTTAATGAAAAACTGAATGTATGGTGAATTGAGTCATGAAGCTGGCTCCACATGACAGCTCATAACTGAGCTGGGTTTTCATCTCACTGTATCAGCGATTAAATTGGTACAAAATGTTTTTGTTAAACAGAAAATGCTATATCATAATTTAAAATACATGCTATAGAAAGCTTTTATTTACTTGGAATAATAGGAAATTGTATTTTATAATGATTTTCATTAAGGCAAAACGGTATTTCAGAAACTTCACACACGTGTCTGTATGTAGATTGTTAGACATTACAAAGACACGATGAAAATAATTATGCTAGTACAAAATAAATTTACTTCCTTTTTTATGAATTTTAGAAATCCTCTGTACAGACAATTGGTGAAGAGCAAATACAGAATCCTTACACGGAGCTCCTTGTGTTGAAAGGCCATCAAGATATAGTACGATTTCTTGTGCAAATAGATGATTACAGGTATGAAATGCCACTTCAGATTGTTTCACAATGTCCTTAGCAATATGTGTGTAAAAATGTAGTAACGTTTTTAATCCTATCTTTTTACTTTTGGTGGGGGAGGACAGGAAAAACTGGTGTTAAAAAAGGCAAGGGATGAATACTCCCTTTTCTTGCTATGTTACTATGTCTTTTGGCTTCTCTTTTAAGTTATACTTTATTGAGAGAATAATGGTGATAATGTTATGTTTCTCAGTCCAAAGAATTTGTTTGTAAGAATTGCCTTTAGCTAAGTCAGCTGTTCTTTTTCAGTCTGTTCCTGGTCTGAGTGTTGCCTTCTGTACATGCGTAGATTCTCACAGGACAATATGCAGTACTGTCTGCTGCTGCTCTGACAGGATGCGTGTGTTGTATGTTTCTGAATTGAGGACAGATGTTATTTTACCTTCTGGTTCTGTGAAAGAATGTGATAGACTCCTGCAGATAATGCTGTAGCAATTGGACTTGACATCAACAATATCGAGTGTCGCTTTTCCTTTCTTTCCGATCTTTTGTTGCACTTTCTTTTGATGCTATAGTGCTAAATTCACTTGAGCTTTGGTTAATGCAATTTTTTTTAACTTTTCAAGTTTTAAAATTTTCAACTACTTTATTCAGAATGACTACTTAGCAAAAGCCACCATATGCCTAACTTCTGCATTACATTTCTCTTCCGGTTTGATCTGGTTCAACTTGCTATACTTCTTTGAAACCTGACAATTCCTTTGTTTCACTCCTTCAGATTTCAGCTATATGCACCTTTCTTTATATTTCCTGACAATCTTTGTCTGTAACTTCTGAAGACTGACTTATCTATCTTCTGAGGACAGAATTATCTAAAAAACTGGAAAACTGGTTAAGAAGATGAAGTAATTATATTTACCTATGTCACTTAGGAAGTGTGACTGAGAGAATGAATTATGGTAGTTGTACATTACAACCGAGTTTCTGTTCCAGTTTTCTCTAAATTAGCCTTGCATGTTCTTTAATTTAACTTAATTCTACAAGAGAAGAAATAATTTTCTGCCTTAAAAGTAAGGTTGTGAAGTCTTTAGTCAGTCATAAAATGTAGTGACTCTTGGCTGATGTGGAGAATTAAATAGAAAACGTTTAATGACTAAGAACATAAGTAGTAGGCAAGAGTAGCTCTGTTAAGGCGCTGTAGTAATTTATATCTTGTATGGATGAAACACAGAAGGGAAATTCTAATATATTCATCAATACACGACATGAAGTTAACGTGGGCAAGAGTTTGTTTTATATCCTTGCTGTGTACAGCAGGTGTTTTGTGAAGGAAGGTTCTCTCCCTCCCCATGCACATTGACTGGAAGAGACCATACCAGTGGTCTCTTCCGGTTCAGAAATGCTCACAGAATCTCATTTTCTAATACGTATTTTAGATATATATATAAAAATATATGTATATATATACACACACACACACATAAATAAAAATTTCACAGAAGACTCCATGGAGGATTTTTAGCTTACCAGTTTTTATTTTTAATGTCATAAATGTAAATATATATATGTCAGAAAAGTTACATGCATTATCATAACATTTATTTTTCTGCATTGTAGTAGTCCACCAGGAGGTTCATATAAAAATGGAAGAATCTCATGTGGTTTCTTCAGTCCTTTTTTTCTCAGACAAGCACTTAAAATAACCCTTTATCAAAGTACATTTTTCTCAAAATGCGTCCGGAATAGGTGCAATTCATCTTTGTAGAAACACCGCAGTATTCTTAGCTTGCACACGCTGTCTGATACAAAGAAGTCTTTTACCATTTTGCACTTTGTTATTTGGTAGCAGGTAAATTACTAAAGCTATAATAATGATAATCATTGTGAAACTAAAGCCTGAGTGGCTACATTTAAGATAGGTTATAAAACAGCATATGGATAAGGAGTGAATTGTATAGCTGGTTAGTATTCTGAGAGTTTGAGGAGTTTAATAGAGTTGTTTCACTGGACAGTAATTCTAAATTTTTATTTATCAAGAATACGGTATTTTCTGTATTATTAAACACATGATAATATTTTTCACTTGATTCTTTTCAGTAAGATTAGTATTGTTACTCAGCTTCTGAAATGTTTTTATTTAGTTTCTGCAGCTCTTCCATTGTGTGCTTTTTGTCAACTATTGTAAGCCAAGTTTCACGCTTCAGGTCTTTAGATAATATCATCTTAGTGAGAATTTTACAGAAGGATTTTCTTGTTTTCTCAGTGGCTCAGCTAAAACCAGTGAGTGGAAAATTTTCTCAGATTGGTTTTTGAAGATACTAAATAAATCCTCTATGAATGTAACAGAAAGCTCGTTGGGTTTTTTGTTTTTTTTTCTTCTTTGCTCTTGTCCTCTTTGAACATGAAGTAAGGCTCATATTGATTGGAAGATCACTAAAGAAGGCTAAGCCTCAGCAAGAGTCTTCCAAAACTGGACTGAGATAAAATTGCAAGTAATGCTCTAGCATTTGACACATTAAATTAAACAGCGTTCGTAACACATTTTAAAAATAGGCTTTTTTGTTGATCATTTGACCATTCCTTGCTCCTTCAGGAAACAAACAAGGTTATAGATGATGATGATCATGACTGGAAAAGACTGAGGTGACCCACGAGAACCTTCTTTTTATAATAGTATTGGAATTCTTAAGTCTTGTTCTTATATTAAGTATATGTTGATAACCACCTATTTAAATATACTGACTTCAGTTTAGAAACTGTAATTTACAAATGCATGCCTATTCTTTAAAGGCAGAGTCTGATATATCTTGTAAGCATTTTTTCTTCCATGAATATTTACTGCTTTTCAATGACATGATGCTGTAATGAAGTTTTCAGTTTGTTATGGTTTTTTGTTTTGTTTGTTTTTTTTTTCTAGGTTTGCATCTGCAGGAGATGATGGAATCATATTTCTTTGGAATGCTCAGGTTAGGTGTCTTTTTTAGGGGGGTAGCTTGTGTGCTCTGGAGAGAGTAGAAGTTATAGAGAAGAGGTAGAAATGTCTACGAGCCAAAAAGCAGAATGAATAAGAATTGCTGCAGAGCTACCTTTTAAAAATGTAAAAGTGGAGGGAGTCCGTTGAGTCTTAGTTTACAAAAGAGAGTTAGGAAAGTAGAAGTTGGGTGAACCCAAGAGAAGGGTAAGTTTTAAAAGGTAGAATGTTTTGGGACGACATAGTGATTTTAGAGAAATTTCAGATTAAATCACGTTGTTAAAAGCAGAAGTGCGTATGAAGTTGTGGCTTTAATTACTCTTTGACAGTATGTTCTGTGTGTGCTGTAAATGCTTGAAATCCTTACTAGTAACCCAACAAATTTGTAGCAAGATCCAAAACCTGCCATACACTTAAGATTTAGATACATTTCAATGGCTCTATTAATAATACTTCTTTGTAGTATGACTGATTAATAGAGAGCTATCGCAAAATTATATTGGAAAGATAACAAAGTCAGTAGAAATAAAACATTTCGTGCCTTGCAGGAACAGGCCCTTAATTGCTTGCTGTGATAAAAATCTTCTTACAACTTTTGGAAACCTTACTAAGACATTAGTTTTATCATACAAATTGTGCTCTGTAGGTGTGACACCCGCTGTTCTGCTCTTCTACTCTGTTTCATTGACAAAATTGTAGAGAACTGATGAGCATTAGACCTTTGTTAAGGAAGTCTGGTATATGAGTTACATTGTTTAATAAGAAGTTTGAAGGGGAGCCATACTGTGCTGTCTAGAGTGACATTCAATTGAGGAAGAAAAAAATTTCAGACTTTGAATTTTCTTTAAAATCTTCTGAAAAATTTATGTGACATTTACGATAGTGTGATTTTAAAATACAGGAGGAGAGACTTGAAACTTCTCTTTTGAGCAGTTTCTATTAGTGTTTTGCTGGTTTTGAAGGCCTTTTATAATTTTATAATTCTATAATTTGGAAAAGTAAAGGGATTTGAATATTAAAATCCATGTATGAGAATATATATGCTCAGTGTTCTGAGCAGTTTGTGAATGTAAAACCCATTTGGATATCCAGCTTATGAACTGAGTTCAGTTTTCTACTTTTGTAGGACTTTTATTGTGTTTGTTAAAGCAAATCTTTGTAGTTTTAGTTTAAAACATTAATCCACATCTGTAAAGAAGTTTGCAGTTTAAATTACCCTGTATTTTAGCTGCATGTTTAAAATGCCAGTATGCTTCTGTGTGTTTGTTTGTAGGGTTTTGCCATTCAACTAAAAATGTTAGTAGAAGTAGCTGTAGTTGTGTAAAGCACCAGCTTGAATCTATAATGTGCATGCTAGATAAATCTGGCAGGAAGTTGGCTATGAATATAGGTCAATATTTGCCGTAAATATAGGTCAGACTTTTCCAATAATTAAAATAAAATAAAAAAAAAACTTCAAGTGGAGGTTTGTCAACAAATCTGAATTGCCTTAGTAGTCATTAAGGAGGGTGAATGGCCAATATTTGCCTTAAAATTAAATGAGTTTAACACAGAATTTTGTTCTTAAGGGCTTTTAGAGGTTTTTTTTACTCAGAGAGTAATTTGCATTGTGTACCACATTTTTAAACTTACATGTAGTATGTTATTTAATTTAAGATCTTGAACAGCACTGAAGGGAGTAAGTAGCAAATCCTTAAATTACTTTAGGAAGGGAGATTTTAGACTCATAGAAATTCTTGCTTTTGGAAGTCATTTAATACCTATTTTTTATGCTGCAGGAGTCATTTTCTTGTTTTACCCTTAGTTTTCCATGTTTTTGTTTTTCAGACTGGAGAAAAACTTCATGAACTTCATGGGCACACACACAAAATTACAGCTATAGCACCATTTTCTTCGTCAGATGATACAGAAGAAAAAACTGATTTGATTATATCAGCATCAGCTGATAGAACAGTTATTGTATCCTTTGATCTGGAGAGAATTTACATTTCTGTGGGCTTTTTGTGGTCTTTACTTTTAAAGGTAGCACTGACACAGGCTGCAGCCCGTTTCAACGCTTAATGGCTAATAATACCGACTAGGCATAATTGGATTACACGGGGGTTTCACTAGTTGTTGCTCACATGTAGATACAATCCTTGCCACAAAAATGAATCCATAGCAGACCTTTATGAGTATGTCATTTAGGCCAAATATTGAAAAGACTGTCCGGATTTAGGAGACTTGAGTCTCTGCATACCTCTTTCCTAATCTGTTATTTAGTTACCAACATTTACATTTATAACGCATAGAAACCTTTCAGTTTCCTTAATGAATAAAGACAGGTTTGGGACTGCACTAGTGGCAGACAGGTTCAGAAAGTGTCATGTTTCCATTCTACTGTAAAGGTATGCTGAGGAAACCCTATGAGTGTCTGTTGTTTTGTTGTATACATTAAGCTATTATGTCTGGCTCATGGGTCATGTGGGCAGGTGTGTTAGAATGAACGGCCTTGTTTTGTTTAAGGATAGGTACATAATGAGCGGCTGAGAAGTGGGCAGAATTCTTAATTTGTTTTTGGAACTCTTAGTATCTCAGTTTTCTTTTTGAAAGGATGTAGAACAAAGGTAATGCTGTGACTTGGTTTTGTTACTGTGTTGGAAAAGGCAACCTACAACATTTAAAGTTTTTGCATTGTTGATGAAAAATTTAACATATTAGTATGTAATTAAATATGTATTTCTCGGAGACCTTGATATTGTATTTCATAGTACTTACAGATTTATCTAACTAAAGCTCAAGATCATTTCGCTGAGAAATACAGAAATTCCCTGTAGAACTTTTGCAGGAGACATATATCTGATTTTTGTTCTGCAGTGTTTGACAGTTCTTCAAAGACTGAATGTATGGTTGTCTGGAGGGAGTGATCTATGTGTTTGGAACCGAAAATTAGATCTCTTGTGTAAGACCAGTCATCTTACTGATGCAGGTAAAAATGGAAATGACTCATTATAGCTGTTAAAGTGCAAGTAAAATGGATCTGTATAATGCTGCAAAACCAACTTGGCAAATTCATTTTAATTCTAATGATAACATTATGTATTAGAGCCACTCTTTATTTTTTTTAATGTCAGATTTAATAGGATTCTGAACTAAGACTGTTTTTAATGCTTTGTGCTGTGTGAATTTTAGAATATCTCAGATCTCAGTAACTGTACATTATCTTGGACTTAGAGGGCTGGAGCTCAGATGCCGATTTGTGTGTTTGCTGTAACATGTACCAGATCCTTTGACTGGCTTTTTGCGTGATTGAATGGGAGTTTTATTGTATTCCTGAGTGAAGCTTTGTAGTAGTAGAGCAGTAAAGATTACTTTTTATTGTTAAGAATCAGTACTTTTGATGTAGAAAATGCACGTTTTGATAGGAATATAATAAACTTAATCAGGAATCAATGTCAACCATGCTTTTCTATTAATAAACTTCTATATTATCTGTCCACGTGAAGAAAATTGTTGCATGTTCTTGCTGTACTTTACCAAGATGCTTACAAAGCTGTGAATCACATTCAAAGGTGGGACCAATGTGGCTTTATTTTTGTCATAGAATAGAGCAGTGGTAGGCAAAGCCTTCTGAATCCTTGAGGATGTTAATACTTGTTTTGGTTTAGTATGAAATATCACGGTAAATACCAGTTGGACATAATGCCGTGGTGCTTAGTTTGAAGTGCTGTTGAAACTTTGGTACAAGGAGTCAATGGAATGTGCAGCATGGGCCTTCTCTTCTGTCCTAATCTCTGACTTCCTTTGTGAGGAAAGAGATTACTTGTTCCCTGGGGAATTTTCCTCTAATAGTGCTTTGGCACAGACTGGAGAAATTCTGTGCAAGATGAAGACAGACGAACAGCAAGCTGGGTATTTTGTCATGTGCTTGACTCTTCTTCATTTTGCTCTGCATGGTATTTTAGAATCGTGCATACTGAGATGGTATCAGTATCTAATAATTTTGGTACTGGCTGTATTTAGAGTCACAATAATTGCCATTTTTTTTTAAATACTGTCCAGCATTAGGACATAAATATCTTAATTGTATTTAAAATAAAAAGATAAGTTATTTTCACCGCAAGTTTAGTGTTCAGAATTCTGCTGGATGCAGGACCAAAACTCCTGACTTTGCCTCTGTTTGAGATAATCTGTTCATTTCTGATACCATTTAACTTTCACTTCAGGCAATATACTTCTGTTTTGATAAGTTGAAAGAAGATTGTTAAGAACTTTATTAATAAGGAATTAACAGTTTGTTGTGTTTTCTTGTGACCAATTAATATCCTTTTCTCCCTTATCCCCCTTTTTTTTTCCAAAGGCATCAGTGCTTTGGTTGAATTGCCCAAAAATTGCGTTGCAGCAGCAGTTGGTAAAGAGCTAAGTGAGTATCTTGCATTTTCCAGTGTTCATATTCGTCCATAACAGCTGCTTGTCAGAGATAGGTACGAAGAGCATGCTGCTGGAATTGCATAAGAAAAGTAAATGATATTGAGGTGTGGTCAGCAACATTTTTTCTTTTGCCATTATTTGACGAAGAGGAGACAATACTAATCTTACTCAAGAATTTTTTAGAGATATGCATGACATCCAAAGACAAAACTTTTCTGTATTTGGAATCATAGAATCGCTAAGACTGGAAAAGACCTCCAAGATCTTTGAGTCCAAGCTTTAACCAATCACCACCATACCAACTAAGCCATACCACTAAGTACCATGTCCAGTCGTTTCTTGAACGCCTTCAGGGATGCTGACTCCTTCCACATCCCTGGGCAACCCATTCTAATGCCTGACTACCCCTTCAGTGAAGAAATTCTTCCTGATGTCTAACCTGAACCTCCCTTTGTACAGCTTGAGGCCACTTCCTTTTGTCCTGTCACTTGTGGCCTGTGAGAAGAGGCCAGCGCCCACTTTGCCACAACCTCCTCTCAGGTAGTTGTAGGAAGTGATGAGGTCTCCCTTAGCCTCCAGGCTAAACAACCCAAGCTCTCTCCTCATAAGCCTTGTGCTCCACACCCTTCACCATCTCCATTGCTGTTCTCTGGACACACTCTAGCACCTCAATATCCTTCTTGTCATGAGGGATCCAGAACAGAACACAGAACCTGAGGTGTGGCCCCAAGTGGCTGTTGTGGCTACAGGGCCGAGTACAGGGGGACAATCCCTGGTCCTGCTGGCCACACTATTGCTGATACAGGCCAGGATGCCACTGGCCGCCTTGGCCACCTGGTCCTGGCTCATATTGGTCAAGCAGGACCTGTCTTTCTTAAACTCATGCTGTCTGAGCCTGATTCCCTGGTTGTCCTGTATGTGCTGTGTGATCACACTCAAGATAATTTGTTCCATCACTTTACCTGGCACTGGGGTTAGGCTGACAGGCCTGTAGTTCCCTGGATCCTTCTTTCAACCAGTTGTGTAGATGGGCATCACATTGCCCAACCTCTAGTTGACTGGGACCTCCCTGGTTAATGAGGACTGATGATAAATGGCGAGCTCCTCTGCCAGCTCCCTCCGTGTTAGTGCCACCCGTCCAGATCTGATTGTGGCAATTGACATTTGTTCTTCTGGAGAAGGTCTGGAACTGCTTACCTGAGCTGTCAGATACTTAGCTTCTCTAGAGCCTCCTTATCCCGGGATCCGACGTATGAGATATTGCTGATCTCTTACTGTCCAAAACTATAATGAGACAATATGATGATTTCTCTTGCTTAGTTGGAGACAGGGTTTTCTATGTGTGCAAGCTGTAAGTCATTGGCTAGCTGTTGGTGAAGAAGCTTTTCAATCAGTGTTGTGTAAAATAGCTGAAATTTCAAAGCAAGGAATAAAGTCCAAGAGAAAAAGTAGAGCACTATATCAGCAAAACAATGAGGTGGTTAAACACTAGTTGAAAAAGAGCAACCGGATACTCTGATCGAAGAAGCAGGAACAGATTAAAAATAGTCCTCTTGTGTTTAGACACTGGTATACAGTATAAGCTTTCGTCTGAACTTCCCATACTTCTTTTGTAGTACCCTTGAGATACAAAAGAAATTCCAAGACTCATTAAAGTTCTTAATTTCTGACAATATTGATTGCCTTACTAGAGGATATTGCATTGTTTTTGAATATTAATTTTTCAGTGAGATGAGTCCTCAAGAAACATGTCTCACTTTTAGTTACTTATCCATAAAGGTGTCTGATACTTTTCACTTCTGGTGTTGACCAATTCTCTGAATTTCAGTGACTAGGCTGAAGTGTTTTATCCTCTATTTGCTGTGGTAAGAGGCCTTAGTGGTAACACTGAAATAATTCCTTCCTGCTTTTTGATGTTATGAGTGATCGTAAGTGGCTCTTGTATGGTCTCACTTATAATATTTTAGTTTGTGTCTCTGAAAATGATGTTTTATTTATGCATAGCTCCATCTTAATCCAAATGAAAAAGCTTATTTAGACAATTTTTTTGTCTTTGAAGTAATTTTTAGGTTGAGTGCTCCTAGCAACGGGTCTGAAGGTTGGAATGTCCTTGAAGTAAAGCGCCTTGTTGACCATCAGGATAACATTTCATCATTAGTCAGTGTCAATGGTAAGAGTGATTTTGTAATGTTACTGGTTTTGTTAGTTGCCAGTGAGATATTTCACCTATGGAGGTTTTTTTGGAACCAAAGTTTTAACTGGAGTGAAACTTATTAACTGGTGGATGTACCTTTTTGTGTAGCTGCAAAGGTAGTGATATGACAAAATATATCCTTTGTGTATGGATTAACAATGAAGTGAAACTAGGCAAGTTGCACTGTAGAAGAGTCAATGTCATTGATGGAAATGGAACTCTTGGTCTTTCTGTTGGGAAAGTTAAAAATGCTACTTTTTTTTCTTGTTCCCTCTTATTCTTGAAATGGGATATGCAATGCCACGTCCCTTGCAGTTGTAGTCCTAAGGTAGGTTTTGAGTGTGCAGATGTGAGCCTGCATATAGATCCATTATGGAGAGGGTCTGGAAGATGATAAGATCTATGCTGCTCATTAGGTTAATACTGAGCTAATACCTGAAATTCTCCCTACTCTGCTGCAAGTATCAGCCCCTTCTACTCTTTTCTTCCCTGTCTTTTTTTTTTTATGGAGCACCCCCAGAGCCCAGGAACAGGTATTACTGGTGAGATAAAGAGCATGTATTTATCGTAGGTTGTATCTGGGTCTGCCTGGTTGGCACAAAGGGGCTGTGTTACAGAGGTAACAAGCGGCTGGAAAAAAGACGAATTAGATTCTATGGTACTTGTTTCTGAGCTTAACTGTTGCCATTATTTTCTCCTTTTTGATTATGAAAGGCAAGCAGTGTTTGGCTTAAAAACACGAGATGCTACCTGCATTAAATATTGTTGTAGAAGTTCCTTTCCATGTGTGATAAACAAATTCATGAGCAGCTACTTCAATATTGCCATGAACTCATTCATTTAACTTGTGATCAGTATTTTTATTTATGGCAAAGACATACTTTATTGTGTCTGGGGGATGTCTGTACACCTGCTTCTCCAAGGAATAGAAGGGCTTTGTATGTAGAAATGGAGTTCAAATACTTGTGCACACTTCTGGTGGTGTTCCTTGCCTTTGCAACTCTGTACTGTGCAGTGTAGCCAGTGAATGTTCTCCTTCTTAGTTCTAATTTTATAAGAGAGATCATCTGAGCTATGCTAGGTAGATAGATGAGTATTTACTCAAAGAGAGAAGTTTTTGTCCGGTCAGTTATGTACTGCACATTCTACATAGCTTTACACATAAATGGGCTATCTTCCCTTTCTAGGGTTGTAACTTTGTGTGAAATTTATTTTTTTTCATATCATGTGATTTCTGTGTGTGTTTTTTCCCCCTCCAGATTTGACTTTTGTGACAGGTTCTCACGTAGGTGAGTTAATAATTTGGGATGCACTTGACTGGACAAAGCAGGCATCTGAGTGCAACTTCTGGGACTCCTCTGTCCATCCGGATGTACAGCCAGAAATAAAGTTATCCCAAAGCCCCAATGAAACTTCAGTTCAACACTTAACATGTGACGACGAGGTAAAAAGCTTCAGAGTAAATTACTTTAAGCAAGCTAGGATGATCTTACCACAGAAAACCGAGTGATTTCTATTTTCAGTTTCCTCGTTTTAGTATTAGAGGCTTCTTTTAAATGTGCACAGCTATTTTATGTGGTCAACAGTTTTTATATCAAATATTGGCTGTTGACCTGTATGAAGGTTATAATATGTTGATGGTATGGAAGCTAACATAATGGACTGTCACAACAGCATTTCTTTTTGACTAACAAAGATTTATTGCTTGTTTACAGTACCACTCAAGAAAAATAAATACAAGGGTGTGTGTTTTGATGGCATGCATCTTTCGTATTCCAGCTTCTGGAAATGCAGTTTTCCCAATAATGCTCCTCTTTGAGCAGTTATAGCTGAGGGTACTATGAGAATACTATGGAGGTACTATTTAAGAGTAGGAATATGTCTATGCTTAATAGCTCTTTCTGTTCAGATGGGCCATATGCAATTGTATACTCAAATATGTTTCCAAGATCCAGTCTACTATAGTCGTGCTTTAGAGATAAGTTCTTGGTCAGAATACTCAGTCAGAACCCAGTTATTGTTCGGCAAACACTAAAAATACTCAGGTTGATATTTAATTTTGTGTGATGTTACCAACTGCTAGTGGCAAAATAAAGGATGTTTAATTGTTGGGGTACAGTGGGATTTTGTTTTGGGTCATGTAGGTCAGTTATTGAGAATGATTAAGAAAGGGATTCTTGGAAATGGATTCAGATATAAAAGCTATAACAAAATAAAAGCTCTGGAAAAGTCCAAATATAGGGTAAGGACCAAGTAGTCACTGGATGCATTTGCCTCTTTCTGAACAGAACTTTTGTAAAACCCTGGAGAGAGAAATATTGTGGGATGTGGGGGCTAAAAAAGATGTGGTTGTCTTAAAAGGTGGGATTTCCAGTGATTTTGTTGTTAGTGCTTATTTCTACAGTGAGCCAAAAATGAATTTTGTTTAGGATAAGTTCTATAATGTGGCTTCAAAACACTTTTATTCCATGCTTGAAAGCTACATATGATGTGTTTTAAGGGAGTAGAAAAGAATTTGGGGAAGGTCAGAAGTTGTTAAAATATTCAGTGTGGAATCTGAAGATTTAAAAGAAAGCTGAAGGCTTTCTTTCATTTGTGGAACTGAACTAAATAAATTGCTGTGAAATTTTTTTTATTGTGCGAATTTTGAATGGTAGGAAGAAAAGGTGGTTCTAATGTTACATATCAAAATAGAAGGTGCTTTTAAGGTAGAGCTGTCTGTATTGTAAAGTTCTTACTTAAAAGGTGGCGAAGAAATGTATTTGTATAATGTATTATTTTGTTACCTGCTACCTCAAAGCAGAACACTGTTCTTCATGTTAAAAAAAATAGTGTAAAATATATGTTTTCTCTGTTCTCCAGACTTTGTAGTTAGGTAGTTGGAGAAGATTGTCTAGTTTGACACTGAGCTTGTATGCAAAACATGATTCAGAAACAAATGGGATGGTAAAGGTTTGGCAATACTAGGAAACAGCGGTAAGGAGTGCATCTGCTCTCCTGGTATGTGTGTGTGTGTTTAGCTTGCCTGTTAAGAGAGGTGTACAGTTTATGCTTCACATCTTTAATTGTCTTGGATTTTGAGATGACCAGGATTTCGCCAAGGCTTGTGAAAAAAAAAGCGCTCCATAAAGAGCATCTTTTGCGAAGCTGTAAGACTCTGTGGCTCAAAGTGGAAGAGTGATGTGGAAGGCCATTGAATTTGAACCTTAAGCAAAACTAGGGTAATGGGCTCAGTGGTTTGTTTTTTGTCTTGATTTGGTGATGGTGCTATCTGTTTAGTTTCAGTGCTCCCACAACAGATACATGTAAGAAAAAAAAAATTAAAAACCTGAACAAAGACTTTTGAACAATGTCAAAACATTGTTGAATACATATAGGAGTGGTGTGAATTGCATATGAGATGTTAATGTTTGGGTTGTGTAAATGGAAGCAGGCTGTTCAGGGAAATGTTCCAACACACCGTCACCTAAACAAGGTATGTTCAGAACTGCCAATATGTACTGAACGGAAACATTTTGCACTCCTCTGGTACTGAATATTAATCATATGTACATACACACGATTGTACACTTGTCCTCTTTAAGTTCATCACAAGTCGTGAACCAGTCCAGGTCCAAAGATTTGTAAACTGTTTCTGGCTTCTTAGGGTCATGATGGTTATGAGATGGAATGCCTGCACTCTTCTGAAGAAGAGCATTGAATGCAAAATGCAGTATTTTGTAATACTTTCCTGTGAGAGAGTTCCTTTTCTGTATTCAGTGGAGCCCGAATGCTTGAGCAAGACCTCTTTATCTACCTCTACCTTCAGTTAAATTTCAAAAAAAGTAAAAAAATGCGGAGCAGTTTCCTTTATTCTCAGTCTTTCTTGATAAAACAAGAGTTTTTGAAAACATGGAGCATTATTTTACTGTAAGAACATAAGTGTTTAATTACAGAAGTGTGTTGATTTATTGGTATCCTTAGTTTCTGCTTAGACTGTGAGGTACAGGATAAAAATACAGACATTAAATTACTGCTTAGAGTATAGGATTATATCCCACATTTACTTTTAAAAAATCCATCTCTTTTTATAACTTGCTAATTTCATGTGTTTGGGATAAAGCAGTAACATGAGGACAGAAACAAGCTAGGTCATAGTATAGTTGGAAATTCATTACATGCAAGGTGATTTTTCAGTATGTTTCTGTAAGTTGTTCTATTGAATTTTTTTTCCAGTGTGTGTTTGCTGCTGTTGGGAAAGGCATATACGTATATAATCTTCAAATGAAGCGTGTGATTGCCTGCCAGAGAACTGCTCACGACTCCTCTGTGCTGCACATTGAGAAGCTTCCAAACAGGTACAAAACATAGTACCTTTTGTTAATGCAATAAAGAAAAGCAAAACTTGGAAGAGCGACTAGAGACAGACTGCAAAGCTACATTGGATTTCTAGGGCAGGGACTTGATCTTCAGTTTGAGCTGCTTTTATTAGGTAGAGCTTGTTGATCTGATTTAGGAAAATTTGTCATTGTAATTCAGTGGGAAAACCTGTATTCCAGTATGACTGGTACACAGGCTGAAAATATCTAGCTATTTTCAAAATCAGATTCGATGAAGCACTTTTGTCTGTATTGTGAAGTATAGGTTAATGGCATTTTACTTCTAGAAAGCAAAGGCATATGGCATATTCAGAATATATTTTTCACTAAATATTTTTTAAGACCTGAAATGTATTAACAAAAAGTAATAACTTGCAGCTTCTGTTTGTTAGTGCAGAATTTCTAGCTGGAACTCGTTTTGACAGCCACCTTGGGCAAGTTACTGCATATACATGCTAATAGTAGTGCTAGGTCCCATTATGCTCTTGTTCAATAGGGCAAAGTCTGTCAGAAGATAAAACCCGAGGCCTTGATCTTGTAAATGCATCTGCCGTTCTAAGCTGTTTTAAACGTGTAATGAAACAGAGTACCTTTCCTTTCGTTATTTTTCCGTAAGAAGAAGATAGGGTTTTGCTTAATGACTGTAAACTTAGGAAACCAATTAGTGGAACTGTGTTTGCAGAGTCTAGATTGGTTATGTTTTGGTTTACGTAGTGGAATGCTTTTAATATGGGGTTGAAAAGGTTTATTTTTTTCCACTTATTCTACAAGTCTATTATAGTTTGTTCTGCTACTAATGAATTTTGTTTTCTGTGGAACATCTGCACACCGTGCTACATTTAAGAGTTCTAGTAAACTTGTGTGGAACCTGAGGCATTTACTGTCTCTTTCATAGAAGCATCACAAGGTGATTTGCACAGGTAAGTATCCATGCTAGTGTTGCTTGTCAACTGTTTTTACAGGCAGATGATCTCCTGTTCAGAAGATGGCAGTGTACGCATTTGGGAACTCAGAGAAAAGCAGCAGCTGCCAGCTGAACCAGTTCCGACAGGTTTGCCAGTAGTGGGGAGTGAAAGGAACATTTGAAAACCCAGTATTCACCATATAGGAATAGAGAGGCTTTCAGGCTTTGTAAAGAGAGATAATGTCTTGTGTTTAACCAACTCATTACAAGTGTGGGAGGGAAACTGAAGAGAGCATGGGTGTACAAGTCCTCCGAGATCTGATACAGGATGGTAGAAGGTCCAGCTGAAGCAATTCTGTGCCATAAAGCTTGCTTAGAGTTTACAGTTGTATGAGCTGGTTAAAAAAAAAAAGACCTGACAAACCTTGATCCTTTCGTCCTTATACCAAATAGTGCTGAATTCTATAATTTTCCCTAAGTACAGACATTCACAGAATCACAGAATGGATAAGCTTGGAAGGTACCACAGTGGGTCATGTGGTCCAACCTCCCTGCTCAAACAGGGTCATTCTGGAGCACCTGGCACAGGATTGCGTCCAGGCAGTTCTTGAGTATCTCCAGTGAGGGAGACTCCACAGCCTCTGGGCAACCTGTTCCAGTGCTCAGTCACCTGCACAGTAAAGAAGTT
>VZTA01029331.1:0-11420 GCA_013398855.1 Mohoua ochrocephala
TCCTCAAGGCTGGCTCCATCTCTCCATCCCCCAGCCTTTGTGGATCCT
This sequence comes from Mohoua ochrocephala, assembly GCA_013398855.1. Lineage (NCBI taxonomy): Eukaryota > Metazoa > Chordata > Aves > Passeriformes > Acanthizidae > Mohoua > Mohoua ochrocephala. The sequence goes on from VZTA01029331.1 coordinate 49, forward strand.
GGGGGCTGACCACCCGTTGCTGTGCCATACGTGCTCTGGAATGCAGGGAAAAGAGAGGAAACATCAGAGGGAGCAGAGTGAGGCCGCCTCACTTCAGGCCTCCTCTGGACTCTTTCCATCAGCTCCATGTCCTTCTGATGTTGGACCCCAGGGCGGGAGGCAGCTCTGTGGGTGGGGCAAAGGGGCAGGATCCCTTCCCTCAAGCCACTGGCCATGTCATATTTGCATGGGATCTGGAAAAAACAAGAACTGTTTTCTTCATATTTTGGGAGGAAAATGAGGGAGGACAACTCCCCAGGAGCTAGTTTAACACCATTTTGCCTGGAAAACAATGTAGATTTTTTTCTCTGCCAAGGCTGTTTCTGACACTATTCTGGAATAGGCATCACTTTCCTGAAAATTGAGTTTTGCAGATGTCAAATCCCCCCAAATTGTTTACATTGTTTCCCAGTGCACTGCAAGAGACAATTGTGCATTGTCCGAAGGCCAAAGAGAACTGCTACCCATCCGTACCTGCTGCTATTCATGCAGTGCCAGACAAGATAAAGGAATTTTTAGTGTTGTTAGAACATCCCAGCAGGTATCATTTAGGCACTTACCTGATGCCATGGAGGCAGGCCCTGCTCCAGTGAGGTGCCAGACAAGATAAAATGAATTTTTAGTGTTGTTAGAACATCCCAGCAGGTATCATTTAGGCACTTACCTGATGCCATGGAGTCAGGCCCTGCTCCAGTAAGGACTTGCCCATATGTTAGGTTTGTGTGCAAGAAGCAGCCCAACTGCAACAGGGCTTTAGAGGGTAATATAATTTAGTATTTAGAATATAAATCAACAATCCCAGCTTTGGGATTTTTTTATAATATTATCAGAACATGAGGAAACAGTGAATGCTCCATTTCCTAACACAAATCCTGTGCTGCACCAACTAAACATTTCATGTAGCTCCAGAGATGCTGTGCTTGCTCGGCGGCCCAGCCTCTAACTCCATCCTCAGGTTCATGGAGGGTCTTGCCATTCTGCGGTCCAGGAGATGGCTGCAAACTCCTCTGTGCTGGAGGCGTGGCTCTGCCAATGGCAGTGTTCCCCAACAACATGCCCCCAGGGTATTATGACTGCAGAGTGTTGTTTAAAGATGAACTTTAAAGTCCCTTTTCAACCTACGCCACTCTGTGATTTCCAGCAAGACTTGGTGCTCAAAACCTCAATAAGAGCTGTGGTGGTTCCCCATCATGGTTTCACTTGGTGGCTTCTCAGCATCCATTGGATTCCAGGGACAAAGCAGACCTCTCCAGCCTGTAGCACTGCCCCAAGGGACACCCCAGGGTGCTTGATGCTCCAAGAGGAGGGTGGGGCTGGCAAACAGGACGCTTGCATACAGCACAATGTCACCTTGTGCACGGGGAGTGAATCGAGCAGAGCCTGCTCAGAAGGTCCTTGGTTTTACTCATGAAATGCTCTGGCAGGGAAGGAAGAGCCAGCCACAGCAGGTCAGGGGGGTCCCTTTAAAAGACAGCACTGTATGGAATAAATGAAGCTGCTTGAGGTTAGCGGTCGGGTCCCTTTTTATGTTTGTTTTGATACAGGGTGGTAAAACACAGTCCTTGTGGGGTCCTGCTTTCCTGCTGGAACAAGCTGTCAGCTAGAGATGAGACGGCAGAGAAGGAATAGCTGCAATCCTGTATTTGTTTGCTTTAAAAAGCCACTTAAAATTAGTTCAGTGAATATAGTCCGGCACATACTGCTCCAAAAATTAATAAAATCAAGCTATGTGCAAGGAAACTTGATAATGCAAACCAGCTCCCTTCACAGCATGCCAGACCCCCATCTCATTTACATGGGGGGCCATCATCTCTCCCAGAGTGTCTCTGGTTTTGCACCACTGGATGGAGAAAAAAACCTGGACCAATGATGTCTCAGAGTTCAAAATTATAAAACATGTTGTTTCCACACTTGTGATTTCAGCGGCATGTGAAAAGGATTGACGCAGAAGGAAAGGCCACCGAGTCAGTCCACAAAGCTCTACCATGGAGCAGTGACCAGGGAGAACCTCCAGTGTGCCCAGCACTTTATCCAGCTACTGCCCAGTGTCATGATGCTGGGGAAGGGTCTAGAGCACAAGTATGATGATAAGCAGCTGAGGAAGGTGGGGGGCTCAGACTGGAGAAAAGGAGGCTCAGGGGGGACCTTCTGCTCTCTACAAACTCCCTGAAAGAAGATTATGATGAGGTGGCAGTTGGTCTCTTCAGTAGAAAGTGACAGGACAAAAAGAAATGTCCTCAAGTTGCCCCAAGGGAGGTTTAAATTAGATACTAGAGAAAATTTCTTCCCCAAAAGGGCTCTCAAGCCCCAGAACAGGCTGCCCAGGGCAGTGGTGGAGTCCCCATCCCTGGAGGGATTTAAAGGCCATGTACATGTAGCACTTGGGGACACAGGTTAGCGGTGGACCTGGCAGTGCTGGGAGAATGGTTGGACTCAATGGTCATAGAGGTATTTTTCAGCCTAAATGATTCTCTGATTTGGTGAAGCCAAAGGGGAATTTTATCACTCTTGGCAGCAACCTGTCCCTGCTGGAATGATGCAGAGAAGACAGAGATGGAGTCTCCTTGGACATGCCCAGTGATGGGATGAAAGGGATTGGCCCAAAATGTAACATGGGAAATTGCAATTAGTTATGTCAGACTTCAGAGGAATTAAGTTTTCTGAGGTACTCCCGAGGTATTCCATTTTTGAGGTATTCCATTTATTTCTAATGAGCATTTGACACTGCATTTTATCCACGCACCCAGTGAGGCTAAGAAGAGTGTTGGAGGTTGGCAGTCTGTAGTCACTGACACAGAGGAGCATCCAACCTAAATGAGGCACCTACTTTTGGATAGTAGCTGTGCTGGGATTTCTCCTGAACCCATGGAAAAAAGGTAGACCTCTACGATGAAGCCTGAATCACTTACTCAAAGTTTCACCAGTGACCAGTGAGATCCTAGAGCAGCCACAGTCCAAACCAAGCAAGTCTCATGTCCTTTTAAAAGTCCAGGGTTCTTGTGCTGAGACCGCTAAATAAGCAGGTCAGGTTGGCCCCAAGGCTCTTACAAACCAATCTCACTTTTTGTGATTGAAAGTCATTTGTCAGTGTAATGTCTTGGCCTTCACAGAAGCTGCTGGGAACAAAAGACAAAAATATCAGCTCCTGAAAACCTCTGATTTGAATGTGAACCGAGAGCATTTCATAGATGCCTCTTGGGTTGACACTGAAATCTGACCTTGCCCTTCAGAGCTTACCAGAGCTTGAGAACAGCTTCTTCCATGGGGAAACTCCGGTTTTCCATCCCACAGGGAAACGTTTTCACAGGTGAAAAGACATTTCCTATGCCTGGAAACTGCATGAGTTTTGGTGCATACTCAGCTTTTACCAGCCAGCTTGATACAACTACAATGGCAAAAACCAGCCTTGGACAGCTGCTCCTTCATGAATTCCATGGCCAACTGCTTTTAACCTGCTCTATTGCTCCTGTTTTACTTGTTATATGTTATCTCACTGCTAATCTATCATTCTACTGCTTTGTGTATAATCCCTTATTCTGTTCCTTGCTGAGGTGGTTTGCTCATTCCATGATCAAGATACTGCTCTTCCTGTTCTGCTTTTTTTTTTTTTTTAATGATGATCTACCACTTTTATAAATGATCTGCTGGATTTCCAGACATTCAGCAGCCTACCTAAAGCTGTGTCTTCCAGAGTGCTGCTGGCCATCACATGGCCAGAAATGCATGTGCTGTTGATCTGATACCTCCAGGATGAGTTAGGCTAATGCTCAGTGGTGTAAATATTTCTTAGATGAAGGTCCTGGACAAGTAGATGCTGTTTTGGGAAGTTCTGGCTGCCCCATCACAGCGTGGGAGTTGAAGAATGAGAGAATAAGTGTTTCCCATTATCCCATGGGACCACGCTCCCTGCTTGACCCCTTGTGCTGGTTTGAAAGTAAACGAGGAGGAGGAATCCCCACACAAATACCTCTGAGAGATTTCAAGTCAGAGCTACAATTTAATAGGAAAATTACAATAAAGGCAATAGAACAGAAACACTGGCTTAAACCGACAGAGTCAGAATATGACCTGAGGCCCTGCTGGGCAGGGTGGTGGTAGCAGCCTCATTAAATGGTGGCTGCAGTGCCGTTGGAGGATGGATATAGTCTTGTCGAAGCAGTGATCCTGTGGAAAGGCCTGGTCCTTCTCTGGAGATCCAGTGGTGGCTGTCAAGAGCTCTTGTCCTCTGGGTATCCAGTGGTGGTATCATGGTGTCCCAAGCCCCAAATTATATACAGGCAGGACTGTCTGGTACATCCCCCAGGGCGGGGAATTTCACAATGGGGTGATGTGATTCTGTGAGTCGTTCTGAGGAGTCCTTGATGGTCCATCAGCAGAGATGGCCCCCTCAGAGTGGCTGCTGCTTCCCAGAGTTATCACAGCCGAGTCATGGTGAAGATCAACAAACACTGCTCCACCCATTTTAACAGCTCATCAGAAGGTAGTGTAGATGGTGGTAGAATACACACTTTGGTTACACCTTACATTGTAACCCAAGACACCCTCACACTCCAATGTCTGGGTCTCCAAACCTTTGACTCCGTGATAACCAACAGAGACCCTTGGAGCAGCCAGGCCAGACAGCAGCCTGGCTGACAGAGGACATGTGGAGGTTAACCATATGTCATGTCAGGGAATGCAGGTCTGATTAACATCAGAGTCCAAGTTCTGAAGGATGAGAAAAATACGTTCATACCACTCTGTGTAAATCATACTTAATTTTTCATCAGTAGGGAGAGGCTGTGGGGAGGAGGACTGGGAAACGCAGAGGTTAAGTGACTTACCCCACGCTGAAGAGCATTGCAGGATAGAAATTTCCAAAACCTGCAGACCAATCGCTTGGTCACTGGGGTCTCCATTTAATTAGCTAGTGTGTTTTTATTTAAGAATGACAGTGCGTTACATTTCCTTGTAATTCATGGACACCACCCCACCGTGTGCAGACAGAGATCAAAGAGATGGCTCCTGCTCACAGCTGTGCTGCTAAAAAGGTTTCTTTTCATGCCTTAAACTTGAGAACATCAACAGTATCTAAAACATTCAGCAAATGATTTCTTTTCTACTTGAAAGCAGACTCCCTTCAAATAATTTCCTCCTCCTTTGGTGCAGGTTTCCACACTCTGAAAGCTCCATGCAGAGACCAAAGAAATAAATCAGATCCCAAGCATTCAGCCCCATTGCTCATTTTGCAGATCCATGTTTCACAAGGGATCATTTTCACGTGCAAACAGCAGCCTGCTCACAAAAGTTGGCAAAATAAAAGTAGTTTCTGAAATCATTGGCCACCAAATCCCTGTATAAGCTTGGAGTTATTAAACCTGGGTTATGATAAGAGTGTGAATGCACATGATGCCCTGCTTAGCGTCTTGATGGGCTCGGCTGCCACAGTGTCAGATCTGGGGGTAATTGCTTTCCAGACTTGTTTGATCACCATTCCCTTCACTCCTGTCCTGAGAACACAGTTGGGCTGTTTTTCCTGACTAAAGGGATTGTAATCATATTCAGTAAAGGGATGCTCAGAAGAAAATCAGGTTCATTACTAATAGAAGCTCACACTGAGCTCACATAGTACTTGGGCAATGTTAACTCCAGGAAAGAGACCAGATTGGTTGGTGGATGAGCTTTTTTTATGATGAGCAACCAATTTGACTGTTCCCTCCAGCATTGCTCTCTTCAAGTTTCCCTTTGCTGTCCTCTCCTGCCTTCTGTGACTCTTAGTAGATACCCAGCAGTGATAGCACTGGGAGGCAGAGAGGAGGTCAGCATTTGAGTGGCTTTGCAAGATGGCAATTTTTGCAGTGTTCCCAAAATATATTCCCAAAAGAGGGGATCTGTGGAGGAAAACCCCCAGCTGGAGGAGTAAGCTAGATAGTTTGGGTCTCATCACCTGATGAGGATAAGTAGGGAGGGAGGGAAGTGACAGCCCTGGGGCATCATGTCGTTGCCCTCAAGACATCCCAGCGGCCACTTGATGCTCACCCAAATGGGTGGGAGCCAGGCAGAAGGGCCCTCTTCAGGCTCTCCCTTCTCCAAAGTGTCCTTGCTCTGCTATGAGCACATTTAGGGTGAGCAGAAATCAGATACTCGAATGGACCATGGACCAAAAGGTCCATCCTACCCCCAGATTCATGCAATTATCCAAGGATGTGCCTCCACACTGATGTCAGCCGGGGACCTGCAGAGCAACAGCGATGGATTTGGTGAGGGCACAGGCCCGTCTGTGGCACAGCACAGTGCACACCCTCCCATACCCTGGAGAAAGTGAGTGAGCTCTGCTCTCTCTCATGAAGGGGCATGACTTCACCTCCTATCACCTCGCACTTCCCTCAGGGTTAAGGGCATGGATGTGGGCAGTATGATACCCTGCAGTTTCACGCTCTTGCCTCTGTGACTTGCTCCTGTGTCCACACCATTTTTGTATTTAGAGTACCCAACAGGAGCTGGTTGAACCACTGCTGTGTCCATACACATGCACACACATACAAAAAGGTCTGTAGGTTTGGCAGAAAAGATCCAACACAGTACATTGCACAACCTCTAAGAAAGGCATATGTTTATATGTTTATCCTGGATATATCACAGAGAAAGGAAAAGTATTTGTGCTTCAAAATACAACTGCTGTGTTTCAGTGCTGTCTAAACTGATGCTTTAGAAAAGAAGCATGGCATTAGTGGGGTTTTTTTGCTGGTGAGGTGCCTTTATCCTGATATAAGTCCCAGATATTGGCACAAAGATTTACAAGGGGGAAAAAATGATGCTAATCCTGTGTATCAGCAGTGTCTAACCTACCAAGCATAAATATTCATGTAATCACTTTGCAGTTACCTGGTAACCACAAAAAAGCACACATAGAAAATGTAATTACAGGGGCTCCATAAACTCATCTTAAATTATCACCTCTAGCCAGGCACATGTTATTAGATACTAGATTTTCTCTTAGATCAGAATCTCATGTTCCTCTTTTCTAATTTGAAATAACTATCTCCTTATTGCCAAGTGACGAAATCTAAATGGAGTCACCTAAATCCCACTTCACAACTCGGTTAAAGAAATGTGATTATAGATCTGGAAGCAGATGCAGATATTACCGGGGAAGGGAGGATGGCAGAAGCCTACAGGAAGCAGTCGATGCTTTCCAGGGGTCATTTGTAGGGGAACACGTAGGAACAGAGTTCCCATTGTTATACGTTTCAGAGTATGTGGTACAGAGAGGAGGCGAGAGACCAGATTCCTATTTTTAAGTGCTTTGGAGGTTTTCAGAAGGAGTCAGGTTCCATTGCTGAGTCTTAAATATTGTCTAAGCTCGCTGGGAACAATATACATTTTCACCGCTTTTCCCTTTGAGTCCTCTCCTCTTGTGAGGAGGTTCATGCTCTTGGCTTGTCCAACGACTGCCTTTGCTTCCACGCTGGAGGGGGGTGGAATGAGTTGATATGAGGTGGAGCTGTCATTTTACACGCTTATCCCAACAAAAGACAAAAGAGATGTAGAGAGACGTCCTAGAAGTGCTCTGAATACAATAGGCAGGAGAGCAGGTGCTGCATGAACCTGGGTCATTTTAGGAAAGTCAGTTTGTCAGATATACCATGAAAATGTCCTCAGGGAAGGGTCCCTTTTGCCCAGCAGGACGCCATTGGGTTGACGACAGATGCAGCATCCCTGGGGTAGCTCAGGGTCCTTGGCACAACTGATGATGAGCCACAGTATCAGTGAGCCCTAATGCATGCACACACCAATCTTCTCCAGAAACAATCGGGTCTCCTTACCAAGCTGGATGGGTCTGGGAAAAAAGATGTTCTTCTCCAAACCCCAGAGAGAAGGTGTTAAAGTCACAGGCAGCAGCTGTAAGGGAGTGGGAGGGATCAGGGACTCACATGTCAGCAGAAGAAAAAACATATCCTGCTGCATGCACCCAGGAACACAAATAATTATTCCTACAGGGAAAACATATTGTGGCAGAAGCTATCATGACATAAATTCAGAAGCACAGGGATGTATTTGCAAACACTCTCAGTCCAGAAAAACTGAAATCAGGGACAGACACTGATCCTCAGTTCCTGATCGTGACCAAAGGAGTGTTGAGTAATGGCTCTGCTCCAACTCCCTACCCATTTTCTGCCCTTGGTTTCGTTGCTCCATCCCAAATTGCTTGTTCCTAAAGGGAGAAGGCAGACAGAAAAGAGGATTTCTCTCTAAGGCATTTATCGTTCTGTGATAAATCATTCTCAGAGCCCCTGCCAGTGCCTGAAGGGGATCCATGATAGCTGGAGAGGGACTTTAGACAGGGGCCTGGAGGGACAGGACGAGGGGGAATGGCTTCCCACTGCCAGAAGGCAGGGTTAGATGGAATATTGGGCAGAAATTCTTGGCTGTGAGGGTGCTGAGGCTGTGGCACAGGTTTCCCAGAGCAGCTGTGTCTGCCCCATCCCTGGAAGTGCTGAAGGGCAGATGAGACAAGGCTTGGAGCAACCTGGTCTAGTGGAAGGTGTCCCCACTCATAGCAGGGGGTGGAATGAGATGATCCTTAAGGCCCCTTCCAGACCAAACTATTCTGGGAATCTGTGATTCTATGATCCATGTGTAGGGTGCAAATTAGAAGTGAGCGAGAATTTACTTTTCTGCTTTGAAGGGATGGCCTTTTATTTTGTTCGTTTCCACTTCCTGAAATCAGAACATGTGAACACACACAAAAATGCACCAGAAAAAAAAATCTTTCCCCTCAAAAAAGACTCTGTTCAAAAGAACCACCCAATTTAATTTGAAATCCAATTTTTAAGAGTCCTTAGTGTGCATATTTTTGTGTGAGAAGAGTGCTTGCCCCATGAAAAATGATGCAAAAAAAGATCAAAATGTTCCTTTCCTTGAAGGTACAGACACACAGACCCTGGATGTTGTCTGAATGTGCCTGCTTAGTTTTAACTCGTGATTGTGCTGAAGTCAGGACTCTGAAAGTAGTTTTCATTTCAGTGAAAACTACACTTCCTTTGGTTGGGAAAATAAAAGTTTTGACTAAGACTTTATGATTACTCAATTTATGATGCTGGGACCAAATTATAAATGCAATTTGTGTATCAGAAATCTCCTTGAAATTTCAATTATATGTGATGTATGTGTTTTCTTTTCCTAACTGAGTTTGGTTTTGGGCCAAATTCTTCCATTTTTATTCATACTTTAGTAATTGGAGTCTTTCTTACTGCATGCTTCAGACCTGATCCCTTTCTTTCAAACAAATGCAGGTTTCCCTGAGAAAAAAAAAAGAAGCAAAACTCATTCTAAGAGCAGTAGTTCTTTTTCCATAGCTCTCCATCTGGTACATGATCTGTGATCATACCTCCATGTCATTATGCTCGTAATGTTTATTGGAAAAAATCAATCTTTAACTTTAAGACTTTACACAGGAAATATTAAAGTAAATTAGGACCCTACACATCCATTTTCAAATTTCCTTTTGACCTCAGAGTACCTACTTCTTTCATGAAAAGAATCAAGATTTTATTTTCCCCCAAGCCCTTCCAGTTTTGTATAATTGACAAAATTTCCTAGAAATACAATTTGCCCAGCCACCTTCCTTATCATCTCTAGCCCATACTAGCAGCTGAGCGGTTGTCAACATTCCTTTTCACTATTGGTACTCAGACTTCATGAAGCTTATTTATTTATATGTGAATGTCAGCTCATTTTTAAAATATGGAATAGGAAAAGATCAGCCAATTTTTGGCCACCTACATTTCAGAAGGTATTGGCTGGCATAAAGTAGTGTGTGTGTGTGTATATATATATATATATACAATCAGTTTAAGAAACCACACATTTTCTGGGCCAGAATCCAAGGGTGTATAAAGTAGTTTAGTCAGTTATGACTGGATGGAGAGCTGATGGAAGACACCATTCTCAGACGGTTTGGGTGCATGTGAATTTCTTTCCACAACTGATGCGAGTGGGGGGTCATTAATTTTACTTTTATTTTGGTGGATACTCTCAGGGAGCAATGTGAAGCCACATCCAGTGAAGACAGGACCCTCCAGCCGCCGTCAATTCCTTCTGGCACTGAGGCTGAACACACCCCATTCATGCTGCTTCTGGGTTGGGATAGAAATACTATATAATATTGCAGTGACATTTTGGTTCTGAGGACAGACAGCCTGGTGGATTGAAGCCACTGAGACAGACCAGGCAATGAAAAGAGAAAATGCAAAGGACCCTCCAGCCTCTGGTGCTCCCTCCAGGTCTGACCCTGTGCTGCTCTGTGCAAAGTCTGTGCAACCTTTGCCACTCAGAACTAGAGAAATAAGGAGAAATTTATGCAATGCTGACTTTTTTCCCCCTTTGTTTTTGCATTTTTAAAAGGGGAACAAGGCTGCTTTGCAAATCTAGTCAGCCAGTTAGATCTGTTTGCAACAGAGCTGTCTCCACGTGGAAGGTGCTAGTAAGGAGTAAGGTATTCTTGTTCTTCACGGTTGATACTTGATCCCTTTGATATGATTAGAGTTGATGTGTCCTTGAGGCTTCTCACGGAACCAACTCATCTTCATTCTCCCAAGAAAAAGTTGCATTTAAAACACAGCTAAGCAGTACAAGGGTGTCTTTAATGATGCCAATGGGAAGTTGCATAAAGTTAAAATAAAGTTTAAAGTAATCAGATCTCTCTTTTTAAAATTGTGGGACCACATCCATCAGCTGAAGACCCAGCTCCTTTTCACAACAGAGTAGGCACCATAATACGCAGATGGAAACAAACAACATGCTGCCATGAAATGAGACTGAACATCAAAACCTATGAGGGAGAGCCAGATTCAGTGACACCTTTAGGTGCTAATGTGGATCAGCTATTTGCAGGGTTTGAGGGACCACCACGACTGTCAGAGCCCCACGATGTGGAGCTAATGGTTTGGGGGCTGCAGCAGCTGGTGTGGGAGCAGCACAAGCCCCTCTGCACACAACATTGCTTCAACATACCCTGGACCAGGGATCCTGAGAGGTGCAACCAGCAGCACACCCAGCTTTGCAAAGGTAGCTAAAGTGTTCTTTCCCTGGGAACTCTTCACACAGACAACATCAGATGCTATCTTTTAGTTATCGGATCTCTCTCTCAGATTGGTTCTATCACTTATTTCCAAAGCCCATGGCTATTGTAGGCTGGACTTTATTTCTTTTAAGCTCCTCTGCCTCGGACCTGTTGCTCTGTGCTGATGGTTCATGGCTCTGTAAGTCGTTATCCATATCTGTCCCTTCCCTGGGAAGAAGCCATTTTGGGGGGGGGTTTCCTTCTTTTTTTTTTTCTTTTTTTTTTTTTA
>VZTA01029333.1:7899-65792 GCA_013398855.1 Mohoua ochrocephala
GACAACAGCTCCCTACCAGGAAAATGAACTATCCACCAAAACGGAAAATAAGAAAGAAAGAAGGAAAGAAAAACAAATCTGCTTCACAAGAAGAAAATGAGACATTTCTAAAGCATTTCAGGATGACCACACACCAAGTGAAAAAGAAAGGTTCAAAATGCCTGCCCCACACAAAGGATAACCTCGCTTGGCAGAACAAAACACTATCTCCTTTTACTAAGAACTACTCACTCATCAGTCAACACCACTTTAACTACTTTACATACTTTTTCCACCTTTCATAGAGTACATCAAAAGTTCAACACATACTGCCAGCCAAGTAGAATATCCAGTAGGCTATATATAAATCCACATATATATATATATATATATATATACACACACACACACACACACACTTACAAACACAAATGCATATAGCATCAGGTATTCCATTTTGAGATAGAATCTAGACATTGACAGCAGGTATATGACAATTTTCATTCTATTATTCATTTAAATTTCCCACTTTTTTAAAGTTTTACATAGAAAGATGTGGAATATTTGCCTTTCCCAACTCATGTTGCCAGTCACATACATATACATGTACATACGCATATGCAAAAAGCTTCGTGCAGTCCTAGAATCTTCAAAATTAACTACTGTGCAATTGTGACCGTTATTTTTTCTGCTTCTTATAGATGTTATGGTTATAATTAGAATGTAGTGAATATAGACGGAATAAAAACGATGAAAGGATCTGAAAAAATCTACACTGGTTGTCTAGGGTAAGCAATGGAATAAAACAAAGGAAAAGGAAGAAAACCTGAGACTTTAGTATCATCACTTTAAGCTGCCTAAGTGTGCTTCCCAAAGGAAAGGGATTTAGAGAGGGATTTGAGGAAAAGCAATGAGACAGATTTACAGCTATTTTACAGGAAATTTGGCCATCAAAACCACAAGGATCCTTGTCTGGGAAGTTAACGGGGGGAGCAGGAGTTTATAATATATGGAAAATGGAAGTAGGCATAAAGAGCTTTGACTCTGAAGGTAGGCAGTGCTCTTATTGATGGAATAAAGAATAGAACTGAGGGCTATGAAGCCAGAAATACATAAGAGATACATGAAACATCCCTAAACTTTGAAGTAGGGATATTGTTTTTTCTCCTGCTTCCTGAATGAACATTAGGGGACCAATAGGGGCTGAGAAAAATACACTGTATAGTTTGTCAGGAAAAAGAACGGTAGAAGGAAAAGACAAACTTTTTAATTGGGGTCATAGTGATAGGACAAGGGGTAATGTCTTCAAATAGAAAGAGAGTAGATAAGATATTAGAAAGAAATTATTAATTGTGAGGGAAGTGAGGCACAGGAACAGACTTCCCAGAGAGGTGGTAGGTGACACATCCCTGGGAACATTCCAAACCAGGTTGGATGGGGCTCTGAGCAACTTGATCTGGTTGAAGACATCCCTGGTCATAGTAGGGGGGTTGGAACTAAATGACCATTAAAGGTGCCTTCCAACTCAAATTATTCTGTGATTCTCTGAGTTTCGGCAACATGCATGGCTAGGAAGCATTATGTCTTGGAAATTATAGTTTTGTTAAATTTATACATCACTTGGCTGTGAGGATCTAGATGATAATCACAGTAGGGACATCAGCTACACTAAAGTCCACAGTTAGTGAGAAGAACATAGGGAAAATGTCTGTGGTAGAAAAATCTGTCATTCAGCCAAATTAAGTTTAAATAGTAAATCATTCACAAAGATGTCAGTTTAAAAGTTTACTTAGGACAAAATGAGACAGGGGAGAAATATATTGGTAGATCTATGAATCTACAACCAAGAGATGACAAGGAAGATTTTGGTTGTGGGTAAAATTACACAAGGCTAAAAACCCTCAATTTCTTTACCAAGAACTGGAGGATCCTCCAGAGGATGTATTAAAGAAATGATTTGAGAAGTAGCCAAGGAAAGCCAGACCTGATGAATCCCAGAGAGATTTCAAGGACAGCAGAAGCAGAGAGGCCAAGAGAAGTTACGGTTATAGCAGTGAGTCTGAGATCTGGCAAAGTAGATGCCATTAGAAGTTGTGGAAAGAATGGTTTCATTTAAGGGCAGAGGAGGGAAGCCAGATTGGAAAAGCTCTAGGAAGAAAAAGTGTAAACAGCATATTCAGAAAGCTTAGAGATGAAAGAACAACTGCAGATGGGCCAGTAGCTAGAGATGGAAGGAGTCAAAAGTGTTTTATTTATGATGTGAGACATCTAACATATGGTATAGCAAGTAGAACAGACTAGAAACAGTGAAAACAACAAATGAGACCAAGAGGTCAAGGAAAGGAACAACACAGAGGAAGAGAATGGGCATATGGGAGATGAAAAACTAGGAAGAAAGAGGGTAAGAGGATGCAAACAGAAAAGAACACATGAAGCATGTCTCTGTCCATGGCCATGCAGGATAAATCTGCAAAACAGGGGAAGGGTCCCAAGCTAATAGGAAGAGGAAATATCATGTCACATTTTTAAAAGAAATACAGAAAAAGAGTGAAAGAGTGAAAGAAAGAAAAAAAGAGAGAGAAATAATGAAAGAAAGAAAGAAAGAAAGGAAAGAAAGAGAAAAAGAGAGAAAGAGAAGAAAGAGGGAAAGAGATCAAAGGCAGAACTTGCTAAGACCTTCTGTCAAGAGAAAAGGAGAGTTTAAGCGGAGACTTAAAGGTGGTGAGGAGATGGGCAGAACTGCAGGATTAGAGTACAATTAAATTTGAGACAGCATAGCTCTGCAGCTAGACTGATAGCAGAACTGAAAAAATAAAGTTGAGTGGTGATGAGTAAAAAATGCTTTTTTAAATGCAGTAAAAACTATGGTCTTCATATTCAATACTTTCAAACCTCTCTTCTGAGAATTAGAAAGGCCCATTAGAAAGGGCCATTCTTCAGGACAGGATGAATGCTTCATGATAGTTTCTCAACAGAATTATAAAACCCATTAATTGGCAATGCTATATGAGAATAAGAACATTTATAATAGTCATGAAATCACAGAAAAGTCTGAAATTAGCACAGGTAGTTTTATGACATGCATATTTCAGTCACTGAGTTATTTTGTGTAAGCTTAGTCTGAATGATGGCAATAGACACATTTCCAGTAAAATATTTCCAGTTGAATACAGTGTTATTTCCCCACATGGAAGACCCAGCCCTCTCTTTCCATAGCACAGTGTTCCTTAGTGCGGTCTGAGAGTCCTACAGAGCACACGTGCAGCAGCTGCAAGGCTAATGCAAATCACAGAAGGCAGAGACTGCGACCGTAAAGCGAGATACAGACACCATTAGCTGTGTTGGCTGCACTATGAACCAGATCAGGAAACCAATCCAGGTTAAAACTAACTCAGCAGAAGGTTTATTTTTAAACTGATTCATTTCCCAATCACCTTCACTACCTGGCTGCACAAACACTTGCAATTGTAGAGGAAAGGAGATGGATGGGAAAGAAGGATGCAGTCTTGTTTCAGGGTAGTCCGGGCATTTTTTGTCTCTCCTCGAGGACTAAACTACCTTGCAGACAGGGGCTGAATAACTACCTGATTTTAGACTGTCCTAAATGAATAAAATTATGTCTTACATAAGTTTTCCAGCTTCTCCAAACTACACTAGGTTCTCATCTTGTGACTTCTTAGACTTATTCCCTGCAGCAGATGAGACAGTTTGTACCTGGCACAAGTGAAAGTGAACCCACGTTTCTTAAATAGCCAGCTCATGCTCAGAGTCAGCCAATTATTTTTTTTAAATTGCCCTTCATTTCCTTAGCTTGCTTACAGTGCTCTTTCTCATAAGTCCCTAATTCCTCTCCTTCCTCAAAGCACTGTCCACCCCTCCCAAATTTAGATTGCAGCTATGCCCTCTTGCTCTTAATCTCGTCTAAGTGCCAATATTGTTTCCCTCCACCAAAGAAGTGACCTTACAACACAAAGGCACTCAAGAGCAAACACAATTTTATCTGGTTTGCTGTACAAAAGATCTTCTATATCCCATCTCATCTATCATTTCTTCTTTCCAAGTATCTGCTCCCTGGTGAATTATCTGAATTCGTAAGCGATAGGTTAGCCCTTGTTTGTAGGGAAAGAAGAATCAAAAATTATCATTTAACTCATGCCTTCCAGCATGTTTGGGGTCAAAAGTTGTTCTAACTCCTTGCCAGTGAGAACAGGCAGTGGGGACTGTTAGCATACACACACTCAGCCCACTGGAGAACGTCGTCTGAAATGTCCCTTGCTAAAGACTCCCTTGGAGAAGCACTGAATCTGCTAAGGCAGCAAATTCTGCATGGCCCGCAGAAATACACTGCTTTGAATTTGAAATCATCTCAGAGCCAGGGTGCAATTGAAGAGGCAGAATGAACATTTGCCCTTTAGTATGCAGGACCTTGTGATCTGAACAGTTTGAACAAGGGTTCAAATCAGTTCTCTCACTTCCCAGATGTATCTAGATTAAATGTCTCTCCTTTTTCGTCTTCTTCAATCAACACTGGATTGTTTACATGAACACTAACGGCTGCAGAGGAGAAACTGCAGAAAGGCTTGTTTGGTAATTCAGTGGGCAGAGAAGGTGCTTACCAAGAGCTTCTATGTCCAAGATGCAACCATTTGTCTGGTTCACCTTCTTGGATAGCATCTTTTCTCTAAATCATTTCCTCAGAAAATAAAACTGGGATGATGTCATTTTTGTCCTGATTTCAGACAACATAAATGTTGGAACCCCTAAATCTTTCACAAAAAACCCCAAAACACTTGCTAATTGTGTTTTAGCAACTCCTACCTGGAACTTTCAGTTTGGAATCTTGTTTGAAAATGCTGACCTGTGCAACTGTGTCTGCTTTATGAACAGGACAAAGTCTGCCCAACAGATGAACTCTGTAGATGTCAATTATCACTGATCTGGGTTTTTTTCTAAACTGTTCT
This sequence comes from Mohoua ochrocephala, assembly GCA_013398855.1. Lineage (NCBI taxonomy): Eukaryota > Metazoa > Chordata > Aves > Passeriformes > Acanthizidae > Mohoua > Mohoua ochrocephala. Next base: position 12,840 of record VZTA01029333.1, read on the forward strand.
ATAAAGCTGTAAAATGAGATAATTTTGCACTTTCAGAAATTTGAAGTGAAATATCTTAACTTTCACATGAGAAATGGCTTTGACACGTTATGCTTCTTACAGATCTGGTCTCCCTTTTCAGCTGGCTACTCCATAATGCCCAATGAATTCTCTGTCTTCACATATACATTGACAAGTGAGGTGTAACTCTTTGCAGACTGTGGAGAGCAGACACATTGGTCTGGATGGCCCTTTTCTTAAAAAAGACTGCAGGGAAATGGCCCTCTGGTTCATTAAATTAATGAACAGGCAGAATGATTTGTGAAAAACAACTGTTTTATAGGACCACCACCTGCAGTATGGGCTGGATCCCGCAATGTGGAAGAAATCCAGAACATTTCAGATTAATTTCTTGACATTTCAACCTTGTCCTGCACCCCATCCAACAACACAGAACATATTCAAAATTAACAAAGATACTTCTGGCGACACACTGCAGCCATGGGAAACTGGAACACAAGTCATGCCATATCTGCTGACAGCTAATAAAGTACTCCACAGCACTGCAAAAGATGTATTTTCTATGTCCGAAGACCAAGTAGCTTGGTCTGGGTATTACTAAATAGTGCTGAACTTTTGGCTGTTTATTCCCAACTCTGTGATGTAAGCTGGCCTCCCTGGGAGCCAGACTCCAAGTGCGGCAACCATTCTGTACACACACACCGCATGGAAAGAGTTACCGGGTAATAAAAAACATATGAAGCTCTGAGATCAGTTTCTCTTTCTCCCTCCCCAGGTGTTCCTTTGTGGTTGTGATTTGTGCACAAGTCTATAGAAAATGTTGCATATACAAGCCAAGATACACAAAGATTTCAGGCTCCCAATCCCTGCTTAAGCATCTTACTTTGGGATTCTATAAAAGAATGGGGAACCTAAATACCTTTGTAGGTCTGGCCTGCACGATCCAGTTTGAATGTCGGCAGAGTGAGGTTTCATATGGCTGCTCACTGGCCAACAAGCACCCTAAACTTTCAGCCCGCTGGATTCCATTCTGGAATCACTTGGCATTCAACTAGCTCTGGTTTTATTACACGAATGCATTAATGTGTTTCATACATAATTAAAATTTTAACATTTAACATATATAATTAACATTTTAACACTTACAAAGTGACCACTGCTTTGGATCCACTGTGTTTCAGAACTTCTCTATCCCAAGACACTCTTTCAAATCTTTCACCCAGCAAACTTATCTGAGTGACTTTTATTAAACTTTCCCTTATGATCTAAATTTTTTCCTTTGTAAAACAAAACAAACACAAGCACTAGATCTTATCTGGTGGTGGAGTTTGGCCTTATTCCACTGACAACAGTGTCGTTACACTGTTATGCACCAGTTCAGAATTAAAACCACTCAACCTGAAATTACAGGTATTTTTCTGAGGAAGGCAGGTTGCTGCTTCAGAAACGAATCTGAGAATTAAGACTGTTTGCAATATCTTGGAAATTCTCTCCTGAAGTCCTTAACAGAACTTGATTTCCACTGGAGCTTTCTGGAAAGATTTTTCATATTTTTTCTTCTTCTGATACCAATACACCCATTGACACTTGCAATTCCTTCTCCCTTCATCTTGCAAGCAACTTTTGCAAGAGTATTATTCAACCCTTCAAAACGTGTAGCATCATTCATTTTACCAAAAATGTCATTGAGACCTTTCAGACTTCTGTCAGAACCACCTCCCTATTTTGTTAGCAAGCAACATATAGTTCGTTTTATCAGCTCTGTGTACGTATAGCTTATTTTCTTACTTCGCGTATGGAAAAGTCACATCACTTCTTAAAATCACAGTATATAATTTCATCCACTTTTCTTTAATCACTGGAAGAGTTCTGTCACGCAAATAGAACTGACTTTTTGACATTCTTTTCCTATCAGTCCTGCAAGGCATTTTGGTTTGTTTTTTCCCCTTATATGGTTCCTTACAGAACCTGTGCATCAGAAGCAGAACTCCTTGCTGCATGATTGTGTTCACGATAAAAGGTTACAGGTGTCCAAGAGGAAACCAGACACAATGAGGAGTTATAAATCCCCTGTAGGCTACTAAACATGAAGAAATACTTGAGCCACTGGTCACTGAAGATTGGAAGAGTATGCTGGAAAAATGTTATTTTAAATATTCTCCATTTCTGTTCTCTTACTGAGTACCCATTATTGGCCACTGCAAGGGAAAAGACAGAGAACTCAATGGAGTTTTGGACTAACTCTAAAAAGATCAGTCCTGTCATGCGCATTGATTCTTTAATAATGTTTACCGATCATTTCTAGGAGGCAAATTTAAGCTACACAGACAGTAAGATGGACAATGTCTTTTCCAGTTTCTATGCCCCATAAATTCTCAGAACAAACCCTGACCTTTTGCAGATTGCTTTAGCTAGAGCTTTGAACAATTTGAGACAAAATTTACAGGTCTTTGCTGATTTGAACACACATATCACGTATATCGTCCTTAGACTGCCATTTAGTTTGGTCTATTTTCTTATGCTTTAATCAAAATGTTCTTAATCATCTTCTTTTAATCTCCTCTTTTAGGTTTTCTTGATACAATCCAGGTTCTCCTTTTTAAAATTCTTTTTTCGCTTCCGTTATTGTTCCCTTTATTCCTACAGATTTATAGCATTTTTTACATTCATCCTATTTTGTATTCCTGTCTGAACTTCTGGTCCTCAAAGTCCTCTTAATGCATTCGGTTTTGTATCTTCGTGTATTTCTTATCTCAGTTTTGGAAATAATTTCCCATTTTATTTTTCCTTGAAACCACAGGAAAATCTTTACTGCCTTTTAGATTGATTGGAATTTTTCTCATTGTTTTCAGAGAGAAGGAACAGAGATTTCTCTTTTGTACTTACACATGTATGAAGTGTGCCTGCCTACAGGGCCAGAGCTCACTTTAGGGGAAGTAAGAGCAAGATCCCTTGTGTTTAGGGATCATGGCTGACACACAGCCTTGGGTAATCCAGGCTAGCATAGTCACTGACAGAACCATCTATCTGCCAATACCTCAAAAGATTTTTATTCACAAGCTGCCTCACAGCAGCCTCATGTTTCAGCAATGCTGCACTAGGTGACCAGCAAATAATTGGGTTCCATGTATATTTAAAAACCTTTCTCCTCTAGACCTCCATGTTTCAGTACAAATTGTACCTGACAGATACAAGAGTTAATCAGAAAGGACAAAAGAATTCACAAATTAATTTAAATTCACAACATAGTAGTTTGAGTGTCAGCAGATGTCAGCCATTATGTGGCTGCATAAAAATTTATAAGACAATTGTTCATAAGTACTTTAAAACATAAGTGTGTCCCTCTTTACCGGTTCAATGGCATGCTATGAAAAGATTAGTGTTTGAAAAAGTTGTATAAAAGGTGCACTCTTATCAGTTCTGTGTACTGTGCTCGTATGTATGTATAAGGGATGCAAGACACTTGAAAGAAGTGATTTAGAATCCAACCCTAACAACAGTTAATCATGAAAGTACTGCCTCTAACATGCTTGGCAGATCAAGGCCATCAGGAAAAAAAGATCTAATTAATTCGTGAGACATCTGAAGAACTTAGGGGGAAAAATGTAATGCAGAATTCTATAATTTTAAATTGCCAGATATTGCTTCCTATATTTCTTTCTATTGCAATGTAACTAGATGCCCGTCATAAAGGAAAAAATTGCTAAGGATAATTATTCAACTGTTGTTTATTTGTATTATGGTAGTGTCTTGGCTGACTTTATGATGTGTATCCCCTATTGCCTGCTCTATGCCCAGACATGATTCCTGTGCCTTTCTGTGTCTTTAAAATTGGGTGCGAGAGAAAGGAAAAAAAGCCAGACGAACTTTTTAAAAAACAGTCTTTTATGCTTCAAGGACATTCACTCCCCTGCGTTCCTGCTGCTGCAGAGCAGAGGAAAGCACCTTCCCTGCTTTTCCCAGCTCTTGGCTCCTTTTCTCGGAAGAGAGAGACGGAGAGTTAAACTCCTTTGTTTCCCTGGGACTTTGGATTTTTTCCTTCTTTTCTTCTGGGCTGTTCAGAGCACCAGAACATCAGAACCTCACTGGGAGGCCTCANCTTCTATAGAGGAGACAGAGCGTTCCTCCAAAAATTTGTCTCAAACCAGGTCAGGTAGGCAGCCCCACTGTTCAGTGATGAGCACCTCATTGTTTTTGGCACTACACAGAGCAGCAGCCCCAGCCTCAGCAAAATTCCCATATTTGAAGCAGGGTTTCTTTATGACTTCGTATATGGTAGTGCAATGAAATGCACAGAAACATCAGGTACCCTAGAAAGATAGATCATCTGGTCTGATGAGTCAAAGTCAGAGGAAAAGATTTGTCTCCTAGAACAGGAGGTTCTGAACTCAGTCACAACAGGAATATTTTAGCAAGGGCCCTGCAACAACTACCAAGGGGGTCAAAATTCCTACAATTCTGATTAAAAGGACAATAGCTTCCTACTAACTACAGCCACTTTCTGCCTCACTTTCTCTCATTGATCACATGAAAAACTGGCTGAAGAAAGAATGAGATACACTCTACTCCCTTCAAAAGCATCTAAAAGAGCCAACTCATGACTAGGAAAATCTTCTAGGCTGCTCTTTCAGCTGATGGAGGAGACAGGAAGCTTGGTGTAGTGTCTGGGGTGGATCAACCGAAGCACGATTCGTTTCCCTCCTGTGTATGGGTGAGGGCAACCTGGGAAAAAGGCTCTCCCAGGCTGCCTGGGGCTGGGGGCTGAGCAGTGTTGAGAAGCCTGGGTGCTCCTGATGCCTGTCCAGGACAAACCCGGCATTTAGCCAAGATTTGCTGTGCTATTTTCAAGGCAGAAACCCCAGCCAAGGGTTTGAATCAGACATGTTCAATTTTTTGTGTTTCTAATTAAAGTTTGCAGTTTTTATGTTTTGTTTCCTGTGTTTATTTTTAGCCAGTTGATGGATCCTTTTATTAATAGAGGAGATAATTCTGATTAATATTTTTTTAATTCTGAGAACAAACACAAAAGGAGGTTTCTGTAGAGCTTTGTGTTCTCGGTGAGCGTGGGAGGCTGTCAGGGCATGCTTCTCTTCTTCACAAACAATTTTCAGTGTCACCAAGTGTTGGCCAACATGCAGTGGAGGGAAGAGGGACATTTACAGCAACAAGTGAGTTGTTCAAGGTTAAATATAAGGGTCTATCCCTGGTCTTTTAAAGTCAAAAAATCTCACATACAGAGAAGTTCAAAGCCTCAGTCTTGGGATATTTTTACCTCATGACCCATGAAAGCCTGTCAAAGATTTTATTTGTTTCAGACATGAAGCTAGTCAAACCTGTTGAAGTAAATCAGTTTTTCCATTGACTTCAGTGAGAGATGAGTCAGTGTACTGTTCCCCAGAACTAGTTATTGTATCCTTGTGGTTTTCCAAAGCATATTTTCAAATCTTTTAGTTAATGAAAAGAAATTAACAGAATCAAAAATTCCTTGCTAGAGGCAATGGTGCCAATCAAAGGTGATTCATAGCTACTACTACTTTGGAGCTACCTCTATTACTTTTTCGTTCTGCAAATCCCTTTGGCCCATTTTCATGGTGCTTGACAGTTCAGAAGTTGTTTCTGAATTAACTTACTGGAAGACACATTGGTGATATTTATACAAGCTCATGGTGCTCTGTGAGCTGATCTGATATTTCTAATGCCCGTAGTGTTCTGTTATCCATTGTTCTGCATTAAATATCTTTGCTTTCTGAGGTATTTATCAATCTCTAAATGCATCTGCCGACACTTAATCATTTCCGCGTATTCTCAATGCCGTCGATTCACTAGCAGTGCCTGTTTCAAGTCTTTACTCTTTTGTTAAAAATCTGAAATAAAGGCCCAGTCTTGGAAAGGATCTCTGTGTGTACAAATCCCGTCTGACTATGGAGTGTCTCTGAAACAGCATGGCAGCCTTCCTAGAATGGGAGGATGGAACAATGTGAAAAATGAAAGACAGTGCTTTAGAGGATGCACCACTTTTGTTAGCACATAAAATTTTTTCTATCATTTGTTTAAAACACCCTGAAGCATGCAATTAAACCCTCAAGCACGCAATTAAATTATTTGACACTTGAATTTACTTTTGAAATTATGCTTATTTGTCTGTATAATTTCCATACATAATTGTTTTAAATTAATTCATTAAACTCTTTGTTGCACATGGTTTAAATTAATTCTAATCTGTAGCTCAGGCACATCAGAATCAATATCAAATAGCTTCTGCTTGTCTATCCACAGAAGGAGAATATTCTCTTGATTACAGCATTGAGGTAAGAAGAGAGGTGAAGAACTCCAGAAGGTTTTAATAATTGAAAGCACTACGACTGTAGGGTAGAGTGTTTAAAAAGTTCTGGTACATTCTAGAAGCATCCAAATGTGCTACGTAATCTTTCTATGCACAGTCCTTCATACAAAGAAATGGTACTGAACCTTTTTTGAGGTTTCAGTGTCTCAGTGGTGCTTATGATTTCCAGAATGGATTTTTTTTTCTTCACTGACAGTGGTGAGAACCAAAACATGAAGTCAGATGCTTGTGAAGGTGGATATGCTACTTAGTGAAACCCTTTTTAATTTAACACTATGCTTCTGTACTTTACATTTATATTTCTCAGCAAATAATTTGTAATTGACTTAACCTGCAATTATCACAGTGTCTTACACTTTATCATATGCAAGACCACTATTCTACATTTATGCAAAAGCTGGTACATTGTCAAAGTTCTAACCACTGATTGCATCACTCTTCTTGTATTACCATATTCCTGTTGCTATTTCTTTCCCATCTTCAAAAATATTGTCCAGGCAACTGATTCTTCCTCTTTCAACTGTGGAATAACAATCATTGGATATTTTTTTATATTTTTACAGGTTAAGCCATTAGTGAGCACAAAGAAAAACATGCCTTTTTCAATTAATCATTGTCTTTACAGTTGAAAAAGATTATATTGTTGACTACAGAGAGATTTTCTCTCATGAAGATGCATCATTATTATTGTGTGAGAGAACATCAGAAAACCAAACTGTTTTAAATTGTTGTCATGAGACAATAACATGTATATAGAGTTTTTTACTTTTAAAACTGCCATAATACATTTTTCTGTAATTTTACATTTGTTTAATAAAAATTTCTATCTGTTTATTTCTTAGCATTTTCCAGAATTTCTATGCTGGAACTGCTATTATAATTTCATCATGAGTGATTAAAATACCTTTTTGCTTTATCTACAACAAATCTTGGGACAGTTATTGTGCTCTTTCCTGGTACTTAAGAAATAATTTCTTGAGCAAATAAAATACAGAAATTAATATTCAACTGAGTTAGTCAGTTTTGACTTATTTTAAATAATTTTTCTACGCTACGTTACATGTGTTCTGGGCTTATACTCCTAGATATTTGTCTATAAACACTGGTTGTTTATTCCATTAAAAAAATAAATAAAAATAACTAAAACAATCACAATCTTTGAGCAATTGAAGCCTGGGCATATCCTAGCTGCAGTTGCTTTAGAATGACTGCAGCTATTTTGCAAATGCATTTAACACCTTTTGCATTTTAAAAGCCTTTGAAATCTTTGCCATGCAAATTATTAAAAAGTGTTGGGAGCTTTTGACATTGAACATGCTGCATAAATGCAAACTGGTATTGCTTAAGCTCAGTTACACATGCCTTTCTTTTCAGACAGGACTTGGGGAAATGAAGACACATTTGGCAAAGAGGCTTTAGATTCAGTCACTCATCAAATCTCCCCTTGAGAAGCAAATCCTGTCATATTTGCATTAATCACTATCAGTCCTCGGTTCTTTTCCTCTCTTTTACCAAATAGAAAAGAAAAAGTCTTCCAGCAGTGTTGGAGCTGATTGGTGTCCACTTCAATTTTTTGAGGCAGAACTTTCATTTCCTTCAAAAGACTTCAAAGCTTCGGCCTGTCCTGCCTAAAGCCCAGAGAAAACCTCTTTGCTGTACCTCCCCCTTAGCTGGGAAGCCTCCTCTTCTGCAGCCCCAAGAGCAGCTCAGAAAATGTTGCCGCGTCGCACATTCCAATCCTGCATGCTAGTCATCAAAACTCTGCAATACACTTAGCAGCATTCATGGGTACCAAGCATTAGCTGTACACAGAATAGTTAATGAAATTTGTCCAGAAATGTTCCTGGGTCACACGTGTAAAACTAAAGATCTGTGTTAATAAAATTCTGTCCTTTTTTTTCCCCCTTTAACAGAAAAGATTTAAAATTAACCTAAATGGATTTTTTCCTATTTCAGGTTTGCAAGACAATGAGATCTTCAGAAAATTCAAAAGAAGACACTGTTTTTGAAGAAAGATTTGTGGATAGGTTTTACTTAAAGATTGGATTTGTTTTGATTGAATTCTACAGTGAAAACAAAGATCAATTAAAAGTTTCATGATTTAGTGTCTTTGTAAAGTACCGGTTTGTTGACTGAGCCTTTCATTCTGGAAATGAAAGAATGAATTTTGTAATATTACTTTGAAATAAGGAATGGATGGTCTCCCTGTCTGGATGTACCAATATTTTGCCCTTGACGCCACCAACAGTAGCCATAACAAAGAAAAAGGTCAAGTAAGAGATTGCCTTCAACCTATCCAGCTCATTTCAGACACACATCTAAACCCACTAAACACCCCTGCAGCACAATTTTCTGGGCTAAAAGGCAGCTACAAATGATCTACAGACACAGACTCACTCAGATTTCTACAACAGAAGCTTTGTACCTTCACTCAGCTGTAGCTCTTTAATCATGTCCTTTTTTGCAAGCTAAATTTAAAAGCAATAAAACACAAATTAAATAAAACTAAATTTTATACTATGTTGTTTGCCTGGCAAATCTTCTGAAAGAAATATTTGAAAGTTTACCAAATAGATCAAGTAATGATATTTTCCAGACTCTGGTTTTATCATCATGTAGTTTAAGCAATGATAGATGGCTTTCAGCCATTATTGGTCAGATAAGTACCAGTTAAAGGACTGCAGGGTTGTGGTGGTGATATTTCTGCCATTGGTTTAGTTCTAGTCTAAGATGATCTGTGTCTCTTGTGACGGTTTTCAGTTGTTGAAACACTGCTTCATTTGTTCTCCTTCTACTGGTAAAAACAGATGGATTCAAATCTTCTAAACACAAAGGAATTGAAGACTGAGGGCAAAATGAAGCCCATGTGACTTCACAAATTAGTTTATATGTTCCTTGACATATAAGAATACACATTTTATATTTCTTCATAGAAACATTTCAAAAACTGCATGAGACATATAAGAGTTGCAGATGTGCCAAAGAAAAGAGACTTGGACTTTGTGTGTGTCCTTTGCACACACAATGTAAGATTTCTTTGAATTTTTCCAAGTCCCACATTAAAAAATAGATTAATGTGTGATGATACCTAATAATTTTAGCAGACATTACCAGTATTTGACAGTCTTCCATAGAATACATAGATGCAGCTATTTTTTTTTCAGAAATTTTGGTATTTATGCTACAGCTATTTGAGTTAATAATAAGAACAGGATGATACTAGTACATAAGTTCTCATCCCATTCCAAAAAGAATGACTGCCCTGGGTGTGATTCCAAATATACCTCTCTCTTGGGTTTCTCCTGTATTAACTTAAAATACCATGAGCCATAATAGTGCATATTTTCTCTAGGACTTGGCTGTGTCCCAGGTCTCTCTGATGGCTCCTTCTCTATTCTGCTTCCCTACCCACTGGCGCTACTGAAGTCCCTTTACTCTGACATTGAAACCAAGTGTCAGTGAAAAGTTAATTTTGCAGACATGTTGAGATACGGGTTTTCTTTACCAAGTAAGATCCTCTCAGCAAATACTCCATAAATGAAGATATTGTTGAAGTTCTGGCTCCTTCTACAGTACATTAAAGCAAGATACAAAAAAGAATATTGCATTTTAGGCAAAGGGTGTAACTTATACCTGGTGACAGAGAAAGTTTTCTGCCGGTTGGCTGTTTAAATTCTGGAATTATAGCATCATGGTAAATTTTTGTAATTCTGAATTTAAATTCAGATTCTAGTCCTAATTTGGTCTTACACCAGTCTAAGCATATTCCAGAAACAGTGTTTCCACACCCATATTCTATGGCTATAAAGGATGACTATCAATATTAAAAGAAGAAGAAATTGTCCTTCCAGGAAGAAACAATGGTATGTACAGAAGTAATTTGTTATGTTTTAGCATCTTCTATTATTGTCAGGAGCAAGGCTCCAGACCTATGTTTACAACCAACTATTACGGTGTGTCATAGTATTTCCAAGAACCTCATCCACTTAGAGATTGTTTTGAAGGAGATCTTATTTGGTGCCTTTTGGAGCCAAACTAATTAACTGCCTTAGTATTCAAACTTTGTTTTCAGCCATCTGAGCTCATATTTATAAGAGAGAGACATACTAACTAGTATTGAGATGCCGCTCCCTGGAAACATTAACTCATCCCTGCAGATTAAATCTTCTAAAATATGAAACCTACTGTAGCAGATCTTGACCTGCAACATTTTTCTTTCTTGGGGTGGGAAAAGGCAAAAACATTATTAGTTTCTCTTCTTTAATGAGTGAATTAAGAAAAAGAGGAAAAAGGAAAAGAGGAAAAAGGAGACGTTGAAAGAGAAACAGACTTTCTTACAGTAGAGATTAATAACTTGTCCTGCATTAAATAGCCAATGCTTAAATGTATGGACAAAATTTAGGTTATCTCTAAAAAAAAATTGAAAATCCAGGCATAAATTTGCTCTGGGCTAGTAACACTTTTCAAAAATTAGATTCTTGCTGAAATTTACTGTTTTATTTCTGCTCTTCATTTGCTGGCACTTAGCGGTCTAAGAAAATTGATTTAATATGATATGTAGATCCAAGTAGTCTACGACATGGGGCAAATGCAAGTTCACATTTTGCAAAAGTAATAAAGGGGTTGGATTAAGTTTTGGATCCTAATATTGCTAATATTGTAACACAGATATGATCTATTTGGATATTCTGTTTATCTCTTTGAAAAAGGTGTCAAATACTGTAATAGGTGGAAACTCTCTCTTGACAATAGTTAAATTATTACCAATACTCACAAAATGTGTTTTTCTATTACAGTTTTAGACCTCTGGTTACATTCATGGTATTATAAAAAATTATTTTACTGGAGTTCATTTCACCTATGAAACACTCAGGAAGAGCTCAATGGATCAGGGAACCCAGTCATGGCTTCAGCAGGAGGGTTCCCAGAGTGAATCCTGCGCCGCCCATCCTGCCTTGGATGCCGCTGGCACAGCCAGCCCGGCTGCGCTGCCAGCCCACTGCCCTGTACCCAGCTGCAGGATCAAAGCCCGCTGTTCTTGGATTCCGTCTTCGCAAGTCTCAGTCTTCCAGTGCTGGAGATGAGCGCTGCCATCCTTACGAGCAAGGAAAACCAAGGTTGGTTTATTTGCATAGGGCCACACAGCGAGTCGGCGATGGAGCAGCGCGGCAGCCGCTGGCCGGAGCGTGGCCGCGAGCACACCGTGTTGCTGCAGTGGTCAGGCCACGCGCCAGTACAAGCCGAGGCATTCTAGGATAAATTGGCAGTACGCGCTCTGAGAAGTTTTCCTCCATTTATTTTATTATGTAGTGAGTGATACAGCAAAATCCCCTGTCTTAAAAGGATATAAAATAACCATACGCGTTCACTGAAAATTTATATCATTGAATACCAGCCTGAAGAAATGGAAGCTGGAACAAAAATTAATAAAGTAACAAGATAAATCAACATTCTGCCACATTTTTAAGCATTTTAAATGTGTACATAAACTGTCTTAAAATGCTCAACAAACCATTTAGCTGATAGGTGGCATAGCAAAGAAAATTATATTTTTAAAACTCCCCAATGGAGAAGGAAGAGACTGAAGGAATTTTGACATGGTCATTAGCTTGGAGGATGAAAACAATTCATTGATATCTATTCCACGTGTTAGCCTCTGGCCCTTAGGGAGGCAATATGACTTTTCAACTTGAAGAAAACAAGATTAAAAAAAAAAAAAAAAAAAAGTACTTGAAAAATTTCCCCGGAAAATCTGCTTAATGCTGGCAGTATTAAGTCATGGGCATAGCTCTGTGACTTGGGACTCTTGGAGCACTGAGCAAAAACTTGAAACTGGGCCGCTGGGTCCCTGGTGACAGAGGCAGTGTAATGTTACAGGAATGCTCATGTTTTTTGACACAGGGAACACTTCAGCAGTTGATCCCTGCTCCTTTTCTCTCCCCATTCTTCTTTCCTTTGCAGAAATGTCATTTATTTAATTAGAATAAATGGGCTATGCTAAGTATTTGAACCAAATCTGGGATGTAGCAATATTTGGATGTGCCCTCAACCACAAACTCAGCATGCCCGTGCCTCTACAATGTTGACTTTGGACTCTTGAGAACCCAAGCACAACTGGGGCACTTGGGGCAGGACAACTGGATAAGAAGAAGAAATTTGTGGGCCAAGGAACTTGACCAAATATTGTGTTCCAAAAGGCAGCTCTGTACACAAAGAATAAGGGGAGCAATAGTTTATTCAAGTGGCTCAACACGAAACAGATGGTGAGATTTCAACAGAGCAAAGGACTGATGGGGTAGTTACAGCAGACAGACACCCTCAGAAAACTGAGACCCCAAAACTGATATGTGTAATACTGTGATATCCTACGAGACTTAAACTTCTGCAGCCAATTTGAGTGTTTCAGTATGTTAATTGACAAGTAGTGTTTCCTCACAGAAATCTGATCTGTTTCTAAAAACAGTTTCTGGGGTTTTTAATACAGTATCACAGGTCAGATGTTGCCTCTTGTGGTTTTGTTTGCGGGGTTTTTTTGGTTTCCTTTTAATTTTCACGTAAATATAAAAGAAGAATATAGTCAACCTAAAAGTTTTAAGATTTTTCTATGAGACCTTTCCCACCTGCAGGCAAGCTTCCTGCCCTAGGAGAATTCTTTTAACGTCTAAAATTTAGATGATTAATATCTCTTGACGCGATGCACTGTTCTTTGGTAATCACCTCAAAATGTCCCTTAGGTACAGAGGAGGAAGAGTAAACTAGTGAGCTATAAGGAACAAAAATTAGAGGTACGACTTTGGCTTCTGGTGACAGGACTGACGAGATTTTTCATTTTGTCAAATTTATAACAAATTCTAAAATCATGCTTTTTGGAGACAGAATAGAACTCTAAACTCTTGAGTCTAAACTTCCTTTTGCTTCTAGTAAAGTGCAAGTTCTAGGCTGTAGCAGGTTTTACTCTTTTGTTTTGCTATAATTTTATTCCCCTGGTAATCCCAGAAGCAGGAAAAGAATTAATTTCAAACAAGGATCTTTATTGTTTGCATAGCTCAATACTCTGTTTAATTAAAAAATCATGTTTGTTGTTTCCTTAATTTAATTTTCTTTGAGAAAATGATGGTTCAAATTAAGGAGAAAAATATTTTTTAAAAACTCAACAGTTTGGTGAAACCTTAAACTGTTTTTCTTTATGTTGTCTAAAGTTTTGAAAAAACCATAAATGCTACCAGTTGGGGTTTTTTGGGTTTTGGGGCTTTTTTATAGTATCAAAGACCTAATTCGGTCATTGCTTATGGTCAATTGGGCCCAGACAAGTAACAGAGGATGGATTTTCTAATCACACTATCATGTTAATATATGTATTTATTTAATCCACTACATGTGAAATTGTTCTGAACATGGAGGTCAATAGCTATTAGCCACCAAAATTTCACTTATCTCTCAGGCTTCCATATTGCAACGAGCAGTGTGTCGATTCTCACTAAAGAAGACAAACAGATTGAGCAAGGAACAAAGGGTTAGGCAGCTTTCTTTGAGAAATAACAATGCCAATTAAAGTGGAAATAATCCACAAATTTAGTTCACAGACCTGAAAGTGAGGACGTGTTCCAAAACACCAAAGATTCAGCCAAAGCTTTGGTCTCACAAGAAACTTAACGTTCACCAGAAGAAGGATATTGCAAGATGCATTTCCACGTGATCTATGTTGCCACTTGTTGCAGATGACTGGAAAGTCTCCTACTGGGAGACAAAAAGCTCTGAAACCTCAGAATGATCTTGAATTTTAACAGAAATTACCTGATTTAAAATTTCAGCCTAGAATATTTTATTTACTAGCGGTCTTTTAAAACGTTGCTGTCTTCCAATCATGAAGAAATAACTGCAATTTGTTACCAGCATTTTAACAGAAGAAGCACTAAGATTTTGCTCCAGTGCCTGTGCAAATTGCACCTTTTCAGACTGTGGTGCATTGACAACAAAGGGACAGATACCCATAGGCCCAAATTGTCTTTTGCTTTTTGATGGTCACAGAAAATATTCTCTCAGGATTCAGGAAGAAACAAAAACATTTGAAAACACTGTTATGTGGGCACATAAAATCTCTGTATTTTTACAAGAACATAAATGTCCAGTAAAATTCAGCTACATACCCACCTAATATACAGAACTCAATCAAAGCCATTAAATATCAAATAGGGCAGAAAATTATGTAGCTCTGAGCGCTGTCCCTAGGAAACATCTCCTATTTTGTCCCATCACCTCATTCTAGAATTTGATTTTCATATTGTCCAACCTGTTTTTATATCCCAGAAATAAGTTGTCTACATTGGGTGTAATCTACCATAATTCAAAGTTTAAATTGTCCTATTTGCCACATTAGAAGGACTAAAAACTCCTGTAACCCATGGTGTGTATAATCCATTCATCTGTTCATTTCTATGGTGTTTTTTTCAAAAATATAGCATTTAATAAATGGAACAGAAAGAAACTGAAGCAAATCTTGAAAGAGATACAGCACAATTAATTTGATGCAGATTTTGAAAATACGCAACTTACCATATCCAGTGATTCACTAAGCATAAATCTTTTGTACTTGAAAGTCAAGTATACTAGAGATGAAATCTCAAATCTGTTGAAGAGAGTGGGAGTTTCCTCTTTGATTTCTAGAGGCCTGCATTTTACTCTAGGCACATTTTCTCTTCTAAAAGCACAATTCACATGGAATTATTTGAGTGGACAAATTGTATTAAAGTGGGTTCATTGTCTATTTCTGTCTTTAGACATGCATCACATACTGCAGACCCGAGATGATACCAAAGAGAGACTGATTTGAATGAAAGAATTTCTTGACTTCAAAGGGTCAGTGATATAAAATCAAATCTTCTATTCATACATGTTTATGATATTCAGGAAACGGATCACTTAGATAACTTCACCAAATTATGTACTTGAAAATATATAGTTTATTTCAGAAATGAAAACAACCTACATTCTATGAGAGTATTTTATCATAAGGAATACTTAGGGACTTTATTTGAAAAATATCCTAGAAATAGTTGAATAACTTCTTTGGTCCTATCTGACAATTATTCTCACTGAAATATTTCAGAATTCTGTATTCTAGCTTCTTCAACTGGAGAACTAAATGTGAAGGTGGGAATCTATAAATAATTTACTCATTGTATGTATCTAAAATTTGTTTGCATAAGTGTTTAACCAAATAGGCTGGAGATGTAATTTCTGAAGAGCCAATATTAGGCCCTGGCTTAGCTGAGGGGCTGAAATACATGCTTTCTGCAAAAGATGTGAGATATGCACGCCTGAAAAATAGGAGTGTTGTTGTCAGCATCAGTTCTTGCATCTCAAATTAGATGTATTCCCAAACTCTTGTTAAAATACGAGTTTTATGGTTAACTGTTCAAAACCCAATATTTGAAGGATGAAGTCTGACAAGAAGAACATCATTTTGTTTCTTTCAACTTCTCTGAGCAATCTGTGAATTCCTTCATGAGCTTTCCTTTCCTTGGTGACCTGAGATGACTTGAATTAACTATGATGCACTTTGTGGAAAACATTGTCTCCAATCTGTCCTTCCCCACCTCTCACTTCTAATTTATTGGCCACCCACCCCTCTTTTTTCTTTTTGTTCTTGTCCAAATTTTCCTATTTCCAGCATATGTTTTAAGATTAAAAAACTCTTGTTTGGCAGACAGCATAAATGCTGTACCTCAACAGATGTTTTTAGTGTCAGTGCAAGAAGCGGCCACACGCTGATGCGGTTCTGCTTGGCACCATTTCTTGTCTGGAGAGACTGACACTGCATGAATATATTCATTTTACTGCTGGGTTCTTTTTTGTCATTTTTTTTTCCTCCTTTCCACTCTCATGACACTGTGGTAAATTTGGTGTTTCTGTGACTTTTTCCCTCTTTGCATATGACTTTGTTTTATAAGTCATCCAAGTCTTGTTTTTGAAGACGCCAATTGACCTGAATTTACCTTTGAGCTCCTCTCCCTTTCCTTTAACTGCGTTACCAGGAATATGTTTTCAGGTTAACTTGTAGCCTTTACCAACTGTTTTCATGTGTCTCAATATCACTATTTCTCTCCAAAATGTATTGCTATGCAGGCACATGTATCAAAATAGTTAGGGCCTCAGTAAGTACAATCCACAAGTTCAACAGGTTTTTTTTATTTACTCAGCTGGTCATGTTCTTGTACGAAGGAGAGTTTTTTTAAGCTGTATTTGAAACAGGGGACAGGTTATGTAAGGGCATAATAAAAATATGGCTTTTGTGAAGGCGCAGGCATGATCCAAAAGAGACTCTCTTTCTAAATCTCCTTCCGTCTCCTAATCTGAATGGATTTTTCTGGCTTTCTGATGACAGGGGAGGTTCTTCTGTGGAAATTCATGCCAGGTAACAGCTGAAAATGAGAACTGGAAAAGTGGACAAGAGAAAAAAAATGTGAAGCTAAACATTATGAATTTAGAGTGCTTGCTGACCATAAAAATCTCTTCTGGCTAAGTGTTAGCAAATGGTGCCATATGAGACACCACAACATTTCCCTCAGCTTGCGAAAGGCCATAATTGTGGTGCTCCGGATAATCTCATGTGGTAACTGCTTATAGAAATTGACTCTTTAATGGCAAATCTCTGTCCCATATATTTTCTTTATTGTGCCTTTATATAAAAAGTGAAGCATAAGGTGCAAGAAAAACAAAAAAATTTCAAATAATGGGGCACTTGATTTTCAAAGTACGAGAATATCTGTCATACCCACAGCTTTACTGTGAGGGTGTCTGATGAATAGCTCTCTGGAGTTCAGAAAAGACTTTTCCAGCTGACTCCATCAGATAGCAACAGTGCTCTGCTATCTCCTCTACTACTTATCTGTTGCCATTTCAACCACTCACAGAAGGAATATATTCTTTTGGGCCACCTTCGAGAAGATAGAAAACTGGTGTGTAAACCCACTCAAACCGTGTGGGGAAGGGTGTTGTGACCGATGTTGTCCACTTTCTAGTTAAAGCTTCTAATTGCTAAGTTACCACTCAAAGCACAGATCTGTAGTACTGGGTTTGTTTAAAGAATGAGCCCTGCTCAGAGATGCATGGATCCTTTCCAAGTCAGCATCCAGAAAAGGACACAGTCCCTGAACTCCAAAGATCTCACCTTCATTTCCTCTCCTTTTTGCCTACCATCTCCCGGAGCTGCTTATCTCCTCCCCAGATAATGGCCGTGAGCTGCCTGCTGTGCTTGGGCACCTGTACGGATACTTTTGTACCAATGTCATCCCTTTGGAGCTCATTCCAAAGGACAGCCAGCAAGTGAGGCTGCCCCACAATGGCTTCAGAAGAAATGAAGCTGTTGTTTGGAAGAGGCAGCGTAGAGAGCAACTCCTCAGGAACCCCACTGCTCATTTTGCTTTTCACTTGCTATGGGTTCCTGCTGGATTCCCTGGGCCTTCTTCCTCTCTCTGCCTTCTGCAAGTAGCTGAAGATGTTAATTCACAAGGCAGGGGAGATGGAGCTCAGCCTGGCCTTAGATAGCACTCAGTGGACTATCATACCTCTACTGCAGCTGGCACAAACACACAAGTCTTTAGTGTCAAAGGTACATGTCTCATTCTTCCGGCTGCTTTTGTCGCAAACAAATATTTATTTTGGAGAAAGCAGGGGAAATCCAATTCTCTAGTTGTGGTTTCGATTCCTTTTGTCTGCAGCATGTTCTGCTAGGGAAGTGATGCACAGCGGTTTCTTTTTCAAATTTGCTTCTGGCTCAGCAAGAAGGTGGGTGGCAGGGCAGTTGGAAGTCATCAAGCACAAGCAATAATGTTTAGTAACCTTTTGTATAACTCTGCCCTCCAACCACTGCAATGGCTTCCTTTCTCTGTTCTTACTGGGAAACAGATCCTGGGAGGTCCTAAGTAACTTTGAATTTGTCTGAGAAATTCTAAGTCTTGAATTTAAGATTCTAAACATAGCACAGAAAAGCATCACAAAGTCTTATCCATGGCGCAAAAAGGGAGCCAGACATCAAACTGGGGTAAAGTGAAGCAAGTCTCCTAAGGGCACTGGAAGAAGGCAGCAACAGGACAATT
The DNA here is from genome assembly GCA_013398855.1 of Mohoua ochrocephala. Lineage (NCBI taxonomy): Eukaryota > Metazoa > Chordata > Aves > Passeriformes > Acanthizidae > Mohoua > Mohoua ochrocephala. The sequence goes on from VZTA01029333.1 coordinate 31,281, forward strand.
AACATAAGCAGGCCACAATAACTCTCTCACACCAAGAGTCAAATCCCAAACTCCTGCACACCAGTTTAGTAGATAGGATCTTTATGAAATATTTATACCCAGGATGCAGCAGGTGTCAGATTTTTCTCACCCCAGTGGCAAGCATAGCTGCCTTATTGCCACCAATTAAGCGAATGACAGCATGAAAGGCACGTTCAGAAAAAAAATCGCCTCTAGATCCCAGTAGTTGCAACTGGTTATTTGCTAATGACTAACAGTGATGATTGGTGATATTTATTCATGTGGTAGATTTTGAAAGCAAGAAGTGAAGTTTAGCATCCCTGGCTAATGCTTTCCCAAAAGCAATGTGATGGCCCATTCAATGTGCTAATAGTTCTGTTAGCATGTTTGACATGCAGATTTTGGAAAGGAAGAGAGGCAACTTACCAGCAAATGTATGTAGTACACAAATACAGTCATGCCAGGGAAGAAAGTAGCGAAAACATCTGCTTTTTGACCATGTAATTTTTCTTTCTACATTATTTTCCCTTCCACTCTTTTGTCTAGAGGAAAATATTATTCTTTGTCTTCCTTTATGTCCACTGCAAGCAGAAAATCTATACACATACTTTGAAGAAAATGCCTTATTTTTAGCTGTTCTTCCATTTCATAGTGATTGCACACATGTATATTGACACAACGTGAGCCCCGGGGAAGGCTGCATATTTACCCCAGAGAAGTAATGGAAGTTCTTCCTACCAATAAAAATTGTAAGAACACTGCCAAGTGCGGCACCATTCCCGGATGCTCCCGGATGGCCAAGGATCCCATGAAATTGAAAAGAGCAGCACATGAATGCTCATCAGATGACAGGGAAGGTGAAATTTCTCAGCATTACCACCCACTTAGCTGAAGAGCTAGTGGCATTCACTCCAATCATGGCTGCAGTCTCAAAACAGGCCATGACAGCCTCTCATCTATATGAACAGTCTGCACACAAAGATGACAACATCCCCAGATCATTAAGCTGTTGACAGAAAGCGTCTCAGAAAACACCTGGAATTTCTTATCCTGTCAGAAATCAGAAATAAGAAAAGAAATGAGAAATAAGGTAGAGCTTTTCTAGCATTCAAAGTGTGGAGGAAAGACATGAATAATTGACAAAATTTAAGTTTCTGACCGAGATGGAATTCTGAGCCAGAAATAAGGATACCTCTCAAAAGAAACATCCCATGAAGAATGAATATGATAGAAAAAGATTCTCTTACCCTTCCGAAGGAAGCAATATTCAATAATAAACACATCTTTGACAGAGACATCAGTGAGGAAGTTGCTGCAGGTTCACAGAGAGGATGTAAGTGAGGGTCATTAGCAGCAGTTTCAAGTTTCATGGAGGAGGAAAGCCCTTAAGAAAGGGAAACAATTTCATCAAACATTTCAGAAATTTGAAGACTAGGAGCCAGAAATCCATCTGCAAGAAACAGATATATACTGCTCATTTTGTAACCATATTCTCCCTTATTATGGCCTAGATTTAAAAAAAAAAAAAAAAAAAAAAGGTAACTCGATTAATCAATTATGAAAAGGCACTCTAGTCTTTTCAATAACATCCAGGGTTTGACTTGTTCCTGGAGAAAGATAACAAAACAGCCGCAGAAGCCGAACATGCCAAGCTGATGTCTGAAAGAAGTACGAGTATTCATCCTGACACACACCACATATTTCTAGGAATGAATTTCAGGCAGATATTACTAAGGGCCAAGGACTCCTTTTCTTCTGCTCTCTCTGAAGCCTATCAAAAGACCCAGCAGCAATGCAGAAAGGCATTGTCTCTGCTGAAGAATGAGCTCCAGCTTCCAACAGACATTCTGCCCACCCATGGTTGTTTGCATTCATTGCCTCTCATAAAATGCACTTTTTATTCAAAGAGGAGAAACAAAGGAACTTCTGCTGGTACTGAAATCTTGGTTTGGATGTCAGGGCTAATGAGGGAGATGTGCTCTTAACACCTCAAGTTCAGACAGTTGGTGCAGGAGATAGATGCCAGAAGGGTCGAGGACACTCACAGTGTCAGTGAAGAAGGGCCTGGGTTTGTGTCATGTCCCAGCAATCGTGACAATGGAGAGATTGCTTCCAACCACTTGGCACTATCCATAAAGATTGTTTTACTCACAGTGGACTTGCTACTGTGACAAGAGTGAAACAGTCAACCTGTTAGGACCCAGAGATCTGCTGGAATAAAGGCACAGAATGTGGCAAGTACCTTTTTCCTTGAAATTCTTTTCCTGAAAAATTTAACGGGCACCTTGATTTTGGGGTTAATGGCCTAAAAAACAAGCGAGAGTGCAACAAAATTTTTCAGGAACACCTTCTCAAGCCCTCGCAAATCTTGGTGCATGAAATCATTACTGTTGAAATAGGATGACACAATCTGACCAAGTATATGTGGTTTCTGAAGACCCAAACAAGGTAAAAGCAAGACCATGGGCAGACATATTTCTGAAGATTAGGCTCTCCCATCCTGTAAGCTTGAGGCTTGAAAGGTGGACACTTTAGAACAGTCTGGAATATGCCTTTCTCCTAAACAATAAAGGCATCTTGCACACCAGTAAGTGGAAGCCAGAAGGAATGCTGTCACTTTCTTGAGAAGGTTCAAATAAAAAATGGAGAACTGAGATAAACATGCAGAAGCTGTACACAGCTCCCCAGAGGAAATGAAGTAAAGAATAGTTCAGGGTTTACCAAAGGAAGCGTAACCCATGATCACACACTGAAAGCTGTCAAAAAGCAAAGAACTCCAGCACAATTGTGTCATTGAGAAGGGAAACGTTATGAGACACTTCTCATTATACATATGTGCATAAATCACAAAGCGCACACGCCAAAGTGCTGAAGGAATAAAATATGTGGTCTCAAGTGAGAGGGTTTATTCATATGCTCTGTATGAATGCATATGTTGATTATCACTTAAAGGCAGGAGATACTTATACATCTATTCTCATATAGACCATACTTTCTGAATATATACATTTTTAAAAATTTTTACTAGTGGAACTTGCAACTCTTCTTTACAAAGGTGTAACAAAAAAATCAGATTTGGCCTTAATCCTTAAACTGACAAGACAAATTTTAATATTCCTCCTACGAAAAGAGCAAACAATAGCTTTGTAAATTCTAAGAGTCTTAGTTTATATTGCTGTGACTTGGAAACCTAATTGTTTAAAATTATGTGATGTTGGAGGTCATGATCTCCCAAATATTGAAGCACTTGTTTATAATTTGGTGTTTAATAACCAAGTGCATTACACACTTTCTTCTCTAAATTAACCAGTTCTTGGATCTTCACCAAATTGCAGAATGCTGCTCCAGGAAAACTCTATCCCCAGCTCTGATGACAGTTTAAATTGCTTTATATTTTTTAAACATTATTTTTTTGAACTATTAGAAATTAACTGAAAAGAGGTGATTAATTACTAACATGAAGCAAAGCCTCAGACGGGCATTAATTTATTTTTTCAAGCTAATGCCAGATTTTTGTTTCATATTTACTTCTCTCCTTTGCGATCTGCTTTTATCTTAGATGTATGGGATATACACAACAGAAGTGTCTTTGAAGCACTCATTGTTAAGCCACTCCCAGCATGACAGATAAATGCCAGCCCATATAGATGAAGATACAGTACTGGACTGTGGTTACCATATTCAGCTGTGGATGTACTAAAATTAGGCACTCGTATTCCCATTTAGCTACTTGAGTCATTCACATCACCAAAAAGAAGGCCACTTGTTTAGGTGCCTTTAGTTAAGTGACTAAATTGAGACCCCATGTGGGGTCGCATATTACAAAATAACACCAGCTTGTTCCCTAATAGGCTCCCATGAAAGCCAACGGGAATTTAGCCATGGAATTCAAAGGGGACAGACTGCACCCAGCTATTGGATTGTGTAATAGCTTTTATTTTGATGTTAAGTTTTTGGTACTTTTTCTCAGTAAAAAGATTAAAAACACAAGTTAATAAATCTTCTAATTAAACCACTTACCAATATTACAACATTAGTGCTGGGATAAGAACAAGCAAAAAGAAAGGCAATTATAAAAGAGGAAAAGAAACAAAGGAAGAAAACGCGACAAGTAGGTGGACTCTGGCTGTGTCTGTCACTTAGGCTCCTTGACTCTCTCCAAGGCGTCTTTTTGGGGACTGGGCTAGGCAGCAGATTTCAAAGGTGTTGACAAGCCTGGCAGATCAGCCATTTCAATTTGTCCCTCAGCAACAATGCCAGGCAGCTGTAAATGACTCTAACATTCTCTGCTTCATGATGATTCCAGGATTAGGGATAGGTTTTTGCTTTAAGTCCAGTATTGATTCCCTGCTAAGAGGCTCAAACTTCCTTAGACAGCGAACACTTTCAGTCTACAAGCCACAAGCCTAGCCTCTTCTCCAAAGTTAAAAGGGGCAGAAATCTTTTAAAAGTTGGAAAAGCTCCTCAGGAAGTAAACAAGAGAAGTGTGAAAGAGACACCACTCATCCACTTTTCTTTCAAGGGGTTGTACGTTCAGAAATCCCTTCAATAGTTTGGAAGTCTTCCATCATTAATTCGGAGGCATGTTACAAGTTTTTTCCTAGTGCAGATGACAGAGTTGCACATGATATTGTACAAAAATAATAATTAATTACGTAGATTTTTAACAAAGGGTGGGCACTTTTCCCAAAATGTCACTTTGGTGCTTGAACAGCCCTCTTCCCATAAACTAAATGGTGTCTCCTTTTGCTGCCTGAGCTCAGGATGAGACTGCGAATGGAATCCACAGTGGAATGGTATGTCTGGCAACGTCACGGACACCGATGGACAGAACCTGTCCCTCCAACCCCTTGAGGGGCTATGAGGTCTCACACAGCTGTGCTGCTGTCTATATCACTTGAGGTGTCACAAGAAACACTTGACACTTCGGTCTCCTTTTCCTTACAACCCGATTACCCTGAGTTACTAAACCTTGGTTCGCAGTGAAGAAACAATGAAGAAACTAAAATGACTGAAAAACTACATTTTTTAATATCTTCACGCACTAAAAAAAGGGGGAGGGGGTTCGCCTACATTTTCAGCATTGCAAACCTGCAAAAGGAAAAATGAGACTTTGGCTCAAAACCAAAAGCTCTTAATTTGTAGTCGTGAATATTGCACAGTTCACTCTGAACCATTGAAATAAATGAAGTTTTGTCATTGGTTTCACTGGAAACTGGCACCAAGCCTTCATTTGGTAATTTCAAGTCAGTTTTACAGCTGTGAGCCAATGCACAAAGCATATGGTTTCTGATGCATTACAAGTTAGAACTGCCTAATGATCGTCTTAGAAGATCACTTTCTTTTATGTATAATTTATTATGTCTTCATCAGTGAAACCAATTCAAAGCACAAATGCAAAGGAAATATATTGGGGTTGAAGTTAAAACTACAAGAGAATATACAATAGTAAATGTGCAAAACATTTTATCTTTCTACAGTAGTTCCAATGGAAACCTTCAAAAAATTGAAGAGCCTGCTATAAACAAATACTGTCTCCTTTCAGCAGGCTTTGAAAAGCTAAGAAACCTGGAAAAATAAGTGTTTCAACTCATTTTTAGTTAAAAAAGAAAAAAACTCTAAAGCGTCATCCCTTTCAGGATTGAATAAAATCAAAATGGATGTTTTTGTCAATAACTCAGGGGAAAAAAAATATTGCTACTCTGGACAGTATCAAGAGAATTAAAATTTTATACTACTGTTTTCCACTGTCACTTTGCTGTCTTCCCAGCCAGTGCCAATTCAAAAACTGCATCCAAATATTCAAAAACACTAATTGTTCTGAAACGCATTTAGCTGACTGACAATAAGAAATCCTTTTTTATCTTATTATTTCTTTCATGGACTAAATTATTAACTTGCAGTTTGACACACATAATTCAGTTTGGGAACAAAATTATCTGTGGATATAATATTTCCAAACTGTTTCCAACCTGGTCACTTCAAGTCATCTCACTGTTTAATCCGAGTAGAATTTAAAATAAACAGAGGGGGTTTTGTGTACATAAATATGGGTGGGGGAGAGTAATATTAACAGAGTATTTCTTATCCTTCCTAGTTACGCTTCTTGTGTTTGTCTAAGCAGCTTCTTGCCAACCTTAAAATTCATTAATATGGGAAATACTGAGCTCATTGGCTGCAACACCTCCATTTTAGAAATCAGACTACTACTATCCACCACATGTTCTGGCACAAATCCAGGCTCCTTCTCTCCCTGTTCATTCCTGTTGTCCCTCAGCCTCGTTAAAGCCCCACAAAATTACCTATGGAAACAAGAGCTTTAGAAAAGTCATTTCAAGGATCGTGCCAAATGCTGCTGCTTCGTGGCCAGGGCCACGGCAGGGGAGCAAAGAACTCCGTGGAGGCCATGAGGGCTGTCACTGGGTGCAGGGATGGTCCCACATGGAAGAGATTAAAGAATTGGAGAACGAAGCCAAGCAATTTGCTCATCCTTCGCATGATCATGTATTTTGCATATGTTGTGCAGCAATGTACCTTTCAGTTATGTTATGCTGAAGTTAATCTCATGTAATGCTGATCAGCTAGCCCACAGATGCTGATTTAAGTGGGCCTTCAGGGCCTTCTTGCCCCTGAGTGATTACAGAACCAAGAGCAAAGTGTACCAGAAGTAAAATAAATCAAGAACTGAAGGACAACAGTTCATACAGGGTCTATATGGACACTTCATCCCAAACTTCTCCTGTTTTTCTTTGCCATCTGAGCAGATTTCTGATTACTGGAGCCGGTGTCCAGGTTTTCTTAGAGTTTTGCCAGAAACAAGAGCTGGGGCATGTTTATTTCTGAGGGCAGATCCAAGAAAGGGGATAAGTTCAGCCAGCTAGCAGGCGCTAGCGTCCAAGGGAATGAAAGAGGACATGGGGAAGGTTCATAAATCCATAGCCTTAAAAACAGAACTGGACTTTTCAGTAATTGTTCCTACAGACTTACAGACTTGGAATGGGGAGGGAGGTTAATGGGCTGAATGCACAGGTGGAAAAGGATTTGAATGTAGACAGGAATAGAGAACTTACAGATGAGTATCCAGGACACAGTTGGAGGAGAAAGCTTCAGGACATAATCTCAGAAGACCGGGGTGACCTGGCAAAGAAAATACATCAATTGTACTGGAGTAGACTGACCATGAGTGGGAAGGCCTTGGTACATAGAGATCAGGGAAGATGAGATTGCTGGCTGGGTGATATTTGGTGGGATGCAGGTTTGGGGGATTTGGGGACTAGGGTTGAGGTAGAAGAGGATCCTTGTGCAGTATCCCAGTTTGGCATTAAGGATATAACAATAGTATGATGCTTTCACCACAGTAAAACACTGCCACCCCCACTGATACCCAGTATTTCCCCACTTCCTTCCCCTCCCAATGAGGAGGTCTGCAAGCACATTTTCTCAAGGCTTTTTTTCAATGATGGAAATACAAGAGTTTGAAATCACAGTAATAAGCAGAGTTTAAAACATCCAGAAATATGGAAAACCACTGAATATTTCCACAGAGCTGCACTGTGCCTTGAGGAGGGTTATGAACCACTAAAAGAAAAATGGTCAGCGTTGCAGTCATGCTCTTTACTTTCAGTGGAGCTGAAGCATTTGACATTCCTAAGTATAGCACAACCCAGCAGAAAAAAATGGAAGACCCACAACATCACGAAAGAATGTTGAAATGCACCTTTTAACATTAAGAATAGAATGAAAAGTTCAGTGAGAGAGACTTAGTCTGGGGAATAATCTTTGTCATTCAGGAGTTAGCCAAATTCCCAATGCCAGACAACACATGGGAGAAAAATTTCAGAACACCATTACTGGAAGAGTTACAATTTATCCTGGATAAGTGTTAAACCATGACGCACCAGGTAGGTGGTAGGAGAAAAGTAGCACCTTAGGCAAGAAGAGGGCAGTTTGCTCCACAGAAAAGTTTGGGGCAGCTTCTCGACTTGAGGGAGCTGCTCCCAGAGGAAGAGCTTCTTCTCGGGCAAAGGAAGGGAGCGGACAGCCTCTTTGGAGGTGGAAGGTCACATATGGCACAGGTTTGTAAGAGATTACCTGCAGCTTGAGGGAATGAGGCTGCTGCAGGAGGAACAGAGCACTTGCTTGCACTGAAAGGATGAAAGGCTGTGAGGCTGCGAGGCTGCGAGGCCTGTGGTGCAAAGGTACAGGGCCATAGGTTTCTGGGAGGGACAGGACAGGGGAGTTGTGCTGATCTGCAGGAGTTTGGGGACACATCTGTTTGGTTCACACCAAATTCTAGTTCTATTTCTGTAACCAGGCCACCTGACTTTTGATACCAGCCCTGGCCAAACACAGCAACCTTTGAGCCCTGGCTACTAAACATGACAGTGAGTACTTGGTGCAATCCAAAAAAGTAACGGTGCATGCTTGTTGTAAGCGTCGTGTTCTGCCAACTTCTTGTACACTGGTTTCATTTCAGCATGGTGGGTGGTGGGAACTCAGTGAAACTTTTGGAATTAGAGATGTTTGAATTCAGAAATAAATCTGTTTCTCTTCTTTTTGTTCTCATCATTTTCATCTAGATATAGATCTGTCTAGACAGAGTGAAGCTATATTAATAACTCCATTATTATTATTACTATAGCTAACAAAACATTCTAAGTGCTTTAAAAATAGTTTAGCTCTTATTAGTGGGAAGAAATTTCATGTCCAAGATCTGGCTGAGCTGTCCTTCTCATGCTGCCTAAGTAAGGGAAGGCAATGACTGTCCTCCCACTCCTCTCTGGATGTCTCCTAGGAAAGCCCTTTAGAGTTTGTGATTTACCCCTATACCAGTAAGTACTTACAGCTTCCTCTTACAGCAGCTGAGCTTTTATTGTCAGTGTTCATTTTCAGGACAATTTTGCATTGTTTATTTTGTTTTGCTTCAGCTGAAAAAGCAAATGGCTGTCAGATTCCAGAACAAAGCTAACTGTGCTGAAGGATTCTGCAAATACTGCACAGGAATCCATTTCTCTCAAATGGAGCTAGGAAAGCAGCATTTTTATAGCCTACTTTTAGGATCTTGTAAAAGATGCTCAACTCACATTTAGAAGGCCTGGACATGGGTATTACTTAAAGTTTAAATTCTGGTGGTGAAAGATTAGCTCTTGTACATTCCCTTGAAATAGCCTAAGAATTCAGGTTGAACATCAGATTTTTAAGAAAATCCCATCACTTTTATCAGAGCACAAAAATGAAAGAACAATAATTTTTCTTTGCAATTGCACTAGTTTGTGTTTAAACTCGTTTGTTTTAATCCAAAATCAGAGAATGGAAAACTTGGAAGCGAACCAATTTATGCTCAGATGTAATTGCAAAATCCACATTTGCCTTCATTCTCCATTCTTTCTCTAGTACAGCCTCCTGAAGCTCATCTTGCAATGTAAAAAGCTCAAATGTATCAATCTCTAAGAAGCTGCAGGTGACAGAAATGTCACCCATATAAACAATTCGTACCATGTGAACTGAAATTTTCTGACTTTAGCTATTTTTTCTAGTGGAAAATATTACATTTACTATTTAATACCAGCTAGAAGACTGCAATAACCTTTCACAGAATTGAAGATTTGGCCAAAGAATCCAGAATTTAATCTCTGTGTAGTGATACTGTTTGATCCAAGTGAACTACATAGGCTTATAAAAACTTGTTATGCAAAGAGGGCATTCAGCACTAGCAGTGCTACACGTTCAAGCATTAAGTCAGAGACTTCAAAAGGAGCTTGGTGCCGATTCTTCTGGTAGCATGTCCTGTGAGATGGACAAAAACGACACCATTCAGAATGTCTTTGATACACTGCTCTGGGTGTTTGACACATACTCCCAAGCCAAGTATTGGAGTTAGGTACCAAAACTAGCTACTCCTGACACCTTCTGAAACTGGTGAAGAGAGGCGTGTTCCTCCAGTAGGAGAGAGAGTCAATGTATGTGGGTTAGATTTTTGGATTGAATTCTTCCAGGAGAAGCTTTTCGCCCTTGACTCTTCAGGGAGAGTTTGGTACATGCTTTCAGCCTTCTACAGTAAAGGACGTCCTCAAGAGGTTTTGAGCTTAAACAAGTGATAAAGCTCATCCAAAATATTGCCATTCCAAAGAACTTGAGGTTTTGTGCCTCATGCTGCCACAGTTTCTGTCAGCTGACTCTGCAGGGGCATGTCTTTAATCATACCAAGTCCCCAGAAAGCATTGTAACACTTACCTCAGGCTAATATCATGCTGATATTAAAAGCAAGTGTCTAAATTTCAGTTCATGTTCAGTGGTTAGCTATGGAAGTCAACAGAGATTTGTGATGTCTATTTGAACACTGAGTTAAATCCTGAGTATGAACAAGACAAAGCAGATAGAAAGTGAATTTAGAAACACAGCCGGGTATGAAAAGTCATGCTCAGCAATGACACAACTAGACAAAGAGAAAAATCTATGCTTTTGCAACTGTTCTGGATTCTTGCCCTGAGCTGTTGTTTGTTTCAAAGTTGTGTGGTTGGTTACACAAAGCGCTACTGAGCTGAGAAGCACCAAACCCAGGATCTGTTGGATTCTGAGCTATTGCTGACACATTTAACAGTCCGACTGCACCTGGGCAGTTAGAAGTGTCATTTCCAAAGGCCATACTTTAAGACAGTCTTGTTTTGGCAGTTTTGTTACACTTTTCCTGTTTATTTTCTAAAAACTCCCATGGCGCTGGAGAATTGATACTGTGATGGAAATAAGGCTCAGGTCATTTTTTTGTATGATACTATTAATATTCTCTCCCCTAAGTAAAAATGCATCAAATATTAAGTGTTCAGTTAAGGAAATTGGTATATTTATAATGGCACAGGTTATTTTTAAAACAAAATATTTATGTTTTCCAAATCAATATTTTTAAAAAAGAGAAATACAATTTATCAAAAATACACTTTTAATTGATGTCTCAGACAGTTAAAAATTTTATGGTTTGTCTATTTTTCAGTTATAGGAAGTTCATTAAGGACCTCTAAATCAGAAATTATACCCAATGCAGGCTAGACCCTTCCCCAGAAAATATTCTGTTCAGACGCGGTTTTTTTGGGAAAGGGGGTTTAGTCACTGCAGGAACAATAATGTGCTGCCTTTATCAATATATAGAAGTAAATTGCAAATTAACAACTTAGTTTTCAAAATTAAAGGTAAAAGCACAGGAAAGCTGCTCTAAAGGACACCTGTCACTTTAGAAAACCTGTAATAAAAACGCAATTTTTGTAGCATAGCAACATTTGAGAAAACTACCAGGAGAGTGTTTTCAATCAAGGCATTCATTTCTGTCCACAGCTGTTCTGCATTTAGTTTTTTAGTTCACATTACTCCTATCTGTTTGTCCAGGGCTAATTCAAACTGAGAAAGAGCTATATGTCACTCACTAAGCAAGAGTATAATTAAAAGTCCTACTACTACAGCTGGTTTGAAACATTCGAGAGCTTGGGAATTGCAGGGAACTCATATTAAAAATAAAAAGGACATAATCACAGCCTCCTGTACAGTTTAATGGGGAAAAAGTAATTTCATGATTGCAGTTGGTTTGAATGAAGCACATTTCTCTAATTATGTATATCATGTGTATACACGCAAAGACTAGAATCTATCCATATAATCAGGGTGATTTAAAATATTCCTGAATTTCAGGATTATAATTAATCTGGGAAAACTATTTACAAATCATGAGATCATTTCATACCATGCTGTAAGATAGAGCTTTCTTAAAGATGCATCCCAGTCACACATTTAAATTACCCATTTTTGCACCATGTCAAGCCTTCTGGGTGGATGTAGGGAAATACACTCATGTTGTAGCAGTTTCTTTTTTAAATGCTGAACAAGTAAACCACATGGTTCATTGTTTGGCATGCCACTGCTGAGGATGCCTACACGTTACTCTGTTCTTCACAATACTACTCTTTCTGGAAAAGTCATTCCAGACTGATGTCAGTTTGGATATATGAAGGCTGCAGACTTGTTCTAATTGTAGTACTAAAACAAGCTGTGCTCGTGCCAAAGCTTTACAAATTTCATTCCAATTCACAGTAATTTTTGCTTACTTTTGAGCAAAATCAGTTCTGTCAGTTTTGGTCTTATTAGAAGAACTGTACTTTTCCCCTATAATTCTTACACCAAAATGCTTCAGACAAAGCTGAAACAACATCAAATGGTAGCTATTTTGTAGGTCACAGCAATGACCCAAGAAGCAACTCCAGGCTGAACCTCATCAGCTTTATATTCCTAAACTAGAATTATTCTGTATTAGCATGTTTAGACTACTAGCTCTCAGAGTGTTGCTTTTTATAGCAGGGCTTTTGCAGATTAGGACAAGTTTGGTGTTTCTTCAAAAAAGTTTCAATTAAGAAAGTTGCTATTATGCAAATACGCTTTAAAAATGTATTTTTTAAAAAAACATCTAGTTTTCTGTCTCCTTCTGTCTCTCTTCATCTCTCAATTAGAAGAACTCTGGAAATTTAAAAAAAAAAAAAAAAAACCAACCCGATTCTACAAAGTTCTGATTGCCTCCTGCAAAATAAAACCAACGGAAGGTAATCATGGTCAGTGCCTGTATAAACAGACTGGCCTGCCAAATCAAGAGAAATACTGGGAAATGTTGAGAAATCAAAAACATAAAAGAGCTAGTGGAAAACCTAGCTTATATTTAGTGGAAACACTTTTTAACACTTTGAGTTAAACTTTGGAACTGAGAGAGTAAATGAAAATGTCTCTTTAATGCCAGCATGCAGGGTATACAGTTGAAATCATTTCTGCTGTCCAGAAGAGGGGACATAGAGTTCCTAACAGAAGCCAGGAGCATTCATTAAGCACTAATTTGAAGCATGGAAGTTATTCTGAACGACACGCTAACAACATGAATGTTACACACCTCAGCATTTCGGTTTAGTTCGGATAAGGGTACATTGACCCAGACCTGTCTTTACGATATACTTGATCAGAACTTTTGAATATTGCTCTGATCACAAGGTTTCCAACCTGATGCCTTATTCAGTGTTGCTTCAAAGTGCACAATGTCATTTTAATCAGTTGGGAACTGCTTAATTCGCCCTCTAGTAATATCATTAAAATTTATTTCATTATTCATATTGGAATTATATGGTTGATTCACAGAATATGTTTTGCACTCATTTTGCTTTCTATATCTTTGGAAATGAAGTCCTAGATGTTTCCCTATTCTTAAGATTTAATTTCAGTTCACACTAGCATTTCACATTTCAGTGAAGAAAATATTTCTTAGCACAAGTGAAAGCACCCGATATTAATTTTGAGTATATTTCATTTGCTTTCTCTGCATCAGTTCAGGTAGCTGCTTAGCCAAATGCTTTATAAATGTAGTGTGCTTAATTTACAAAGAACTCTATTCAATGAAACAGCAGAATACCCTTTTGGCTTGCCCAACTGAATACATAACAGAGACATCTGGAAAAATGGCCTAATTTCACATTGTAAAATAATGCAGAAAAGTAAGCTCTTCCCCTGTTTTCCTTTACTTACTGAGAATTATATTGTGTAGACAACTATAACCCAAAAGAATATCGTTCCACACACTGTTGGTGTTATTTTAAATACTTTTCTGAATAGTATTCAAGAATTCGGTTCTTTTTTCACCTACACCTGACATATGCCTACTGTTATTCTGACATTTCCAGTGAATTATCTCCTCCAAAATCAAAGAAAGCCTCTCAGGTCAATTTTCAGTGTTTTATTTTGTATTTATTTACAAATACAGAAAATAGACCTGCTTTGTGTTTTTTTTCCTCTCAAGCTGTTTTAGGCTAATTCTTTCCCCACCATGGGGCCACTCTGTCTTTATTTAACTTGGTTATATTTAAATTTTGTCCCGTAACCTTTGCTATTATTTTTTTCTTAACAGAAAAGAGATGATGCATTATTAATGTGGCTAAATTTTCCATTTAAACAATTCTAACTTGATGTGCTTCACTACTCAATATATTTGAGATTGCCTAAGTTTTTCCCCCATCAAGATCAAAGAGAAACATATTGGTAAAATGAGCAACCTAAAGATGACAAGCTTACTGTCAGTATCCTGCTCAGCATGTAAAGTTGGCAGCTGCTTAACGCGTATTCCAATTTCATAATGATGGACACTGGAAAATGCAGTATTTTTCTCTCTCAGCCTTTCCTAATTCACTCCATATGTAAGGAGAACTTACCTCATGCACCCAGATTTCTAGCACCCCCTCCCCAAGTAGGGGCAGGGTCTCCAAAGCAAATAAATAAATAAAAATGACCTTGGTGGTTTGTGGTTTTTATACACACTCTTAGTCACACATACTCAGAACCACTAAAAATCACCAACTCCCCAGAGAGCCAAGATTTAATTTGGATCACACGTTACAGGCCAGACTAGAGAGTATCTTTACAATAACAATATTTACTTATATTCATCAACAGATGGTAAAACAGCATAGGGAGAAATGCTTGAAGAAAACTGAGCAGTTTTTCACAGAAATAATGGCCACACCAGCTCTAGATCATCAATAAAAAGCAAATCAGATATGGATAGAATCTTTAATTCTTGTCTAAGTATAAGTCGGGCTTTCAAATTACACTATAGATCAGAAATTTCTTCCTTATGTGTCTAACTCAAAACTGAAAGTCAAGATTACACTATTACTCTCTGGATTTTTGCCAATGCCCATTTACTATGCACGACAGAAATCAGAAACAGCACTAGTATGAGATTTGACATATGCAGCCGAAATCAGAACATTTTAGATTGTTTCCGAAAAATTGGCTTCACCTGCCATAATTACATGTAGCCATGTGTAGAATTAAGAGAGAAGAACACAAATGCCAAAGCAGAGCATAACTCCCGCAATTATTTAGCGGTCTTTTTATATACATCACTCTCCGGAATACCTGCAAGACCAATACAATTTCTACTTTGGCTCATTTCCTACTCACTGAAATAAGTATTATCACAAATTAATGTATTTTTCGATCCCTTTTCAAGAAGGCTGGCTCACACTGGGTTTTCCTCCTATGTTATACTAACATGCCCTTGTTTCTTCAAATCCTAGTGTAGAATCTGCCAGTTCAAATTGGACTTCCACTCAATTTTCACTTTATACACTATATTGTACTATTTGCCTCGAGTTAAAAAAAATAAAAATAAGTCTCCTGCCACACACACCTACTTTGCAAAATAGTGCTGTGAAGAAAAGCATTCTTTTGTAACGTAGATTGTCCTGATTTCTAACACCGTAGCACAGCTCTTCCTCACTACCAGGAAGACAGATGAAGTCTAATACTCCCCAAAAAAGGCAAAGGAATAACTCAGAAAGGACAATTATTTATGCTGCTTGAAGAGAAAGCCTGCAAGAACTGGTGCTACGGGATCCATTGTTCAGATAAAGGGCAATTTGCTCATTAAATTACATCAGATACCATTCAAGTTAAATCCAGTCTGTAAAAGTCACCTGGAGTTATTATGCATGATGCAGAAACCTTAACCATCAATCACCTGCTGGAAAATTTTCAAATGGCAATATACACTGGCACATAAACTTCTACCTTTTTTTTATTTTCCAGTATTTCATCCATTCATATCCCACAGACATAGAAGGTAGACTGCTCAAAGGGTGACAGAAGACTCAGTGAAACCAGATGATCTTGCTAAAGAAACCAAATTTTTATGCATTTTACTTGCTGAAATATAATACATAAAACTGGGGATTTTTTCCTGACATCAACTATAACAGTAATCTTCTTCATGACTCATCTGCCTATCCTAACCAGGCTACTAAAAGACAATCTGGTTCTTTTGAATCAATGTTCCTTAGGACAATTTACTACAGATGTGGAAGGAAACCTCAGCACAGCATGAAAACAAAGACTTGTTTAATAATTATTTTAAGCATTCATGTGAAACTATAGAGTGAATTTCTGTTTGTACAACATGCAAAACTTGACTTGCAAGATATGCAAATGTTTCCATACATGTTCTGTTTCTGATGAAATTATCATCATTCAAATTATCAAGTAGTGAAAAATACATTTAAAAAAGATTTAGCAAATGAAGACTCCTTTGGTCACGTCTGGAAGTTAAGGTGTGTGTACTTGGAAGTCTACTGCAGTGGAGAGGAAACACTGCTGCTGGCTGTAAACTAAGAGTCCAGTTGCACAGTTTGGCTGCAGCAGCATGAAGTTCTGGGTAGGTTAATTTAACTAATTTTTGTAACCATGCTGTAGACATACCATATCTAAAAGTGAATTGCAAAAAGAGATGGAGAGTAAAAACCTTGTCTGATGTAATCTCTGAATCACTATATGTAAAAAATCCAATGGTGCATAAATGAAAAGACACACTTGTCTGTCTTGTCTCCCAAGGCTCTGAACAAGACTATCTGGTTATGCGCACTGGGTCTTCTAGGCAGAACAATGGTTTGGAGGCTTTTCTTTGCTCATTTTTTGGGTTTTTTTCCCATCACTAGTGACTTTTCCTGACATTATATTGGTTAGCTATCACCTACAGAAGTTTTCAATTATTAAAATACAATTTTTTTAAAGCACTGATATCTACAGTATCATAATATTCATCCTTTTTTTTCTGTAAAATAAGTGTGCGTTTGGTTACATCTTTTATCTGGGGCCATCCCAAGAAAGTACTGCTTGTCCTAACAAGTTGAGTTACCCTGGAAACTCAGCAGGTACCAGCCTATAAACGAGCAAAACAAGGCACACTCACAATAATATGCAATTTTGGAGTGGAACACGGTGCCCCAGCTGCAGCTGACATGGGTTCAATAGAAAACTAGACAAGTTCATGGAAGAGAAATCCACTGAGGCAAAGACACCTCAAACCCACATCATTATTTCTGGTTCAGGAAGTCCCTGAATTTTGGAGTGTTGCAGAACTGGGAAACTATTCTCAGGAAGTATCACTGCTTGCTTCCCTGCCCCTCCTCGGTGAACACCAGCTTTTATGACACTGGCAGGGACAGGATGGAGTGTGACCACCAGAGCCACTCCAGTGTAAACACTCAGGAGCACGTGCAGGTCAGTGCTGCCTGAGTTCAGCGCCTGCTTCAGCGAAAACTCGAATGGATTGTTAACACAAAGCAACCTTTGGAGATTTATTGTGGACAGTAGCTGCCCAAAGAAGCTGTAAATTAGAAAATAAGATTTTCTGGGCAGGAGACAGCTTTTTTGTTATGTGTTTGTATGGAGCCCACAAAGAGATCATATAATGAAGACAATAGGTTTACTGGGACAGTAAGTCCCGAACATTTCCAGTCACAGCTTCACTTAAAGGGCATCATGACCTCTCCTTCTGCAACACTTCTGGGATTATGTCAATATTCCTAGTTCCTGCGCCTTTTATATTTCTGTGATTATAACCCCAAACAGGAATTACAAGCCCATATTTGGGAATTAGTGTCCACGACTGCTACTATAATACAAGAAATACAAAGCCCCCAAAAGACCAGTTTGTTAGCAAACAGAAATAAACTTCTTAGAGACTGAACCATAATTCTCTCCCGTAAAATGTCTGCCATTGTCTTTTCAAAGAAACTGAAACAATAGACTAAACAAAGACAACAGTTAACCAGGGTGTTTTTCCTTCTTTAAAAAAACAAGAAGGGTAGCCATAGATTCGTGCCAGTTTCAGTTGCCATTTAAATAGTACCAAAGATACAAGTACTTGGAAAAGGAAGGTTGAATATGAACCTGCCAAGCTGCAACAACAGCGCTCTTATCTGTGGTTCAATAATATGAACAAATTAGTACAATAAAATTAGTTTATAAGAGCAAAAATATCAACTTGCCATAACAGCTAAGCTTTTTCTCCCTTTAAAAATTTCTAGTAAATGAAATATAAAGATGTTAAGAGTTATTCTTTCCCTCTTTTCTTTTGTACATCTGTTATCTTCTTGCAGCCAATTTTTTACTGAAAAGTTGATGTTTTGTTGAAGCAAATCCAGTAGCTGTACAGCTGTGCTGCTGTGAAGAACAGCAACCCATTACTCACCATCCTGAGAACCATGCAAAACTTGGGAAGAATAATTGGCTCTGAATTTCAAGGTTTTCCTTACTTTCTTCCCTCTTACAGTATTCTAGAGAGCAAGGGGTAAAATACACCAGTCTTTTATAGCGCATCATCTAGTCCTGCCACGAATGCAAGGTAGCTTCTTCCACCTTTCATCCAGGAGAAGTGACTTTTCATTTAGCTTGCATTTTCTGCTTGGCAACAGCCTGGATATGAACAACCCCCATGCCATAGCTGACATATTGCTCATTGACAGTCTAGCTCATCTCTTTCATTTACACTCACCTTCAGGAAAAGAAATAGGAAGGTCACCCATTTTCAAGAGTAAAATGGTGCAATTTTGGACTTTTTTTTAACCTTACAGACAACCCAGGAAAACAGGGTGACCAGCTCTTTTTGAAGTAATTTTACTAATAATAGTCCATATATCAAGTACAATTTTTTTATCATATGGTAGAGTGTTTATATGTATCCTCAATATCCAAATTTGAATTTTACCCAGCTCCTATGCATCTAAATCCAAAATAATAACACTTTCTACCATCCCCTCACATGGAAGATAAGAATTTTTGATAATTCACACTCCAAAACTTGTATTTCTGCTTGGTAATATTTTTTTCCTTTCCTTGACCAGCTTTTCTCTGTATTTCACAGCTGTGCTGGTCCAAGTGATGTTCACGGGTAGAAAAATATGTGCGTGTCAAGTGGATATTGAAAAGGCTTCACTATTTACATTGAATGTACTTCTACTCCTCTAGAGGAAGAAGTTCTTCATAAGTGTTCAGATATGCAAATATGGACACTTCATTGCTACTGCTCAGGGATTCTAGGAATGCAGTATCAATGGACACATTCATGTCTGCTAGAGTGGAGACTGATTTTTAGTTGGTTAACGGTTTAGTTGGTTAATAGTTAAGGATTTCTACTTTCTTACTTCCCAACAATCTCCGAGCATTGCAAACTTCCCTGACATGAAGTTGCAATGTACTGCTGTGCAAAAGCTCTTTGGGTTATCTCATGCTTCTGTTTATTAAAGAGGCCCACAGATGGGTTTTAACGATCATCCTTTTGTTCCGTATATGAAACCAATGTTCTTTTCTAAAGAAAATGACACTGTGGAGACGAGGTATGTTCCAGTTAGTCCTAAATTAGAACCAAAGTATTCAAAAATGTCTGAGTGTTCCTGCCCTCAAGTGTTGGCAAACTCTGTAGAATACTTTTATAACTTGCTCATGTTGAGTGTTTCTTTAGGAGGAGATGTATAAACCAGCCTTATATTGGGTCTAAAGGGCAGTAGGAAAAAGACGTGGTTAATGACAAGTAATGGCACACAAAAAAAGTCTATGAAATCCCATCAGCAAATTTTTTCTTTGTGGAACACAATATTCTGGCATCCAATCATCAGAAAGTTATCAGTTCTGAAAGGCAATAAGCAGTGAAAGACACTGGAGAAACGACAAGAATCAGTGTGAAAATCATTTCCCCAGTGACACAGCACCCGAACACAACCTTTCTTTTATCTGCTGCCTCCTTGGCATTCCCCTCGTATTTCCTTTCATGCCATTCAGTCCCACAGTAACGGAATTACATTCGGTCTTCTCATTTCATTCCCTCCATTCTCATATATAATTTCTACAGAAGTATTATTTTCACTTCCGTATCACCACTTCCACCTCTCAATCCACCTCATTAGGTCCTCTTCATGACTTTGCATTTTTTTGCACTGATTTCTGCTCTTTTATTTTGTATCTTCCTTTGCTGTCTATTTAAGCTCTTTTAGCAATACCAAAGAAAATACATTGGACCATCTCTCACAACAAAGAACAGATATTTAATTCTGCATCTGTGATTACATCATGTCTTGCACTGCTGCAGATATCTTCCCGAGCCCTCACACCCCTGATGTGCATTTGGATGGTTGGAACTTGTCCTGCTCGGCATCTCTTCATCTCCTTCCCACAGTCATTTTCCAGGTAACTCTATGCTCATTTTTCCACCTCAGAGCACAGTCTTTGCAAGCAACTTCATCACAATTAACCTGCCTCTTTTGCTAAAGTCACAGGTTTCCTGCACAGGCTTCTTTATTTCATGTGGTTGAATTAGTACCGTGCTCTTTCTCTGTGTTACAAGACATGGTTGCATACTTTGCCTTTAAGCTGACAAGCTAGCATCCCATCAAAAATTTCATGAGGAGTCTGACAAATCATTATGGATATTTTTCCATGTGCCACCATGTGTATGTCAACATCTGAATGGAAAGCCAGTCTTCTCCTGTGGATGCTTCACCAAAGAATATGAGACATAGAGTATTTTAAAGAAACATATTATCTGCAAAGCATGATCTAGAGGGTGAAATTAGCATGAATACCTAAATATTTCCTGGGTTTTCTGTATTAAAAGGCACGGGTGTGGCCACACAGACTCTCTGATACAGGTTCTGCTCATAGTTATTAAAAAAATTAATGGTTAGAGAAGAGAGGAAAGAAATTATGAATAAACCTATTTTTATACTTATTTTCACAAGTGGATGCTAATTGGGAGTGAGTTTGATGGAAACAATAATCAGTTGATACGTCTCATATCTTAAATTCTAAGTCCTCATTGAAGGCAAGCCTTCCCAAGGGCCACCTAAGGTTTTATTCAGATTTTAACAAAATGAAGCAGCCAAAGACAAATCAGCTTGGATCTGAATGAAAACTCACGACAGCTAATGCAATGTAGATATGTTCATGAAAAAAACTGTGTATGTATGTAGGTATGCACAGTATCACACCACATTAAAAAATACGCATGAATTTACTTACTTCAGGCCAAGAGGATCTTATGTTGCTGTTTTCAAAGAAGGTGATAATGATAGGATTGCACCAGCAAAGAAACTGTTATTAAAGTGGAGGAAGAAATGTTGGAAAAGTCCTAGTTTCCCTTCAAAATATTCATGCTTAGTCTCCAGTATTTTGGACCCAAATGTCTAATTAGAGAAAAGTAGATTTTAATCAACTGTAGCTCAGGACTATGTCTCTATTCAATATAGATATCTAAATATGTGTACACCTATGTAGGCATGCATACTTACATAAATGTCACAGCAGGAGAGAAAGCAAAAGCACAGGAGATAAAGCCTTTTGCTTCTCTCTGCCACTTAGCAAGAGTAAGACATTTCAAAGGCATTTCATCTGCCTCATCCTTTAGTTCTCCCTCTTTAAAACAAGAACTTGCTTCTATCTCAAATGGAAGAACTTGATGAGAATTACATTAGCAGGAGTGTTTGCTAAAGCTGACCTCCACTAGGAAATTGCTTCCTATTTCTCCTATTAAGGGAAAACTTCTAGCAATATGGTTAAGCTACAAAGAAATACACTAAGTAGAACAGTATCATGAATGTTTATAGGATCTGGAGCAAGGGAGATCCAGGGACATTTTACAGATAATTTATTTCCAGTCACTTTAAGAATATTAATCACAATAAATGTAATACACTGTACAAAGAATTGCATATAGACTTGTAGTACTGCTAGGTTTGACCTGACTGTAATGTAAACACATCATTGCTCCAACAACAGAAGACAAATAAGGCTACTTCAGACTGTACCTGCCTTCCTGAAGTAATTCATTGGGGAAAGACTTTCTTCAAAGCATTTTTAAAGACTTTATCTTTAACCTGTAACATAAGTTGCACACACATGCATCTCCTTTCAATGGATATAATTTACTATTTGTGATGTCACAAGAGTGTTCTTACACTATTTAGATTTTAAAGTACTATTAATGGGAGAAAAAAACTGTGTCTCTTTCATGTATGTCTTACCTTGCAAAAGTAGAAAGAGTGTATAGTTCCCAATGTGTGATGCTCCATGTTTTTGAAATTACAGCCCTTAGAGATTTTTTTGGCATTAAATTAAAACCACTAACAAATTGCTAGTGGTAAAACATTGCATGAACATTGTTTCTTGCAAAATATTGGAAATAACTATTGTAGCATTACCCAACAGTTAAGCAACCTCTGTTTACTGTAAGTATTAGCTCCTTGAACAACGTGTCCTGCATACATAAATTCATTCCCTTTGGAACCGAACTCCCAACTCCTAAGACTTGGATCAAAATAGTAAAACAAAAATATATTAACAAGTCCTCTTGCTAACTGGTCTAGCATCCATAGCTGGATGAAACTGCTTACTTCAAATAAATAACTAAATAGAACACGGCTAAACAGAACCGTGCTTATTTTTCAAATATTTCCCCACAAACAGTTCTAACGGATACATCTCATTTAGCAAAAAATATTATTTTGTTTTGCTTCTCGTAAGTACACCTGAGAATCAAACTGTGTAGCCAGCTCTCTTTGGAAAAGTAACTAGTGCACTGTCCATCATACAACCCAGAATCTCTTATTGGTTAATGAAATTTCTTTTTCAAAAGAGGATGAACATGTTCCCTTATCTGTCTCTATCCATGAAGGGAATAGAGAAAGAACTGAAAAATATGAGGAATTTCCTCAATCGCGAATAAGTTCAGCAATATGATGGGAAAGTATAAAAGCATTACATTTCTCTCCTTTTTCTCCGTGTAGAGCTGGATCCCGAAAACTAAACATTGGCTCTTGGAGGGCAGGATCAGAACTGATTGGTTTCATACTCTCTCTAGCATACTTCTGTAGTGTTGTACTGTAAATGGAGATAGCCTCGATGTGTAACCTTGAGTGCAATTTCCCAGTTTTCCTCGCTCGGATTTTTTAGACTGTTCTCCTCGGATTTTGTAAACATGGATTGGAAGAAGTCTTCTGGATTGAAATATTTCCAGTTCAAATCCACCCTTACAATGGCGCTAATGCTGACTTTCCTCTGAGTTCCAAGAACATTTCTAATTATTCCTTCACATTTTATTCCAAATATACATTGTAACAAATAAACAAGAAGTGGTGCCTTTTTACACACGTCTTTGAGCTTTATCTTCTTTTTTTCTCTTTTAAGCCATCATTACATATAACTTACTGATTCTAAAAACACAAATCTTAGAGGAGAGCTTGTTATTTAATTACTTCTACTGTGGTTGACAACTAACATACAGAAAATTAATTTAGATCCTGCATTAATCCCAGAAGCTTAACAAAACTGGAATTTGGGAAGGAGCACAACCATCTCCACCGTACACTGAGAGGAAAGAATGTCACAACACATTTAGCACATACTATGCCAGCAGTAGTAAAGCAGAGATGGGAGTTAGCACCTGCTTAAGAAGAGAACAAGCATGCTAACACTGGGAGTCAGGGGAATTTCCCACTAAACTACAACATATAGAAAGTAGGTCACTTTTACTCTTTTGAGAATGATAAAAAGCAACAAAATTCTGAATTATGTATGAACCATTACATTTAATTTTCTTCTTCTCCAGCAGCTCCCAGGAGCCTTGAAGACAGAAAAATCTGGATTTTACGACTCTGGCAATTATCTAAGTTAATGCCATAGAATTCTCCACAACCATTTTTATTATAGTTACAGATCTGTCAGCCTTTCTATTTTACTCCCCTTTACACTTCTTTCTGTACTGCTTGCCTCTGATTTAGTGTTTGCTATAAAATTTTACTCCAGACATAACTTGGCACACAAACATCTTACAAACAGGCTTTACCTAAAATAAATCTTTAATATATCTGCAATTTAACTTATCTAGCTCTCTTGCCAGGTGTTATTGGCAGGAAATAGGGTCAAGTTCAAATGTCTGAGAGGTCTTCTTAAAGTCATAAATGTGATTGGCTAAAATGCCCCACCCAGAAACCTGGGAAAACAAAATATCTTCCCGAAGTGACCCTAAAAGTCAATTATTTTCTATTCCGAAACATGGCGTTTATACAAAACAAGAAAAACATGATGTGGGGAAAAGGAGAACTGCAGTTTGACAGCATACAACAAAACCGGTGACATTTATAAATAGGAATAGCAAAGCTATCTGATAGTAGAGTTGAATTTAGGAGTCACATTTTATTGAGTATAGCGTAGTAGGCTAAATGTAAAATCTGGTTACGACACTTCCACGGAAGAGAAGAAACACTGGAGGTCAGCACCCAAAACAGAGGCCTAGTAAAAGAACCAACAACTGCAATTTTCCTTAGGGACTAAGTTCAAATTCAGGGCAATGAATGTTGTTCAGTTGAGTTCACCAAGGATGAGAAAGGGCAAAAGTACAGGCACAGATAGAGCAGGCACTGGGAAAGCCCCAGAGACAACTAGAGAGCATGTAGGATGATTTTGATAAAGAAATGAAGCAATGCTTAGGGTAGACAATTATCTGAGGAGACTGTTGAAGCAATGAGCCTCTCATGTTTACCTCTTCTGGCATTCAGGGAAGTGGAAGTTCATAAATATAGACAGAAGTGCAACAAAGAATGATTACACTTCATCATCAATTTGTAAAAATATTGCCCTCAGATATCAACTAATCAGAATGGGATAAAAAGAGTGAAAAAACCCTCAAAATAGCTCAGCAGCCTTGCACCTGAATCCCACCTCCCCCAGTGCAAACATCTTTGCAACAGCACCTCCCTCCCCTTCACCTGCTGAGCACCACACTACTGCCAGTGCAGCACTAGAGTATAAAGGCATATTTTGGCAAGTCCATTCCCACTGGAAACGCTTCCCTGACCTCATGTTGAGACTGCTCCGAAATCAAGCCAGGGAGAAGTCAGGGGCACTGGTGCTGAGAGGGGCACTGGTGTAGCACAGTTAGCTCGGGCCCCTCCAACCGTGTCAGCCATCAGGCCTCACTCACACTTTATTCATTCTTTGCAGCCTTTAAAAATTAATAGCACCAAAGGCCTTAAATGTAGTCTTTCCCATCTGGGAACACTGGCTTGCCACAAGGCTTCAGTTCTGTTACAGCTCTCTCAATTTAAAGTCTTAAGAAATGTGTTGTTGTCTTATGTTACTACTCAGCATGCGGCATATGGAAGATGACAGCAGAGGTCAATCTTGTGAGTTCCACAATAATACAAAAAACACAATTTACAAAGAGACAAAATAAGGGTGAGAAACAAAGGAAATCATCAACATGGAGTGATGCCAGGCATGGTGGATTTCCAGACAAAATCCGTGTACAAGCAGTAAAACTGAACACCAAAACTAAGTCTCCCTGCAGAATTTATAATGGAAGGAGACAAAAATCGTTGGTATAACGCTGAGGGGCTACAGTGGGGGGAAGATGATCAAGACAATCCTGTTGGAATAATGCCCCCAAATGCTGGAACAGATCACCAAAATATGCAAGGAGTCCAGAAAGAACAGTAGATACAAAAGTGTTTTGTTTTGCCTTTACCAGAATAAGTATTTGCATTGAATGCTGAAAAAAAAATGTTTATACTGCAGAGCTCTCATTCTTGGCACCCACAATTAATCTCAGAAAGAATGGAAGCAAATCAGTTTTACATTTTTAAAGCAATAGACACAGTCTCAGAAACATGCCACTCATTGCAAGAGCAACTGAAGCGATCAGTGAAAGGAATATAATGATAATGTATTGATACAGAACTAAGCAAACAGTATGGAGCATGCAGGTGCCATGTATTGTAGATGCCATCTAACACATATGCTCCAGACTGCAATTTGACAGAAAAATTAATGGCCAACCTATAAACTGCAGTGACAGAAACAGAGGAAGCAGAAACGATGTATCTCCATACACCACTGATACGCCAGGAAAAACAACCACAAGCATCTATTCTTGCTGCTTCTGAGACCATTTGGAAAGACTTCCACTGAAGGGAAAGCAATCTGCAGTGTCAGTTAGCAGATGCAGAGATTCTTTATGTACATTTATTACAGAAAAAAGGCAGACAGACGCTCATCTGCCATTTTTGCTCATATTATTAAGTCAGCAATAGATCCAAATCAAACTAGATGGCAGAGCCACCTGCACTTCAACTTCAGCCACATCACGAATTAGTAAAACCAGGTGCTGATGAGGTGTAATGAAACTGTTTCAAGACCAACAGGCCAAAATAAGCTGTTGATAAGAAGCCCATGAAACAAGTGATAATAATTCTTGGATTCAGTAGCAGATGAGAAGATTGAATTTTATTTAAATGGGACCATAATCCCATTGGATTCAGTAGCTGACACCAGGAAATGGATAAATACTTCACAACTGAGAACAGGCATGCCAAACATAATTCAGGAAGCACAGCTCTTGCCAGAGATAAATTCTGGTTCTGAGTGTATACGATGCAGCATGAGGTGTGCAGAAATGACTGTGATCTTTGTAACAGAAGGAGACTGCAGATTTCCTCAATCCCAGCTTCAAGTGGGAACAGATCAGAACAGATCTACCCAGTTTCACCGATGAAACTCCATGGTCCAACTACACCACTCCGATTTCTGGAAGAAAGACCATCTGAAGGACGCAGACAAAAAGTTTGATTTGGAAACTGAAAGCTTGGCGCAACTAGCAGACGGTGCTCAAATTGCTAGTATGTCAAATCTTTCCCTGCTGTAGTCCTTAAACACCACATTTCAAAATTTTATTATGCAACTATTGTAGTCAGAAAGATTACATTAAAAGAAAGGCCTTGTCCCCAAAAGAATGTACTTTCAGACATCAACATGTACCACACAACTCACGATAAAGATAGCTCTAAAATCTTAAAACTTGTTCTGCCTTGTTTAATGTGGTAATCTTCTACCACCTCCTGTGTATTAATATATTGTTTATATTTTTTTTAAAATCCTCTTTCTTATACAATCACTTCAGTCTTCTTGTCTTCAATCAGTACCTGTATGAGACAGGAAGCAGAAGCAACATAACTTTACTAAAGGTAGAAGAATATAAGAAAGGATCAGGATATGAAGCTCTGGTCCATTTTCCTCACATAACTATCTGTGGCTGATGTCCACCATATGAAATCATCCCATAATTCATTTACAGCTTAACTCCCGCTCAAATATTACTTAAGTAGAACCCAACTGATTTATTATACCGGTCAAGCTCCACAAGTGACAAATGTTGTATATTACAAACAGACCCAGATCGGCCAGATCACAAGCTGTTAAAGACATCCCTGTTTTACCCCAATAGCCTCAGAGGTTTGGCAGATTAGTAATACATGCACATTATACAGAATATTTTCTTCTGAAGAATTTCAGCATATCTTCAGCATAAACTATAACTTTGAACACCAAATGTGACGTTTGCACCCAAAAGTGATCATTTTTTTTGCTTCTCAAAGCAACTTGAGCAAATATGCCAAAAGGAATACATCAGTCATGACAGGACAGTGCAAAATGAGGTGCCACACTTCTGTCCAAGCACATTCCACTGTCATTTTGCTTGTGAGTTCCTTGGTTCAAATGAGATTTCCTTTAAAGTAATATGATGTATACTTCTGGTGATAGACTTCCATTAGCTTCATGGATTGAAAAAGCCCAACATATATTAGCGGTTTAAAATTAGTAATAACAGTTCTGCCTTCTTTCAATCTGTTGAAAACTGTATAAAGGTCACAGCACTGCTGATGCCCACATTTTTTCTGTTTTACACAACGAGTAGATGGAGTGACTCATGACAGCCAAATTCTGAGATCAGGCCCTAAGCAACGATGACATCAGATGCTGCCAAAAGACATTTGATTCCTCTATTGTGAAATGCCAGGTTGGTTCTGGGACATGGTGAGAAGCCAACTCTAGTTTAGAAAATTCTATAGTGAGCTATTGTTTGATACTAAATACAAGATCATCACTCCTGCTGCTGCTGCAAGTCACAGGGCATCCAAGGACATGTCTAACAATATTGCCACTTTCTACTGTGTTTGCAAAACACTGCAACAAAGCTTCATGCACCCAGACTATAGACAGCGTCTGTGAGAGAATGGAGACACAGGGACTTGATGGCGGGAGCACAAATTAAGAAGCTGAAGCTACTAAAGCTAATGAAAGCCTATTACCAGCAGTATATAGCATTTTGCTTCAAAGGGGATCTCATGTCCTGAGTATCTCTGCACCCGACATTTTGAAAAATCCTTTGATTTATTTCTGAGCAATACAGTATTTTTATTAGGCTTTTCATGCAACTAAAAGGACCAAATATTCTTTCATGACTCTCTGATACTATTTTAAATGCCTAAACAGAACTATTGCTGATTTCAGCCAGTGAAGGTCCTGTCCTAAAGTGTGAGTGATGGCACTGTGGAAAATTTACTACATTGACAGCAGAAGCAGTAAAAGATAACTGAGAGCAGCTCCTTAAACCTGAGTAGTCTGTGCTTAGTAGACGTGGGCATGCTTGATTGGCAACTCTACAATTTATGTTGCAAGACAACTCATGATGTGTAACATATATTATGCTTTTAATTAACTTATTTTCTATTTTCAGTTTTGACTTTGGAAAAGAGGACAGTTATGCAAAAGGAAAAAAATACACAATTTATTTGATTCCAAATAGAGTGATACGAAAAGGTTCTCAGAGTGCAGAGTACCAAATTAATCTTATTAAAGCAATTGTCTTCTCTTTTTAAACATACAGAAGTATGACAAGGATAGCAAGTGTTTTGCACTGATAGAGGCAGTATTTGGAAAACTCAAGTAACACCTATGCATAATCAGATATGCTGAATGTTTGGTTCTTTTTTTACAAGATTAATTTGTAGAGACCCTCCCTTATTATATTTTATCAGATCAAGCTTCCAATTTACCCAGCAGCCATTCCTGATGGCATCCAAAATGGGTCACAGAGAAGAGTGTAAGAACAGTGTAATATACAGCACTAATTCCCCAGAATATTTTTCAGCCTCCAAGGATTTGTGGCTGAGCAGTTCCTAACCAGATGCAGCAACTCTATCTTTAATAGTCCTCAATGGTTTCTTCTTTTCGTCCAAGGACTTTTCACATCTGAGAGTTTTTACCGTCCACAGCATCTTGTGGCAAGAATCTTGACAGCTTAACAATGCAATGTGAGGCAAAAGTACCTTTTCTTCTCCTATTTTGAAATTGCCACTTCCTGGTTTCACTTTACATATCCTACTCCTTTCTATAATTCTTCACAGTAAAATTATGTCATGTATTCACTTCTGTGCCTACGAAGCTCATGGAACAGATCCTCCTAGAAGCTGTGCTAAGGCACATGGAGAACAGGGAAGTGATAGTGTCCTTCTACAATGGCATGACCACATCAATGGACAAGGGAAGGGCTACAGATGTGCCATCTATGTGGACTTCTGTAAGGCTTTTGACATGGTCCCCCAAAACACCTTGATCTCTAAATTGGAGAGGAATGGATTTGATGGAGGAACCGTTTGGTAGATGAGGAATTGGTTGAGTAGTCACCTCCAGAGGGTAGTGGTTGCCAGCTCAATGATATGATGGGTGTTCAATGTCCAAACGGAGATCAGTGACAAGTGATGTCCCTCGGGGGTCTGTAATGGGAAAAGTACTGTTTAATATCTTCAGCAAAGACAGAGACAGTGGGACTGAGTCCACTCTAAGAAAATTTACAGACACCACCCAAGCTGTGTGGTAGAGTTGACATGCTTGAGGGATGGAATGCCATCCAGGGGGAGTTGGACAAGCTTGAAAAGGAGGCCTGTGCCAAGCTCACGAATCTCAAAAAGGCCAAGTGCTGGTGCTGCACCTGGGTTGGGGCAATCCCAGTAACAATCCAGGCTGGGGGATGAACAGATGTAGAGCAGCCCTGCCAAGAAGGACTTGGGGGTGCTGCTGGATGAGAGGCTGGACATGACCCAGCAATGTGCACTCACGGCCCAGAAACCACCCGGGTCCTGGGCTGCATCCAAAGCCGTGTGGGCAACAGGGCAGGCGAGGGGATTCTGCCCCTCTGCCCCACTCTGCTGAGACCCACCTGGAGCACTGCATCCAGCTGTTGGGTCCTCAGCACAGGAAGGACATGGACCTGTTGGAGAAAGTCCAGAGGAGGCCATCAAGATGATCAGAGGGCTATGAAGACAGGCTGGGAGACTTGGAGTTTTTCAGCCTGTAGAAGAGAAAGCTCTGGGGAGCCTTCAGTACTTAAAGAGAACTTATTGCAGCCTTTCAGTACTTAAAGGGGACTTATAAGAAAGATGGAGATAAACATTTTAGTACGGTTTGTTGACTTAGGACAGAGGGTATTGGTTTTTAACCTAAAGAGGGTAGATTTACAGTAGATACAAGGAAGAAATTTTTACAGTGAGGGTGGTGAAACACTGGAACAGCTTTCCCATTCAAGGTCAGGTTGCATGTGTCTCTGAGCAATCTGATCTAGTGAACATGTCCCTGCCCATTGCAGGGGGTTTGGACTGGATGATCTTTAATGGTCACCTTCTATCAAAATTAATCTATGAGTCTATCATTCTATTCAGAATAACTTAGTATTGACAGCCAACTAAGATACCTCAAAAATTTCTCCTTCTCATTCCTAGACCATTTTTTAAATTGGGAACACTGCAGGCCCCAGGACAAATCCCATGGATACTTCACTGATAACCTCCTTCCTCTGTGAAAACTGACCATTTATTGCTGACTTCTGTCTTTTTCTTTTATCCTCTGACTTCTTAGATTCTTTAAAAGATATAACCAAATAGGATAAATCAACCATAATTCCTTTATCCACAATCTTATTGATTTCTCTGAAGAATGCTACTACATTTGTGAGGCATGACCAACACTTAAAAATCCATATTGAGTCTCTGCCAACATACAATATTAATTCCTGTGTTCACTGGTTCTTCAAAACAATTATTTACAGTTGTCCACCTTCCAAGTTTCTCTTGAACCCTTGGGTGAATATCATATATTGCTATTCACTGTTAACAGTTTCTTCTGTAAGCACTTCTACAGAACTATGGAGTTTAATAACTTCTTGGAAACGATGTGCTTTTGAGTTCCCAAGTCCTTACACAATCACAAGGTTATGATTATAGCCAGGTAACCAATAGCTAGAGTGAAACCTAACACAAATTAGTGGCATTTGTAGAAATGGATATTCTTACCACTTGTGAGCATAAAGAATCCAACAGGACCTTGACTTATTCAGGACTTAATTTTTACATTCTAAACTTAAATTCCTAACCTGAAAAGCCACTGCAGAACTCTAATCCCTGCAGCAATCTCTAAACATGAAACATCAGCTGTTGATATTTGTCATCCTAAACTTACAGGTCATACCTTTTCCTTCACAGATATGAGATAAACTCCAACCATAATCCTACTTATCATATGAGCAGTGAAATAATTCTTGCAGCCAAAATGCATTGAAGACAGTAACTGTATAGTCACCAATAGCCTCTCCAAATACCCACCCTTCCCACTCAGGTGAACAAGGTATTCCATAAGGCATCAGAATAACAGCATTCGCCCTTCATGATGCTAACCTGCATTCCTACCACTGAAGCCATTCCAGACCCAGTGACAAGCTAGGCTCAATGGGCAATTTCTTCTTAAATCCTGCTTTTAAGCCAAAAAACTGAAATCAAAACGAGCGAACATTTCATTAAGAAAGGCTCATTGAGATTCATTAGAGAACAACACTCTTTCTAGTCTTTGTTGATTCTAAACAATCCAGCAGTGAGTTTGGTGGATGAAGATTCCCTCTTTTAGGTCATAATGCCACCCTAAACCTAAGCCTAATTTTTTTTTAAATTCAAAGTGACCAATTTGTATAGTAAATCCAACTATAAGGCGTTTGTTCCCAATTATGCAAACTTTCATCCTATCTCTGGCAGTCTTGCAGAATGCAAGAATAAAAAGGCTTTCTACCTTTTTTTCTGAAAACCTGATTCCAGCCCTAGCCCTAAAATTAACATGTACTGTAGAGAGAGGAAGAATCTGTACTGGAATACCTAATATGAAGCATATGCTCCTGCCTACGCCATACTACTCTCTCTGACATGTTTTTTTCCAGTTCCCCAGCCTTATCCCAAGCCTTCCTTAAATGGAAGATGTGTCCAGGAATACTGAAAATAAAATATTTGCTTATGACTACACCACTAGCTTCCTTCTGAACTCTTATAAATCCAGCAAAAATCAGACTTGCTACCATCTTCCTTTCTGATACCTTGTCTTTCCCCAGTTCCTACTGAAAAATTAAAGATATTCACCCTCATTGATATTAACATTCTTATTCCTGCCAGTCATGTGAAGTCTTTTCCTTTTTTTTTTTCTTTTTTTTTTCAAATTTCAAATCTAATCTATACTTTACCTATACACAGGAGCCTTCTGGAACAACTGAACACATCTATTCCCTTTTTCATTCTTGACGGCCATGCAAGTATCTCATTATAATACAACTTTTTGAAAACTTATTTTAAATTTTAATCCAAACCTACTGTTTGAAAATTATTAAACCAGAATAAAATTCGAGAATTGGTGAATTAAACCACAGTGGTATTAAAAGGACTCCTTCAAAAGACCAAAGAAGAATTACAGAATAATAACAAAGCACTGGGTCAGGTAAAATTCTTATAATAAGTACATTGACTGACATTTATAGCTAACCTCAAAACAGTGAAAGAGTCTTTAGCACTGAACAAGAAATACATAAAAGATAATGAAACTCAGCATCTAAAAGAGAGCCTTGAAGAGGACAGGATGCTGTAGAAGGCTTAGAAGAGGACATTAACAATGTGATTTCATTGCAGGTCTGCCTTACCCACCTGATTAAATAAACGTTAAGAGTAAAGAGATTATTTAACTGATATTGCTAAGAATTAATATGTCTTACAAAGATATGGTTTAAATGAGATAGCAGCATCTGGTATAACAAATTCAGAGGTTAGTTTGTACTTGGAGCACTTGGTAGGCAATCCAAAGATGGGAATGAGAGATAGAGTGGGATGTGAGAACCCCTGTGTATAATCTGTGCTTTTGCTCATTAGATGGAAAAAAGGTACATTATATTCAGCAACATATTTGTGGTTCTGGCACACATTCAACCAGATTCAGCTGTTGCCACATCACTCTGCATTATACAACCCACAGGGATGACAGAAACCACTGACAAGGTGGCTGCAAAAGACTGGACAGTTTTTTACTTTGACTGGCTAATACCAACCAACTATCTCCACTGCTAGCATCTGTCATTCCAGAAATATCTGTTTTTAAAGGGATCTAAAAGAGCATTAAAGACTGCACTACAAATTGTCTGCAGGCAAATCTGCAAGTGAAATTTTGGACAATTTATGTTAAAACCACGGCTACCAAGATGCCATTGCTCCAAGATAACCTAGGTGATAATTTAAAGTGTGGATAAATTACAGAGAAATACATCTACAACTATTGTTATCTTTGAATCAGCCTCTTTCTCTGTAGAATTAACATTTTTCTCAAGAGGTACATGTGTTTTATTACACAAAAAATAATTTATAATACTAGAAAGAAAGTAAAGCCAGATTCAACTGGAAAGACAAAAACCCATCCAAACCGCTTTCACTGAATTACTAAGCATTCCCTGCAAGAAAAGCTTCCATGGTCTTGTCAGGAGGGGAAGCAATTTATCACTGAATCCAGCCCTTAGGTATCTGCACAGAACTTCAGATTTCAGAAATGAGCTCTATGACTTTCTTTTACAGGTTAAAAATACTTGTCAAAGTCGTCTAAACTGTTGCTAAGAGAAATGACATATTTGGCAAGGATATGTGAGTGATAGCTGGAGATTCTTGAAAATAAAGTAGATTTGGCTTACTGATTGTTTTTTTAACTTACTTCAGAATCTTTAGTAATAGTTACCAATAAAATTCAAATCATTATATAACACAAATTCAGTATACACTCACAGAAGGACTTCTATATCTTCTTCAGAATCTTCCTATGAAGCCACATCAGCTGAGACAAAAATACAGACAAAAATTTAGATGTAAATTTTAAAACCTTTGCAGAAATGTAAAATAAATATCTTCCATGTCATACAAGGATTTGAGTACAGCTTTCCTCTTGCAATAGGGAACACTGAGCCAGACTCAGCTCTTCACAGCTCTCTACACCACTGTACCTTGTGTGTTAGTTGTTCAGAATGCTCTTAACATACATTGGAATAAGTGTGCTGGGATTTAGATCTTATGAGGCTACGTTGGTGTTAAGAGCATGGCTAGGAACCAACTTTACAGGTTATGCATTTCTATGAAATCCTTAAGGAAATGAGAAGTTTGATTTTTTTTCTGCACTGTTTGGAAGAGAAATGGGATGTTACTCTGTGTACTGCTAAAAGGTACTATAGAAACATGCAGACAACGACTTCATAGCAATTAAATTGTTACTTCAAAACTCTAAGCAGAGAAACAGTGAAGTTCTAAACCATTCCTTCACTAGAAGCACATGACTATTCCCACCAGCTTCCCCTGGGTTTCCTCGATGGTTTATGAGCTCCCTGTTGGACTAGATCATGATCATATACAGTACTCTGAAGCTCAACAGCAGTCCTGTAACTGGGTTCCCAGCACTAACATCTCAGACTGTCCTTTGCATTCTCAAAGTGTTATATAT
>VZTA01029333.1:65813-87262 GCA_013398855.1 Mohoua ochrocephala
GGGCTGGGAGGTAAGCCTTCATCTTGTTCTGTAAACATTGTTGTCAGCCCAAAACAGCTCCAAAATTTTTAATAGGAAGAGTGGAGTATTGCTTGGGATTTTCATGCATTCAGAGGCCAAACTTCTTTAAGAACCTTTGCATTAGTGTTAGCCATGACCTCAGCTAACCCAAAGAAAGCCACAGACATGTCTCCTTTCCCTATTGGCAGCTACTTTAATTGGCAGGTTCACAATGAGGACTTTTGTTTGCATCCTAAACATGCTCAGCACGATTAAAATGTTTGATACTTTCATCCTCAAAGTGCAGCAATCAATATGTTGGGTTTTTAACAGGCCAAGCCATTACACATTTAAATAGCATCATTCAAACCCTTAAGGAACTTGTTTTACAAGGATTCAAAAGGTTCCCTATTGAAAATTATATGGATTTAGCTCAGTTTAAAAATAGACATTTTGTTTGTTTTCCATTCAGTTGCTCTACTATTTGATGCTCTTTTCTTGCACATGTAGTCTCTGAGTATTTTACTACCCCCTGCTGTATGGAAAGAAAACTGTGCAATAGACGTGGACTCTGCTACTAACACCCCTTGAGAGCTCCCCATCAGCTGGAACACCAAGGGGATGGATTCAGAGTGGCTGGAGATACAGGGTTCTGTTTGGGTCGTCACACGAAGTTCCTAGTGGCTGTGGTGTGGGTAACAGAGAACAAAGTTTTTTTGACAGCTCCAAGATCGTAGACTGCTACAGGCGTACCGCAGTTGCTGGGTTTGTATAGTGCAGATCATCATGTTTCCCAAGCAACTAAAAGTGCTTTGCGAAGCAATGAGTCAGATTCTGGTTGTGCAGTAACCACACACAGGGATTTATATTTTCAGGAACTATGTGTCCAAGAGCAGGATACTCTTATATAGGTCTCTGGCACTAAATCTGTTGGGCAGCCACTGAATCAGACTGAACACCTCTAAAGCCATGTGAGCAACATTTGGTGTACTACTGTGTACCAGCAAAACCCACATAATATTCACTCACTTCAGCTGCTATATTACACGAAAAAACTCTCCACTTTCAGCTCAGCTGAACTGCCTCTCTTGGTAAAGTGCGTAACACTAAATTGCCTTCCACACTTGCACAACAAAACACACAGTGTAGTTTGTAGGTCAAATAAATTGCACACCCAAATTTTGCTCACCTGTCATCAGAAGCCAGAGAAGAACATTTCTCCTCCATTTTCTTCAAGAAGCAATTTGCCAGAAAATCTCCTTGTTTTTCTAATATCAGTTCCCTGTGCTGGAAGAAAAGGGATTTGTGTTCAGTGGCATTTCCTCTCCCACTACAGTTCACACTGGGTTAACCTCATGCTCACAGAGGGCAAATTTGTTTCAAACTGAGCATCCCCTGATGTCAAGGCTGGTTGGTGGCTGGTTCACCATTACCCTGCCCCACCCACCTTGCTAAGCAGCAAGGTGGCCTGTTCCTGGACTCCCCAGCTATTTCTCCTAGCCGTGCTGCCTGGGAGGTAAGCCTGGCTTTTTCAGCGTTTCCAAATTCACTGACATTTTCCCAGATCAGGTTTAGGGATTTTTAACACGTCGTACTGAAAACATCACATATTTCTATTCTTTTCTGATTTGGGATGCACAATATCATAATTAGAAATGGCAAAATTGCCTATGAAAGAGGAAGTACATTTCCCACACTACTATTTGCTATTGAGGTCAAGGGTGGTTTGCCCATCTTGGCTGGTATCCTTGAGAATAATAGATTAGGAATATTTTTCCCATATTAAACTGCAGCACCCTTAAAAAACTGGTTTTTTAAAGGTAATACAGGTTGGATTGTAACCTACTGTCAGGTTGGAATAATAGTAATTTAGTATATGTATTCCTCAGCAGCAGAATAAGTCTCAAACGGGAAGTCCCAGAGTTTCAATTCCATGAAACAGGGAGATGACCTGCTCCAAAATTTTTGCTGCACCAGTCATTTCCTGCTCTGTGCCAAAACTGATGATTGTCCAGTGATGGACAAAGAGTCTGCCAGGTCCTCAGTGCTATTTACAGTCTAACATTGCCTGCACAGGAGACAGAGAGCAGTTTGGCATTGCCTGTTCATCCCCACCACCTTTGACAACAGGCTTAGGCAGAAAAAGAAAGCAGCCCCTTACAATCACTTGTTCCTTTGGGTGAGCAGGGACTTTGTGCCATAAATCATTTCTGTTGCTTTGGCTCAGTGCCTCTGTCTCTGAGAAAGCCACCACTGTACCACCCTCCCTTCAGGGCAAGCCATTTGTAAAGGGTACGCAGCAACACAGGCACATGATTTCCACCACTGCAGCAAAACGAGCTCAGCAGGCAGAGAGAGACAGTCCAAATTTCACTCCAGTCCCTAAAACAGAACTGATAATCCTTGCACCTTGGGTCCTCTGATGACATTCAGCACTGAGGGATGACAAAGGTGCAACAGGCAGGGGCTACACAACATATGCTGTGAAAGAGATGGATTAGCCAGACAGTTTCACACAGCCAACTCTTTGTAAATCTAGTCATGTCCAGCACAACCAACTTCTCTAAATTCCTATTAACAATTCCTATAAGAAATAATGCATTTTACTGTATTTTGCTGTGATGTCAAACACTTTATTTGACAAATTTATTTTTAATTTAATATTTTTCAGACTGTTCAGCTAGCTCAAATAATAAAAATGCCTTATTCTGTCTTCACTTCATTTAATTCACTTCCCATTTCAGGAAAAAAAAAAAATCAAGACTAAACATCTACCAAATGTTATTCCTCTCCAACTGAATGTGACGGATTGTCTGACGATCACATAAAAATTAAACAAAAAGTGCATTGTTCCCTTCCAGATTTTTCAGCTGGTGTAAATCAACATAGCTTCGCTGATGCCAAGTTGCAGAGATGTACATCAATGGAGAATCTTGCCCTTCATCTTCAGAGAGAGAGACTTTACCTACAGTTTAGTTTCTCTGTCTTTCCAGGCTCAGGAAAACTTCAACCTACTTTCCTTTCATGCTTTGCATACCACCATAAATAACCCGTTTTGGTTTAAGTTCATTACTGCTCCTAACCTGAGAAGAGGTCCTGTGGAGAAGGCACAGAACAGATGTGACTGGTCAGCTACTCTGTCCAAGATTGTCTGGCTAAGATCCAGGCATTGTAATTACTCAGTCTTTCAGTTCTGACTTGTGAAATACATCTTTAGCAAAGATAAATATGCAAAGGCTTTGTTCACCCCTGGCTATCCATTGATCAGGTCCCATGGTGCCATAAAATCTATAAAAAACTTATTATCAAAATGAAATAATTTTAATTTAATCTAAAATGCAGTCTTGAAAGTACTACTATTTTCCATTCAATCTGATCCTTCTAGCTCCTTTATTCCCTCTCCCTGAAAAACAGAGGAGCCCAGATACAGCAGGGACCAGGTATCTTCTTCTGACCACTGGGAAGTTGCGAGGATGAGAGGAAAGGAGCCTTTAAAAGGTACAACTCCAGGATCCCCAGGCTTCCAAAGCCTCTTGCTTGGGGTGCCTCATGCACAGGCAGAAAGGTAACTGCAGCCCAGACTCAGAAACAATCTGCATCACCAGTCCACTTCTCCAAAGGAGCTGGAAGGACCCAGCCCTTAAACAATCTCTGAAATGCTGCTTCCATCCAGACTTTTTGCCCTCACTGGCTGTAGCACCATTGGTTGTTTGTCTTCCTTCAACCTTCCGCGCCTCTCTCCCCATGATCCTTTTCTCTTTCCCGTCTTCAACCGCAGCCGCTCCCAAACCAGACCAATGAAAGTTTTGTTTTCATTATATAAGCCCAGTGCGTAATCAAATACATTTAAAAAACAACAAAACTGTGGAACTGACAAGACATGTGTCTACCATCACCCTATATCCAAACACTGAGGTTTGAACTTGGCTCTGACATCTCTGAAAATGCCAAATGTGGATTTCCACAAACACAGGGAAATGGATCCCCAGCTGATGTAAACAGAATAAAGGTGCATTGCTTAAAGTTGCCTAGCAAACACACAGAGTAAACCGTAGATGAGAAGGAAGTTGCAGACTTCGGCCTGACAAGCTCTCAGACACATGTTTAACATCAAGCAAGAGTTCCACCTTCAAATGGGACACTCACAAGCTTAAAGGTAAGCAGTTGCTCAAGAACTTGAAGAACAGAAGTCTCAGTCCTGTAGGCTTTTTTTGTACTGAAAACTAACCCACATGCAGACCTTAGATATTTCTGTAATAATTCAAATCAGGCAACACCAGACAAACCTCTTTTTTTTGTTTTAATTGGTTTTGAGGGTAACATTAAAAACATATTAGCTCCCTTGTAATAAAATTCAACTGATTTGCTTAGGTCTACCAGTGCAAGTGAAAACAGAACAGAATCCAAGGGATCATTCAGGATAAGTTACGGCGGGGGGGAAGCAAAATTCAGGATTTCTCACAGAGTTTTTAAATGGAGGATCAGATTTATATGGCAAGCACTCAGCCCTGCTCCAGGTGTCTGGCCACAGACAAAACAAATGCCAAGTCACCTCTTGTCCCAAGGGTCTGACAAATTTGGACAACAAAGCACACTGGCAGCCCTGCTGGAAGCCTTTAGATGTTTTCACACCATGGGGATGCAGCATGCTGTTTAGACACTAGAAGCACAGCAGTTGCATTCCCACCTTCAGGGTGTTCAGAGTAAGCTGGGTTCTGGTGGGTGCATTGCTCATGGCAAGTGAGTCGGTGAGTTCACACCTAGCCAGATCATGTCTTCATTGCAGCAGAAGACTGAGCTATAGACATGTCAGGAGGAGAAAAGTCAATACAAAGGAAACGTGGGAATAGAATGGGATGGGGGGTGAAAAATTAAGGGAGAAATAAGGAAACAAATTAATGGAGAATAAGAGATGTTTAAAACATCGCCCTTCCTTGATGTTTTTCCCTTTCCCTGAAAAGCGCAATTCTCTTTGTGTTTGGGGTGTTACTCTTGGTTTTCTGTTTGGGCTATTTGGGGTTTTTTTATATTGTTATATCTAATTTTGCTTCCAGGACACTCTTCTATATGGTAATAAAATGCTTCAGCATTGTCCATTACTGAAAATGATTGTGTGGAAGAAGGAGACAGCAAGAAGCACAATTCCCATTGCACAATAAGTAAAACTCTCCCAATGGGTCTCTGTTCATGATAATATACGATGGGGGAAAAAAGACTACAAAGAAGTAGTAAAATAAAGAGCATGTGCAAAATGTACAGTATAGTAAATACACTACAGGGACTACTTACAGAGTCTCTTCCATTCCATAAGCATCACCAACCATCTTCTGTGGTTTGGCACATCAAATATTTGCTATGTACTTTACCATTTTAAAAGCATTGCAAATCCCTGGCTGGACACCAAGCAAATACTGTACATTACTTTGTCAATTGTTGCCTTGCATATTCAATGTCTGACCTCACCTCCCTCCACAGTTCAATGTGTAGAAACACCAATAAAATACATGATTTTTATTTCCAGTGACACATATTATTAAATGGGTCTCTCCCACTGACAAAGCAAAGGATTTCTCTTTAAGGGGAAGTCTCAAAGGAAATCTACCCCATTAGGAGACAAGGACTTCAAAATAACATTTGAGAAACAATTCTGTTAAAAAACTGGTTTGCAAGTTGTGTAAGGTCCATTATCTGAAGAACAACATAGCACTTTCTGCACTGCTGTGGAAGGACAGACATACAAGGGATCCTTATGCATTCCTTAAATACAACACCAAGGAAAACCATACTACATACTTATTAATAAATGTGGCACTAATGCACATGCATATCCCAGACAGAGCCATCTGCACACGTAAGGTAAAGAAAGAGAGAGAAGAAATCGCAGGCAGGCAAGATGGGGACATTTACCCTTGCAAGAGGCTTGACTGGGCCAGAAGATCAAATTCCAGAGCAGCTCCCAATACGAAAGATGGATCAGTCCATCCTCTCCTAGCAGGCTGGATAACCTTCAAGGGCTGTCTCACTCCTGCCTGCCTTGGGCACGTCAAAGAAATCAGCACAGTAACACAACACTATCTCTTATCCAAGAAGGAAAAGAGGAATACTTAAAGAAATTAAAGGAGTCCAGGTGAGTGGAAATACAGAAGCAAATAATTGAGATTCTGCTTGTACATGGACTATAAATGAGACTGCTAACAAGGCTGCAAATTGGGATATCATGCAGATGCTGGCAGAGGGAAGAGTGATTGCCAGCTTGCTGAGTACAACCTAGATATCAGGAGTTGTCTGACATGAGTAGGAACCAACTACTAGGATATTGTCAAGTGACCCTGGCTCAGATTGGTAACAGGAGATTAGAAAAGATACTGGAGGGTGATCATGGTTCCATGATCCAATGTGTCCAATTTCTTATCAGCACATCTGACATTTTCTTACCAGCTCTAAAAGACTTTCCCTACTGGCCTGGCCTGGAATCGAGCTGGAACCTGCAGCAAGAAGATTCCTTGTTAGTACAAGTTCATCCCAAACTTTTCAGTCTGTACTTCTTTTTAAGTAAATTTTCTGTGAATAATAAGAATAAATTTGCAGAAATTCAAAGAGGTGGTACAAAGAGTATTTCTTCATTTCTGAAATGAAGAAATACATTCCAGATTTTATTCTGAAAAACAGTATCAGGAAATCAAAACATGTACAGTATACATAAGGATGACACAGGAACTATTATTATTGCTATTTTATGTCAGTCATAATGTCACTAAGAACCTTGTGAGTTCTCATGGATTTGAGTTTGTATGGAAACCGCTTTTATTAAGTACTGCTTTTAAAAACTATTATTTAATATATTACAGTTCCTCTCAGGTCATTGGGGTTTTTTACTGAAATACATTAAAATTAAATAATAACAACCCACGCAGTTCAGCACAAAAGTTTGGGATTTTGTACTCCATTATGACAGAGGACACATCTAAGCATTACATTAGCAAAGTGTTTACCTCACTATACTGAAATTATATCAGTGAAGAATACATGCTCTAAGGCATCTAGCTGTCTCTATTTGTACTCCATGACAGTCTTTCATCAGAATGTGCATCCATAGCAAGTGCATTTCTGGAGCATTTAAGTTATCTGTAACCTGTGTGACATAAATTCTTTCCTTAAGGTCAGCTGAAATGTAAATTCTGCCCTTTCCTTCCCTTCGGACTCTATTTAGATCTGCAGACAGCACTGTATTTGTCAAAATATCTCCTTGTAGAAACGTGGCCAACTCTATTTACAGATTGATAGTTATGCACCAAGGACTGATCCCAGATCTTGGTTTGAGTTATTTAACCCAAGGAAAGGAGCCACTCTATCACTGTTTTTCAGAAGACTGATTACCAATGGCCACTTGCCAAATCTAAACTGATCCAGTTTGAGAATGGATTTCAAGTCCACGCATTTCTTTCAGGAGATTGTTTTCTTCTGTGCCAGCTTTCCGCTCCGAAAAATATGTGAATGTCCAAAGTTCAGTCTCGTAAGGATAAGCTATAAATTCGGAGTCAAATATTGCCTGACTCTGCAATGTGTGGCTGAAGCTGCAAATCAAAAAAAAAATTAAAAATAAAACTAAAAAACCCTCAAATAATAGCTTTTTAGAAGTAGAACCTGAAAGTCACCTCAAACCAAGTCAGCAATGAATCCTAATATCAGTCCGTGTCTAATGAACATTGTCTGCTATTTAATATATGTTTTATATATATATTTCACATCTTAAGCATGTTACAGTGACTTACACAT
The DNA here is from genome assembly GCA_013398855.1 of Mohoua ochrocephala. Lineage (NCBI taxonomy): Eukaryota > Metazoa > Chordata > Aves > Passeriformes > Acanthizidae > Mohoua > Mohoua ochrocephala. The sequence goes on from VZTA01029333.1 coordinate 73,590, forward strand.
TTTTTTGAGAATGACTTCTTATTTCAGCCACTCAACATGTCAATAACTATTCAGAATTACTGTCAGTAGGACAGTAGCCCTCAACCACTTACTAGATTCTCTACAGTCCTTCTGTAGGCAATTTTCCAGAAAGGCTTTTGGGGAGCCAAAAGTCTACAGTCTTAGTCAAAAAGCAGCAAATATAACCAACAACATGAGACTGCAAAAAGTAAGACAAAGAAAACTTTGAAGGTCGCTAGATCTGAGATCCAAAAAGACATTCGATTGTGTAACAGAGGCCACAGAGTTTCATCCAGGTACTTTTGCACTGAGCCATATAATTTCTGTTTGAACAAAATATATCTTCCATAAAGGCATTTAGTCTTATTTAGAAATGTCAAGAGAGAAAGAATTCACTTCTCGTCTGGGTAGTTTGTTCCAGTGGTTTACGCCAACAGTATTTCCAGAGCCTACAGAATGAAGAGATATTTTCTGCACTTATATAATTCCAGCTCTCATCTACGCAGACAGAAATTCATTAAAGTCAACAGACCTCAGTCATCACTGATTTAAGGCAAAACCTTTAAGCTTCATTGACTGTCTTTACTTTTAATATCATCAAACTTTTTTTCACGCCAAGAACCCCCAAGATGTTTACTTGTTTGACAGGGAACAGGAAGAAGCCGACCAATTTCTTACACTGTACTGATTCTATTGGATAATGACTGAGGATGCTTGGGTGTGCAGACAGCATGGTATATATGGATCTTCAAAAAATTACCCAAAAAAGCACGGTCATACATTGTTGGCAAAAAAATTCATGATGGGTTGGGTACAGCTTGGAAAGAAAGTCAAGCATTTGCAAAAGAACTGAATGATCTAGATGATAAGTTTAGCATGGACCAAGGAACAGAGGGTGCTTGTTCTCAATGCAAGATCATCCTTTTCCTCTGCTTTGGAAATGTCTTCCCATCAACCCACTTACTTGGGTGCACTAATTTTGCATTGTCTTCAATAATTTCTTGCTACCACTGTCTTCATTCATTACATGGTAAATAAGGTCACAGTCTCCTCAGATGTTTGCAATAAAGCTGCTGCAGTGAGAGGCTGAATGGGGTGGGTTCATCATCATCATCACAGTCAGTAGTTACTGCAAGGACTCCTACCTCCAAAACTGCCACAGACACAGTCAACTTCTGCTTGTCTCTCACAGCTGGCCTTCTAGCAAACAAATGGAAATGGCACAGCTTCCCTGTAAAGAAGCACAGAGTAACAGCCCTTCACATCAGCCAAAAGATCCAGTACAGCTGAGAAGGGAAAGAGTTAAAGTTTGGATGGGACTTGCAGGATATAAGAAAGGGAACACAGGGAAGCAAAGGTTCATGAGCAAGAATAGTTGGAATGAAGAAAAAAACATGAGGGGAATTAATAAAAAATTATGTAACAGGTAATGTCACCTTCATCGAAGTTTTGTGGATACTCTAGAAAAGCACCCTATTGTAGGCTACAACGTTGCTCTATTATAATTTATACATAACAGGGTAACAGCCCTTTGGGGTCTTTCCGGAGCACAGCACACCACTGCTAGAAGGTGTACAATATATGGGGTCATGAAGAGAATTAATAGGGAGACCAATATTGCAAACACAGGCTCCATCCTGTCCATCATGGGAGTAATATTGTTAATCATTTCTCCTGGCACCTCATAATTCTGTTCTGGGAACACGCGTGGGGAAAGCAACTTTTAACACCTGAGCTGCCACTCTACCAAGTATTTCTCACCAAAAATTCACAAAATCTCTTGCACAAGCTAAATTGCACTTTCCCATTCTTCCTAAGAGCAAACCTTGAAAACTTTCGTATTAGGACTAGCTTCTGTCTATGCTTTGGTATTAAGAGAAATAAGAGGAACAACCTGATGTTGAATGTAAAATCAATTCTTGGAACTCCAGAAATTTCCTTGCCATTTAGCCTTTAGACACAAGATGGCAGCAAGAAATTCATTTCAAGCATTTGCTCCCAGCAGCTCAGCGTTACCTGGCAGTAACCGTTAAGAAAACGGGTTTGTGGGCTCGGTTATTGTAAGTACTTGGTGGTGTCCACAAACACTCCTGCCCTCACACTGTTCCCCTATCACCCATGGCCCTGAACTCTGCTGTTAGCTCCAGTCATAATCACCAAATATTTACTGTACTGCGTACACAACCATGCACAAAAATACTACGGCAAACTCTGCTGTCTGAGGTGTGTCAAGCACAGCCCTTCTAGTGTACATAAATCAGTGGAAAACTCATTCATTAAGTCTTACTTTGTTCCTATTCTTTCCTGCTGTGATATTTTTCCTCTCTCATAGTTTTAGCTTTTAGGATCTAGAGTCTTTAGAAGTCCCAAAAATTTCTTTTTTTTTTTTTTTTAAGATCTCTCCAACTTGTGATGTTTTAGAACTCATATGATCCAAAATACCAGTTTTAGAGCTGTTCAAGAAAGATTTTGCATATTTCTAAGTGTTCTGGGTCAGAAGGAATTTCTGCCCTTTAAATTCAAGTGAAAAGTGGGGTTTGCCATTACACAGGAAAATTATCTAATTTTACCCCATTGAAAAATGAACAGTGGAAAAATTCAGACCTTTAGTCTGCAGCTCAAAAGTTCCTTACTATTTGTGGAGCATTCACAAATTTTGCTGATAAGAGAAACTGCTCCAAGGATTCCTACGACCAAAGCAGTGCCCTTAAATTAAAGGTTTTGAACCAAACTTGCCACCTACAACCTATAACAGATTCAGATACTCTATGGATCAAAGGAACACACACATAATACACACAGGCCATAATACCTTCTATGAATTAAAAAAATAAAGCACGTTAAAGAGGACCCAGGGACGGCAACATTTTGGAGCAACATTCCTCACGTTGCAAGCAAGCCAGAACTGCACTGATATTGCTCCACCTAATGCTGAAGCAACATGACTAAGTTAAAAAAAACCAAAAAGTAGGAAACTATAATAAAGGTACCCATATATACATCTGGTTTTATCCATCCACCTCCTAAACTGATTAAAGTTCCTGGTAGAGAAGCCACTGATTTTAATTACACAGCCCATCAATGACGTATGCCTGTCTACTTTATTACATATTTTCATTGTCATTCTTTAAATCGTTTTCTTCAGACTGTTAGGAATTGATTTTTTCAAGTGTCTTTTTAAAACAAGACTGTCTGATTTGGCCTGGTAATACATATTTAACCCTTTAACACCTCAAAATAAATATTCTGCTTCATAGTAGCCAGACATTGCACTTGACATTACAAGGACACACAGCTATTCTATCGTCTCGTTTGGGAAACATGGGATATACAAGTATACAGAAAATTTGGCCCTTTGTTTAAACCTTGTAAGTGTTTCTTTCCCCTCAGAAATACATATCTGTCTTCCAAAAAAAACATCTCACAAGATTAATGAATATTCCCTTTGTTAAAAACTTTCATATTCCCTGGTCAAGAGGAACAATGTCCAGCTAGTAATTAATCTGCACTCTGGTTCAAGGACAGAATTATTTACTTACAAACTTGGAATGCCGGAGATTGAAAACACATTTTCATCAGGATACTAACAATACTGAGAGTGGAGGTTGGGTCTGAAGAACTCAGGTGAAATTCTTAAAATATTTACCATGAAACATGTTTGATTATTCACCCTTATTAGCATTGAAGTTTTCACTGGGCATCAGTATGTCTGTCTCGAACTAAATAAACCTAAAATGAGACACAAAATTACATGAAGTTTTTTGTTTGAAGTAGTCCTGATGTTTCCACAAACACTAAAAAAAATGTTCAGCATCTATTGTGTGTTTACATAGAAATCAATTCTTCTTTTCTTCAGAATATTATTTCTAGCATAACCTTTTAGAGACCCTGCACTTATTCTTTTCTATCCACAAAGTTCTGAATAGCTTCTCATTTGACCTGCATTTGAATAGCTGAAGACTGAATTACATTTTTAACTTCTCCAGATAGCAACTCCTACTTTAAGAACATTTGTTTTTATCTGCTATATACAGAGTTCCCTTCAGAAAACAAGCACTGCAGGAGCAAAAATCTCTCCCAGCAATCTAATTACAGCAAACAAATTCCCGAGGCCAAAAATTCACACCCCATTGTCTTCCTGGAAGATTCTGTCATGACCTTAGATCTTCACACCTTCTTCTGGAAAACTACAGGCAAAAGATGGAAGCACAGAGGTAATTTTTATTTGTCAGCCTGGGAGACAAATCCTAGCACTCCCGGTAAATTGCTGCCCAATTTCAAGGAGAGAGAGATTTTTGATTAGTCTCCTTAAGCTGTAGACCATGCAAGGAAAGCATAGACCTGCTACAGGGATGCCTCACACAGAATAACTCTCAGACACTGATGCAGCACAAAGCAGGCAGACTCAGAAGAAGAACCAGAGCAGAAAGGTTCATCTGGAAGAGCAGAAAGCTGTGGCAGCTCTTTCCACATTGTCACCCAGTTCTGCCCTCGGTGCAAAGCCTTCCTCCACTGAAGCGGGCAGATCTGAATTGGAACAGGATGAAGCTACAAATTACATAATTTATAAGCTCAGCCAAAATAATGTAAAATTAATCGTTTGTTTCCCTTCCCATGTATTTATAAACAAATACACCTTGAATACGCTCAAATATTGTTTATATGTGCTTTCCACAAATGCTCAAGCAATCATATGGCACAAGTACTACATATAAGTGAGCCTCTGAACTGATGCACAAGCATTCATAGAAACCATATTTTAAAACTTCATGATGAATAATGGTGCCAGGCACTCAAAAGTTTATCCAATTTTGTAGCAGAAGCTATCTTTAACATGCACCAGAAATTAACCACTTCGAGTTACACTTGAGTTTCAAATTTATCTGAATCAACATTTCCAGGGAAATTATCAATAACAATCTTTTTTTTTATTATAAATCTTCATTAAATCTGAATAATGAATAATTCAAAATATCAGCTTTGTTCTTAAAATGTAGTGAAGTAAAGTGAGAATCTACATTTATCAAATAAATTATTCATTGCAAGATTAGTCATTCTGTCCTGCCAATACATATCACACAAACAGATTCAATTACTAGAATTATGGCTTGAGAAGAAACCTTGTCTGATCTTAGCTTACAGTTTCAGCAAAATCACTTAGTCAAGCATAGGACTTCAACATAGAGGCTATCATTAAGATAATGTCACATATCAAAGAAAATAAATATAGTCTGAAGAAACCACTTAACCTGACAAATCTTCAAATAAAAACAAACAAGGTAGCTTAAAAAATAAGTTATATGACACCACTGAAATAATAGGCTGTTCTAGAAAGAAAAGGGAATTATAAATTTTTGAAGAAAAAGATGGTTATTAGAGAGTATAAATATTATAGGCACAACATTTTTGAATACTGATATGAAATTTTGCAAGAAAGTAGGAGTCTCTAATTTGTATTGCAGTCTGAGACTCAATTACTTTAGAAAGTATGACACAAAGAAACTTTTAATATTAGCTCTTCAAATTCTTTTGTCCCATTCAAGTACATCTAGTGATTCAGGTTCATCAGTACAGATAACCTGCACCAGAGCTTACATAACACTATTTTGTTGGAAAAAAGAGATTTCAATCAACTCAATAAATAGTGAATATGGAAACAAGATTAATTTTTCAAACCATGAGACAATATTAAAGATCTATGATATTTTAAACTACAGTGAGCCCTTATCCATTATTATTTGTGCATTATTTGTTATAACTCATAAATGTGATTCATTTAATTTTGCCTAGACTTTTTTATACTCAAGGGATATAATGACTGTTCAGAGTCAAATACAAAGTTGCACACACAAAAGTAAAACACAAAGACCAAACAGGTATTAATTTCAGAAAATACAAGCATTTCCTACCAGGAGCTTGAAAATAAGACAATAATTGAAGACATTATTATGACCATTGAATGATTTATAAAGATTTCATTTTTTCCTTCAATCTCCAGGTTTTAAGAATCCTAAAGAATAGGAAATTTCATTTCAAATGAAATAACTAAATCTCAAGTTTTCACAACTGAGAAACAAGCTTTACAAAACTTAGAAAATGTATTTTAAAAAATTAGAAACCAGAATGCAATTAAAATTAAATAATAGTATATTGTTGGGACAAACATATTGATACTGAGACTAATCTGATTCATGATTTATAATGTCTGCTATAGCAGATTACTTTCAACTGACTGACTTTTATTTCATATCATAAAATCACAGAATCATAGAATCACAGAATGGTTTGGATTAGAAGGGACCTTAAAGATCACCTAGTTCCAACCCCCCTGCCATGGGCAGGGACAGCTTTCCACTAGACCAGGCTGCTCAAAGCCCCATCCAGCCTGGGATTCAACACCTCCAGGGATGGGGCTGCCACAGCTTCTCTGGGCAACTTGTGCCAGGGCCTCAGCACCCCTCACAGTAAAGAATTTCTTCCTAATACCTAATCTAAACATCTAATATCTACTCTCTTTAGCAGGTTTGATGTCATTCCCCATTGTCCTATCACTCCATGCAATTGTAAGAAGTCCCTCTTCAGTTCTCTTATAGCCCCTTTAGGTACTGGAAGGTGCTCTAAGGTCTCCCCGCAGCCTCCTCTTCTCCAGGCTGAACATCCCCAACCCTCTCAGCCTGTCTTCACATGAGAGATGAAAACCTTCCCTCCAATATGTCGACTGCACCAAAGAGCTTCATGCCATCTTCAAACTTGCTGAGGGTGCCCTCAATCCCACTGTCCATGTCACCAGCAAAGATGTCAGACAGCACTGGTGCCAATACTGACCCCTGAGGAAGGCTATTATCATTAATAAAAGACAGCATTTCTTAAAAGCCAGTGTTTAACAAAAAATAGAACACATTCTAGGCACTGGCTTTATTCTCACTGGAGTGCAAAAGTTCTTCTCATTAAATCTTATTTGAAGAAGACATAATATTGAAAAAAATTACCCAACAGAGAGCATTGTCTAATGTCCAAGTGTATTTGCACTGAGTTAATAATGCAACCACTGTGGAAATATTTTTCAATGCCTCAGAAAAGCTTCATTAAAATTAGGAGCTGAAAAAAGACTATGCATCACATTATCTGTGTATTTATATTAACAGTCATATCCTGTTATTCAAACCCTTACAGAATAAAGCCTTGCTCTACAAAATCACCACAAAAATTACTAGATATATCTATGTACATAACTAGGAAATACTCCAGCACTACTGAAGTCAATGATTCTTCATACAGAAGCTTTAGTGGAGCCAGGGAAACTAATATTCATTAAAATTATCAACAGATATCATCCTTTTTAATAAACATATTTTAATATTGCACTTTACTTGTGGAACTTTACTAAAATCAGAAACTTTATTGATACTAGGGGAGAAATAAAATATGGGCTCCATATTATCCTAGGTGACTCAATTAAAGAAATAAGTAGATAGACAAATAAAATAGATAATAAAAACAAAACTGAAATATTTTATGCCCGCCCATATTCAAGGAAAATACAGAGGCTATTTTGATAAATATGAAAATCTAAACATTTCAATCTACAGTGACCATTTTAAAAATAAGTTGTTTAAATGCTAGGCTTGAAGGAAAAGAAAGTAAGTAGCAAATAACATCAGATGAAGGAAATGCAATTTAAAAAAAAAAATGTAAGCCAGACAAAATTGTATAGTCCTAACTGAAAGAGCACAGGAAGGATAATGTGACAGGCAGGCATGTACTTTTAGAAGCAACACACTTCATTTTGTACAAAGTGTTCCCTTGGCTTGTCAATGTGTAAAGAACAAACACCAACCAGGAGTCTTATTCACCAGATAAGGAATTGTGTCATAGCTGAACTCAATTAACCACCAGCTGAAGAATTTGATCCAGGAAGCTGAAGATGCTTAGGAACAGAATGAGTGAAAAGCAAAGAACAATTTTTAAATATTTTTGAATAATTATACTCAAGGAAAAAAAAAAGGATAAATTTAGAGAAATAAAGATAAAAAATACAGACAATCTCTTTAAAACAATTTCTTCACTAAGACAACTAGTGGAACATTATCTAGATATGATTTCTATAAGTTAAGTATATAACTGTGTGGAAAAAGTGACTGCCAATGGCTCATTTTCAAACTAGATTATGCTTGAGAAGGTCTCAGAACAGTTGAAGTCATTAATAACTTGATGGAACAGGAAATAGTCCTAAAACTTGGGCAAAGACAGAAGTGGAAGAGACTGAAAGCAATTTGAAAGAGAAGATCCAAAGTAAGTGTGATAAATTAGTGGAGAGAGGGAAATGAAATCACTTTGATGAAATTTTATAAAGTTTGAAGTTCTGCATTAAAAGAAAAACTCAAATATACAGTATCAAAAAGGGAAGGCTGGAAAAGAAAGAACTGGGTAAGTTGGATCACAGACTGAATATGAGTCAACTGTAGACGAACGTTTCAAAACAGAATAATATAATTCTGTGTTTATTAAAAATAAAGCTCTACATAAAACATGGAAGGAAATTATCCACTCTACTAATGACTAGTAAAGCCTCTGCTACATCTATTTTGGTCTCTCAATTTTAAGAAAGATGTGGTAAACTGGAAAGAGTCCTGAGGAGAACAAAGAACAAGGGGAAATTTATAAAATGTGACCTATCAGGAAAAAACAGAAGACTGAAGACAGAATTATAAACATCAGCCAATGCTGACTTTAAAAATTTTAAAGTCATCACATATCCTGTTTCCATCAAAGGATGGCAAGAAGTAATTAGCTTCATGTGTGAGAGAAGACTTAGATTAGATGTTAGGAAAACTCTTTATAGCAGAGAGACAGGCCCTCCTAGTGTGGGTACAAGAAGGCTGGTCGGGAAAGTAACCACAGCATTACTTTGCTCCAAAGCAAAATTTTCAGCTGAAAATGGAATAAGTAAAATGACTGCAATGAGAATAGGAGGAGGGAGACACTGGCTCTCCAGCAAATAGCCTCTTTCACTCACAGTCTCAGTTTGCCACGCCAAATACTCATTACCAACTCCTTTCCTGGTTAAAATTGGTACAGCTGCAATGGCTTGAAGTTTTTCTTGGTCTGTATCATCAGGTGGTATCAGACCTGTCCTTTGTCTATGAAATGAAAAGTAGGAAATTATTTTATCAAAAGACAGCTGTGGACAACTTGGGACAGTAGCCCTGCACCAGTGGCCGATTCCCTGCCATCTGAACAGAGTGAGTTTCACACGAAGCTGTGCTTGTACTTCAGGGAGGTACCATACTCATTTCTGTAATATCTTTTCCTCTCTGATACAGCTATGGTTACATCTAGCATCTCCCTCCTGCCCTTCCATTACACAGACCATCCAAGTTTATGGTCAGTCCCTAGCAAGCAAATGCACTGGACAAGAAGATAACAGTTGCAGCAAAAGAAACTCCAAAACTCACCAAACAAGGCATAAGGATATTAAATCTATAAACCTGCAGTTGCAGGAGAAATATTTATTTGCCTCCATCTTGATATTCTGGCCAAGCATATTTGTTTGGATTTGTAAATAGTCTGGTTCAAATAAGCTGTTTTTCTGAGCAGCTGATTTTAAAGTTTCCTCTTGTGAGGAAATTTTCTTGTTGTTTTGCAGATAAAAATCGAATATATTTTGAAAAGACTGTCTACATCCATGGGGGCAGAATAATATTTTGACAGAGGAAATGCCAATGTTTCTCTGCTTCATTCCTGGCCAAAGTCACTCACCAAGGTATGGGAGGTGCTGGGCAAAGGTCAGGCCTTTGGGTGCATTTTGGCTAAGTTTCTTCCTGGCTTAAGAAGGTTATTTGGGAACTATTGGCTCCAATGAATGCAGATAGTATCTGTGATTCTTTTTTGGGTAAGCCATTTGTTTGGTGTCTTTACCAACATGGAAGACCTTGTTTTCAAAGAGATAGTGACTGACAATTTGACTTACGCTCATCTCTTTAATCTGCTGTGGGCTGTAGTCACTGCTGAAGTGTGCTACAAGGAGCACACTGCAGTGCAGGATGCTGTTCAGGTGACAGCAGCTGACTGCTCCACTTCAGGATCTCCTTGGAAGTAAAGGCATTATCCAATCTATGCACAGAAAGTGGTATCATCATAAGGTGACTGACCTTCTACATAAGAGGTATCGATAACATTAATTTTCATGTTGCTGTTCTATGCTTAGGCTGCAGAGTATGGTACTACTCAGCTGCTTCTCCGCCTCAAACCTGGGGTGCCCCAGGGTGGCACCTGGTTCTTCCTCTTTCTGCCACAGGGCAGGATCTGAGGGCCCAAACTGCTGGACTATAACAGCCTTACTCAAGAACTCAGCTACCTGGTGTGCAGTCCCACCCTGACCCAACCAAAACTTCCTTCTGCCCACATTTGACCCAGCACGTCAGAGGGGATGAGAGGAGTTTTGTCAGATGCCTCGCCAGATGCTGCCAGATGTTATAGGATGCCTTGCCAGAGTTTACGCTGCAGCTGTTGGCTGTCACAGCTCCTTCTCTTACCTATTCCCAACACGGTACAGCTACATCTCACCGCTTTCTTGGAGCAGTTTCTCTAGCTCCAGTCAGGGCAGAAGCTTTGTGTAACACAGTGAAACTTCAGGCACTGAAGGGCAACACAGGCACAACAGCAACAGACAGAACAGACTGACAATTTCTTCAAGTATTCCACCTAAGAGCAGGAACTGACTATAAAAAAGTACTGGAGAACTGCATCAGCAAAAGGTTCAGAGATAAAATAAACACTATAAACATAATACAGCCTTTCATAGTAGGAGAAAGACCGAGGGAGGAGGAACAGTACAGCCTTTGCTGTTTTGACTGGCATCACTGCTTGTCTCGCTCTGACAGGTTGCCAGGTTAAGGTTTTGTTTTGAATCAGTCATTTCCCTTTGAACAGTGGCAACTGTTACCATTGTTACCCTGTTACACTGAATATAAAACAAAATTTCCACCAGCAGCTTTCCTACCATATGTTTATTCTAGGAGGCAGCAGGCAGCTAGGATTTGGTAGCAATCAGAGTGAGGAAACATTTGCAGGACCTGTCTCAACAATATGATTGCCTCAATCACAGCAATATCATACAGAAGGAGACACTGAATTTACAACTGCTGTCCATGAGACCTAACCTAAGAAATCTAATAATGTGAGGATTTTTTTCTCTTTAATTGAAAGGTTACTATTTCAAGAATCATCCCTCTAAAGTGTAAAGCATACACTTGAAGTATTAGCCCTGAAACTGTGTCAATCATGTTTTAACTGCAAAATTATTTAACAGATTTTTTTGAAACACTTTCACTTTTTCTCCACAATAAATCTAGACACATCCTGGAAAAAGCAGTTTCCCATAGAAAAGTGACATGAGGAGTGTAAAACAGGATTTCATAAGGTTTTCATATTAGCACATTTCATATTAGCACATTAGCATTAGGAAGATGTCTTTGAATATCTCCAAAAGCGATCATGATTTCCTAGTTACTCGGGGAAAATATTATTATAAAATTACTTCCATTTACTTACGATGAAGGTCTTTTCTTTCAAATCATTTAGATATGAGGAACTAGATATATTAAAATCAATGTAATCTCTCTTTATAAGAACACCTTCACAGTTAAATCAGATTATCATTACAGTGCTTTGTAGTTCAATAAAGCAGTTCAGTAAATAATGAGTGCTCCCTCTTTGTGTGAATTCCTAGAGCGGACGCCAAATTACCAGCGATCTCTCACTCCTAAACAAATTTTCTTAAATATTTGGTAAGATAGCTAGAAGTTCCTAGAAGTGGTTGAGAATAAACTACCCATATGGTCTCCTGGACTTAAAAAAAGCTGAAGTCTGATGTAATCTTACAGGCATTGGATGATAGTTTATTAATAACAGCTTGTATTTTTGAAAGAACCTAGAAGAGTTAGACTTCCAAATCCAAGTGCCCTTTAAAGGGAAATTGTTGCTAAATCCCATAGGTTCTTTTGAAATCCCAGACATCATTAAAAACTAGGAGAGGAGAAAGATACGTCGTTTTGACCTTAAAAGGAATCTACTGTCAATAATTTCAGCTGCTTGATATTGAATGAAAGGTATTTTTTTTATGAATGAGAATGAGTAGTCTTCGGCAATCCTAGAATTTAGCTGACATTCACATTACGCTTCTTGTAGGTAAAATAAATTTCTTATATCAAAGTAGTGTAGTTTATTCACTATTCTGCAAGTAGATAGATAACCACCTTTGACTTGTTTAACTGCACTTCGTTTTTTGAACATTAACAGGAACACTTTATATGTGTGAGATTTATGTCATGCTGAGACAATTTTTACAAGATCTAGAGACCAGAATGTGAAGAAAACAGATCTTTTAGAAGGTAAAAGAAACAAGACAAGGATGGAGGTGTTGAGCTTTTAATGAAATATAGATGCAGATATCATTGCAAAAATATATGCACAAGAAAAAAACCAGAAGTCTAATCGGTCAAAATTCATTGTTATGGCAATGGATCTGCCCCAGTAGGGTTTGGCTGTCCTTGTTCTAACAAGTAATTGGTCATTTCTCAGTGCCAAGTGATTTCTCTGAGCATTGAAGTTGTTGCCTTCAGTGTTTCAGCTGGAGGGAATAAGCTATTAAGAAAAATTACTGTGAAAGCAGACTATAAATAAATTGAAATACTGTATCGGAAAGGGGCCAGTCTCCACTTTTGCAAGTGGTAAATACAAGACAGGAACTCTTTTTTCCCAGTTTACCTCCTCTCCCCTCTACCTATTTATTTCCAAGCTCACAGAGTACATCAGGAAAAGCACTACCGAAAAAAAATAGGAGTAGGCAAGAGAGGAACACGCAATAGATGTTAAGATATGCACAGAAAAACATGCAAGTGAAAAATACACAAATTAAATTCAAGGTTTTTCAGTTGCTTTCTTTTATTTACTTGTGCTGAAGACTAACAAGCTTTTCATTACATCACATTATGTGCAATTAAAGTGTGTTACATTTCAGATTCTGAAAAACTGATGTGGTGAAGCAAGTTTCTGGAAAATATGTATAAAGATGTTTGGATTGAAGTATTTGTATCCTTTCACTTAATAATGCTCAGTTAAATAAAATCTGACAGCTTCCTTATTAAAACTATGAAGTGATGTAGAACATCCTCCCTCAAGGACTCCTCCAATGTAAAATAAACAGTATGTAAAGAGGGCGCACTTTTCTCTCGCCACAAAATGTTCCCATCTTTTGGCTGAAACAAAGAAACTGCATAAAGTTAGCTGCATGTCCCAGTAATCAAGGGAAGAAATTGGAAAACAACCCTGCCAATTGAAACTGCAGGAGTTTTTTTGGCCAATGTAGTGTCAACACAGTGTCCCTTTGGCCAACCAAGAGGTTACTGAAACAACAGAAAAAAAAATACTTGGAGTTGTCAAAAATGTCCATGAATAGATAGGGTCAAATTTTCCAAAGACAGAAGCCTTTTTCAAGCAGACAAAAGAATCAGCATGAATTATACACCTGTATTTGCCAAAGTGCCACATGAAAATGTCGGAGCATAAGTAGATGGAAACAAAGACAGAAAACAAACCAGTGGAAAATGTCCAGTCCTCACTTTTATTTCTTTTTTTTTCTTTTTTTTTTCTTTTTTTTCTTCTCTCCACCC
>VZTA01029333.1:87298-142116 GCA_013398855.1 Mohoua ochrocephala
ATTTTTTGCTCTCCAGTGTTCCAGATATTCCAGATAGTTGTGACTGTAGAATTGTCTGGAGACTTGACTGGATTTAGGGGATGAAACTAAACATGACTGTAATCTTTTTTTTTCAAATGTATTCTTACATTGGCGGACCCCCTATACCCTCCCAAGACCCTTAAATGAAACAGAAAATTGTTGACTAAGTCAGAAGACATCTGGCAGACTTAATGGAATGCACTGATTGTGTTCAATGACATCTGCTCCACAGAGAAGCATTACCTGGCTCTGTTCAGAATAAGCCAGCTGTCCAGTCAGCTGGAATGAGCAGTCAGAGGCATCTGAAGAAATCAGAAATATGAGAAATACATATTGCCTCCAGATTAATCGAGAAATGGCCCTTCCTGGCAAAAAGCCAGGCATCCAAAGAAAAGAGGATTGCCAATTGAAGATCATGTGTCTCTCTAGAAGTATTTCCATAGGGACATATCTTTGGATCAGGATGATGGGAAGGAGAAGATTTGCCAGTGTATACTCTACATCCACAAGCAGCTTTCTGAGAAGTGGCAGCCAAAATGGCTTTGTGGCTTACACGAGATTTACATTGAAACTCTGCTGCCAAATCAAGATTCTTGACTTTGTACACACTCTACAGGGTTTGTTTCTTGAACTGGAGGGAATAAGTTATTTACATCCTTTTATGGCAAATGACAATATTTCTACAAATATTCTAACCTCTTGCCACAGGGGAAAAAAGAACCCAATCACGTTATGATTCAGGTCAAACGTATACCTTAAAAAAAGTAACATAATAAAATAAATGTACAAAGAAGCATTTGGAGAAAATGCCCACGTAAAACAGCCTCTACCAGACTGCCTGAGGGACCGATTTTGTAAGATTCAAACTAGCATCACCATTCAGAAGAGCTTTAAACTAAGAGACACAAGGAAGAAAACCGGACTCCTCTCTCCAAAAACTGTTCCACTCTCCAAATCCCACTTTGCTACATAGGCAAAAGAAAAACAGTTGAAAGAGTCCAGTAAAAAGAAAAAAAAAATCAGCAGAAGCAGCAAAGAGAAAAGTATAAGCAGAGAATATAGGAGTAGTCATGGAGACAGATCAGTTACTGAAAGGATTATAAAGGATTGAGTGGAAATGGGTGAGGTAACAGAGAGACAACTTTGCTGTTTGGAAACCAATGAAAGGTGGCAAGGTTACAAACCAGAGGAAGTGAAACCAAGAGGGGAGGACATGAAATTAGACAGTAGAGCCATAACAAGACTTGATGGACTAACATTCATTATTGGAAAGTGGATATTGAAATATATGATAATCTTCTGAAAGCTAGAAATAAAATCAGGAGTAGAATACTGCCATAGTTTAATAAAGACCACTTCTGCAAATAAAAATCTGTAGCAACGTGGATAAAACCATAGCTTTTAAGGTCAAAATCAATTTGAATGAAGGGCTTTAAAATTAATTAGGGTCAGAAGTTTGCCATTGCCTCGCATGGATCAAATCTGAACCTGGATGAGGACCTCATTAATATTTTGTTGGAAAGAAAATGGCAATCAGAAATTGTATCATTGTGTGGACACATAAATTTCCCAGAAAATTGGAAAAAACATGCTACCAAACATGGCAGGACCTACTTATTCCTGAATGTGATAGCCAACATATTTCTTCACTAAGTGTACTGTGACTAATAAGTACCATTACAAAAAGGGTTCTGGTCAGCTGGAAATGACAGATCCAGCAAAAGACCTGGGCATAGAACTTAATCACAAGATTACGATGAGTCACCAGAGTGATGATAAAGCGCAATGTAACACTAGCCCACGGCAAAAGCAAAGTATTTCCAATAGAAATTGGGATGTGTTAATATCATTATAAAAGATAACAGTAAACGAAGACAGTGCTCTGCATTATGTTGTGTGCAAAGATGAACTCAGACCAGAATAGGTGGAAGGAACGTCCAGTCATCCTTGTAGGGAACTGAGTGCCTACTTTGGGAGGAGAGACAAAAATGGGAGCATAGATGAAACGTGTCTGCTCTCTATGAATTGTGTTAGCATCAGGTAAGAACTGGAGGACTAACTAAGGGGTTATGTTGGGAGGGAAATAAAGTGGCCTGAATTAATTTAGGAAAGAAAAAAGGAACAAGTTTCCTTACAATCAGCTGCACAAAGCCTTGAACGAGCTTCCTGAAAGAAGTGCAGGAGCAAAAAGTAATTCATTGGCTAATGATGAAAGATAATGAGGTTAGGAACGGGATTACATGATGCAGTTCATCCCCAGTGCAGAAGACTGCAAATAATGGTCCAGTAAAACCCTTCCCCTGTTCAGTGTCCACATAAAATTATTAAGCATGCCTGAGATGCAGCTTTTCATCCAGTAGATACCAAGCTACACATGCACAACAATTAACACCTGTGTAATATAGCACGTAGAATCAGAGAATCATAGAATGGTTTGGGTTGGAAGGGACCTTAGAGATCATATTCCAACCCCCCAATACATTTAATACGTAGTCCTCTACATGCTGTACAAAGCTGCAGTGATTTACATCAATGTAAGGCGCTGTTTCATGTGTTGGATTTTTTTTTTTGCACTGTATATAATAAGATTCATAAGACCTAC
This sequence comes from Mohoua ochrocephala, assembly GCA_013398855.1. Lineage (NCBI taxonomy): Eukaryota > Metazoa > Chordata > Aves > Passeriformes > Acanthizidae > Mohoua > Mohoua ochrocephala. The sequence goes on from VZTA01029333.1 coordinate 89,922, forward strand.
ACTACAGAAAATGTGGAAATACAAGCCAAATCTATGTAGCATCAACTAGTATCAAATACCACTGGCTTTTCACAATGCAAATTACATTTTTTTCTTTTCTTTCTTCCTCCCGTCTTCTGTTTAAAACATGAACAATAAATAAAACAAAAGGGTCACATTTAGAAAGCAGAGATGAAAATGAGTGTTAGCTTTGACATATATAGTTTAGGCTATGTTCAAAAGGTAGTAATACACTATATAATGTGCTTTTTTCTCCTCTGTCTCAAAGCCAAGTTCAATACTACACATAATGCTGTGTGTGGGTAAAGTTTTTTTCAGATCTTATTGTTGCAAATGTTACTTTTTTGTGTTATCTATGGTGGACCTGAGGAACAAACTGCTCCTAGCTGTCACTGAGTCAGTGGACTTTCAAAATGAATTAATCATTTATGACCACTATTAATTTATGTAGCTATGTAAGATAGAACAATGAATTCAGCATCAAAATTGCATTTTTCAGGAAATAAGTTAAGTGTCTGTGAGTATGGGGTCAGAAAATAATTTCTTCTCAATTTCAGCTATTCGTTTCAATGGATATGGGGATATTTCAGCTTTCCTTTACTGTAGGGGTGGTAGCTGTTGCTGTACAAAGACAAGAGATGAGATTTGGATTGAGGCTCCAGTGCAATGTAGTTTTCCACCCTTTCACACAGAATACGAGTCTTCCTTTATACTCTATATATGAGGACCAAATTCAGCAAAGAAAACTATATAAAATTGACATAACCATAAGAAAGTTCAGGGTTGAGCTCATAGAAAAATGGGAAAGATATTCTCTAAAATTCAAGAAACTTTTTGTATAAACTTTTCATCAGCAATATACAAAATTATACAAGCTACTGAAATTTCACAACTACTGTCAGAAGTGCAGTGCTTGAGCCTACGCCCTTCTGACCTCAGTTAAACTCAAAATTGTCCTCTTGATGTAAACTTCCTCTCTAGCCTGCACAAAAAATAGCTTGACCATTCCAGGTAATGAGCAGAGTTACAGAGCTTGTATGGCTCATTCAGAAAGAGTTAATATGGAACTTGCACATTACATGGGGATTTCTGCATCTATAGCAGGTAGGCACACGTGACATACACAGTTGGACAGGAATGAAGGAGGGAGGAAAAAAGATTCATAAATTAATTACACTTTCCACATCCAGGTATCTACCCTTTAAGGTCCGCAAATGAGATTTTAAATATCTGCAAACCACATCTCTCAAACCACATACAGAACAACAACTATGTTACTTAACTTCAGACTGCACTTTGAAGTATGTAAAATCTCAAAGACTACTGGAGGGCACATGTAACTTCCTCTGAAAAATCAAGCTTTGAGCATTCAGGCTGCTTCTCAATGTGCTCATCATAGAAAAGTATAAGAAGTTTAGAAGATAAGTCACAGGAAATGTACTCAACAGCATTCTTCGTGATTTTGCCAGAATATGAACACAACAGACCTCCAGTGCCAAGGACAGTTTTGGTCTATTTGCCTGTGTTGGGCTCATTAGGGAACATTTTTCCCTCTTTCTTTCAGCAGGGCATCTAAGAAAATGTGGAGAATGGCATAAAATCAGCTCCACCAAAATGAAAATACATAACCTATTTGAATAGAAACTAAGATTGTTTTCATTATTACAGCAAGTCTTCTAGGATACAAGTCCTAATATTTTAAGATGTGCTTGTATTGCAACAAGTGATTCAAATCATTTTCAAACTTGAATCATGGGTAGATTGTTTGCAGTATAGCCGTCCATCTGGAAATTTCAGATTTTGTTTATCTATTTTCACGAGAATTTTGACACATCAAATACTTGGGGTTGCAGAAAATGACAATTCATTTTGACTACACACTGTCTAGGTTAACACTTGTCAAATGAAGAATGCTGAAATCAAAACAGGATTTGTATGTGTCACTCCATCAATTGCAATCTTCCTGGCTACTGGTCCAAATTTTAGTTACTGCTTCAATACTGTTCAAGAAGAAAAGCAGCACTCAGATAATTGTCAATTCTGTAGCACGAAGGGTGGAGTGGCATTATATGTGTCTAACAATAATAATATTTCCACCCTGTCCAAAAATACATGGAGCAACTCTTGAGGCCTCTTCGCTGGTAGCCATCACACTGGGGCTGAGAGCAGACCAGCCTCACTGGGAAATGATTGAAGCAAAGCCTTTGAAAAGAAAGTTGAGTAGACCTGAACTAGTCCTAGCTGGATGTGTGAGCTAGGCAGCAAGCTTTTAGGCAGTAACGGACACTGAGCTTGGCTCAGGAGTCATGGCTTCACTTGAGAAAAAGTGGATTCTCATTAAATACCCACCCAAACAATTGTAAATCCCTTGTAACCAGCTGTTCCCACTATCTTAGATTTACACAAGACATAATAAAGAACCAAAGAGGAATTTAAAAGCAACCAAAAGCCAGAGCAGTAGGAGAAGGTTTGGATCCCAACCTGCCTGAGCTTGGAAGGGCTTCACACATTCTACTTTTCAGAGCCCATCTGCAGTTTTAAGTGTGTTTGTCAATTTAAATTAGACCTTTAGAAGCAAAAAAAAAAAATAAATTATTTTACCACTAATTCTTTAAGTGTTACCTTAAAGCTGGGTAAATCATTTGCACTGAAATTCTGGCTCATTCCAATGGGCCCTGCCTTCCAGGCTACACAAGTTTATGAACCCCAGAGCATTCAAATGAACTCTGCGATGCCGTTGTCCATAAACACAACAAGCTCCAAAATCTCCCTCCACAAGGAGATTGAGTCCCTTACTCAATACATGCTCTGAATTCCTCTTCTTCTGCCGCCTCTAATCCTCTCAAACACTTCACGCTTTCCAAAATCAACTAAATGGAGACCTAAAATGTTGAAGAGATGAAGAATGAGATAACTCAGTGTTAGTCTGATTCCCTTCCAAGCACAGAAAACAAAGCCTAAAGGTTCACTTACCCTGTGGAAATTAAAGATTTTCAAGATTAAAACAAGCCTAACCTGCAGCCTACACCAACCATAGATAAGGAAGGGCCTTCATATTTATCCATATTTATTTTTCAGGTGCACAAACTGCATGCACCACAATTCTCCGAAAACTTTGCGAAACACATCACACCATGGCAAGCAGCCATCAGAAAATGACCAGGACAGCTAAAGGAATCATTTATAAATGAACATTAAAAAAAAATGCACTTAGTGGATTATTTGCTGTGAAAAGTAGCTAGGATGAGAGCAGAGAGGTACATAAAAACCTTGAAAATATTTAATTGTTTGTTTTTAATGGTTTGATTTTTCAAAATAATTGTTTTCTTTTAAAATGTATTTAAAATTAAGGAGGATTAAAAATCCCACAATTATATGAAATAAAGTATTTTGGTGCAGAAAATGTTTAATGTAAGCAGAAACAATGTTTTATTTGCATTACATTTGGATGTTTTCTTACAGTGAGCGAAACAAAAATTTTTCACTATGAGTCAATCTGACATTTTTTTTTTAGTTTTTTTAGTTCAGAAAGTAAAGTGAAAAATTAATTATTCATTAAGACCTAATGACAAAGTTTTCACTGGAAAGAGGCTGGAACTTTCTACCAAGTACAAATAAAGTCTTATTTGTTTATTTAAATTCAGTTCAGTAAGTGACTAAGTCCAAGTATATATATAGAAGAAAAGAACTGAGGCTAACTTCTCACTTTCCATGATTTAGGAAGAGTGCCTCTCCCCAAATGTGACATTCACATATATATTTCTAGCTCACATATATCACACATCATCTTGTACGTGGATATCAGGTTGCCAATGTGTCCTGTAACCAATGCATCGCTTACCCTGCCTGAACCCAACCTGGTCCTATTAGGATGAGGTCACAAAGTAATGGAAGCGTTAATACAGTCATGAATCTGATGTTGAGTTTTACTGCTGAAAGACCAGCCAGAAGTTACGCTGTGCATTTTACCCCATACAAATGTCTGTCAAACCGGCTAAAAGTAGCCACTGAAACAGATACTTTAAACTTCATCTTCAAGCACACTATGCAACCTGGCTTAGTGGAAAATGCATATCAGCTACTATGCAAGGGGCCTGACACACTAAATTTATAGATCATAAAACATGAAGAAGACATTGGTTTTCTACCTGAAGATATTCAACAGCTGTGTTTATTCTCAGATTTTTTTTACAGATAGGGAATCAGGCACAATGCCTTTTTTCTAACAGGAGTAGGAATTCTTTTTAATTCATTTTCTGAAGCCATTAGTTTCTGCCTTAGCCACTGTTAGCACTGTACATGCTTTCATCGAAATGACTCAGCCGTAACTATTTTCACTGCAGTTAGGCACAGGCTTCATAGTTTCCAATCTAGCGCTATTCTTTGTCATCTTTCTTATTCCTAACTCTGAAATTAAGGCCTTATGTTTAAATAATCTGTCTTAGAACAACTGCTGAAAGAATTTATCTGTGACAATACTTGGCAAACTCAGATTTCTGGGTTTAACCCACTGAATCATTTCTAAGCACTTTGGCACCCAGGTACTGCAGCATTTGAAATGCCACCTGCAACACAGGAGTCCAGAATTTCTGACAGTGTTTTTCACAGGCCAAAATTACCTTAGTGCAGACACAGAGCTGCCCATCCAACATGCTCTGGTTGTCCCACACAGTTCATGAGAGTCCACGCAGCCGTGGATGCATCCTAACAAATCCTCTGAGGATTTCCCACATGCAGACATTATCAGCAAGTTACATAGCTGCTTTTGTGACTAATGCTCCAAACGACACGATGGCTAAGGGATGGCATTCCTCATGCACTGCAAGAGCCAAGCATAAATTAGACAGTTTTCATCTTTTTTTTTTAAATATTATATGTCCACCCACCAACACCAATTTTCAGCCTTCTTTTAGTCTTCAAGATTCTGGGTTTTTTTTTGTTTGTTTGTTCACTGGAGCCTGACGGGAGGCAAAATTTACTAAAAAAATAACGGAATAACCTCTTTCCTGTCTAATGATTGGCACTGAGAGGAACTTTTAAGTTCTGGAAAGTCTGAAGGTCTTCTTCATAAAGCTGATGAGCTTCTCATCATTCTACAGGCATTTTTGTAAAATTACCTAGGCAAGAGTGATCCTAGCCAAAACCAAGATTTATTAAAAACAGAGAAAATGGAATCCAAAGAAACAGTTTCCTGAATAGCAGAGAACTTAACGCTTCAGTGAAACTGGATTTCTGTGATGGCACGTGGCAGTGATGGGGTCAGACACATAACTTCAGGTAGTTCACAAAATAAGGATACCTGATACAAACATCACACTGTTAATATGTTTCATCCTCACCTGAATATACATTGGAGTACATATACTCCTAGTAAAATATCACAGTTCCAAATCTCTAGCTGCCCAATATAAATACTTCGTATGATAGATACACAAATTAAAACACAGTATCAGCTTACAGAAAAGTATATCCCTCAGGATCGCTTCACATTGCAACATCCGCACAATGTAGATAGTTAAATTATTTTGTCTTCTGTCTTTAAACTTAATAAATAACTAATGGTAACAAAAAAAAATAGTGATTTTACACTGCTGAAGACATTACTGGAGCAACTCATGCAAAAGTTGGGGAAAAGTGACAAGCTTTCATCAAATGAGAGTTGCTGTTTCTTTTCAGTACTATCATTTCACCTAGTAACAGGCATTATCTCTCTATACAAAATTTTGCCCTACCTTGCTTTACTGCAATATCTCAGAAATATTGAAAGTTCAAAATATCTGCTGTTCACCTGCTCATTAGCTTCTCCCCCTGTCAGTCACATCTATAGATAAAAGAGAAGGCAAGTGCAAAGATTAAACTGTTCTACCCTTGCTAACCATGCCAAAGACTGTATGCAGCGGGAACGCTCAGAGATCCTGGCTTTCCAGCACAGTGAGATTTTCAAGGCCATGTTTCGTAGGGTCACTGTTGTGCTAAGCCAGAGCTGTGTCACTTCTCTGATACTTCCTGAACTGAATGACACCTGCCCACATCAGCAGGAAAAAGGTCAATGTCCTATACTGGCAGATGTGCATGAGAATGGCTGGATTTTAAAGACATACCATGTTCAGTCTTCAAGCTGTTTCTGGCCTCAACTTTTCATAGACTGTGGAAAAGAGAAAGGAAATCTATACAATAGCACACATTTTCATGACAAATGAAAAAAGTTTTCTACACCTTAAAATATTGTTCTCAAGTTTCCTTATGCAATCATTGCCTCCATGTGTTTAAATATACCTATTTATTGAATTTATTGGCTGAACATACTTTCATCAAAATGACTCAGCCATAACTGTTTTCACTGGAGTTAGGCACAGGCTTCATAGTTTCCAATCTAGCGCTATTCTTTGTCATCTTTCTTATTCCTAACTCTGAAATTAAGGCCTTATGTTTTAATAAGTGAAGAAGATACAAGATACACTACTTCCACAATCCAATAAAACTTCTCTTTTTTTAGGCATATTCACACTGGGCTGAGTCTTTATTTACAAAATGGTTAAGGTTTCTAGTTATTGAAAGAGATCAAATATATACTGAACTCCACTTTATCCATTACAGAAATCAGCTTCAGTGTTTTGTTACGAAGCTGTAAAACACAGCACCAAGGAGAACCACAGATTCCAAAACTCTGTCAGAGAACCCCTTGGGCATTTCAAGAGCGATTAAATCTACAGATTGTTCAGGACAAAATAACTTGGCATGCTTTTTGGCACCAGAAAAAAAAATACCACCATTTCTAAGACCTCAGTTTCAGTTTGCTCCTGATTTCCCAAACATCTCAAATTCTCACTGCTGGAATTCCTCATGGCCGAATTCCTTCCAGTTTTTGTTGAAGAGCCTTCTTTACAGAAATATCACAAAATTATCTGATGGCAAAAATGGGTATTTTCTAAACCCTCATCTTAACTATCTAATCCTTGCATTTAAGCCTTCATCTTCATTTCAATCATAACTGAAGGCTCCAAGCCTGATTTAGGGAAGTCAGGAGGTACAATCCCTTGGTTTAAAATAAGAAGTAGACAGAACAGCAACAATACTGTACTCCCACATTCTGAAAAGCCGTTTCAGACTCTGTAAATGTATCCCCACAGTCTGCGGAGATAAGGATAGGAAAAAACCCACCACCTGAGAACCCCTTCCATGTGTCTAGGAAGGGCAACGCAGACCAGCACAGACTCTTTCACTCACACAGGAGTAAGGTTTATGATCAGGGTTGTTGTTTCATGCTGACCTGCTGAAACAGCCCAAAAAGCACACTACCCCACAGGTACAGCATCCTGCTTTTAAACAGAACTGCCCCATAAAACTGAACATCTGTAATTCACTGCGGCGTCAACACTGCATCATCTCAAGCACCTAACAAGACTGTACTGCAATTTCAAAGCAATATCAATTCAGACTTCAATCAAATTACATGGCCTCAGTTTATGCCACTCCCTCCTGTCCACATTAACTTTCTTTTTTTTCACATTATTAGCTTTCAGTTGGCAAAGTTTCCTCTTCTGACACCTTTTGCACTTGTATGAACACTCCAGCAATCAGAGCAGAGGGGTATGAAAAGGGCAGCTGATCCCTTTAAGTAATAGTACAGATTGTTTAGGAAACTACAGCCTCTATTCCTCACTGACTGGTGTCAATGGCAATTAGCCATAATGGTATTTGCAATGTTGCAGTGGAAGGAACACTAATCCGTGTTTGTATTTACATCAAATTGTGAGCCTAATCTATTGGCACTGACTGGTGCTGCAGCAGGCAAAAACTCAGAGACCGTAAATCTTATTTTCACATTGAAATTTTGCGACACAAGAACTGTACTTCCAGGTACTTTTGTACTCTTTTGCTTGTCAGAAATGAGGAAAGAAAAAACAGCCATGCTTAAAAAAACTGGGACTTTTCTATATGGAAAGTATTGCCTTTCCTTCAGAAAAGCCAACTATTCAACCTTTTTGAAATTTGGTAAAAGAAAACCAAATAATTTTGGCCGAAGCCACACAGAAATAGTTTGGGGGTTTCCCACAAAAAGCCCTGCAAGTTTCTAAGAAATTTAGATACTATCTGGAAGTACATTCAAAAAAGTCTTTCTCCCTTTCAAATAAAGATTCAGACACAAAGGTCATTTAGGGTAATCTCCTCCTTCTTATTTCGTCAATTATGCTTCTGAATCTAATTTTATCAGAAGGAAGTCTCTCATCAACTACTATACTTTAAAAAAAAATTAAACAACTTTCATGGCTTGCATAAGGAAAAAAAGCCATTTTTATCTGTGTCTGCTGTCTGCTGTACTGGGAACCTCTGAAAAACAAAACCACCAAGCATCACTGGTAAGTGCTATTACACATAAATCCAACTGCTCATTATAAATTCTGACCATGCTCAACTGTCCAGTTCAATCTCAGATGAAGCTAAAACTGGGCAGTGCTACTGAAGAGAAAGATGGTGACAAATTTCAAGTATCAAAATATCTTACACTGACCAAGAGGATTTATGAGCCTGAAACCATCTGACCTCAATTTGAAAAAATTTGGAAAATTTTACTGTTGATTTGTATTTGAGGAAACAAGAATAAAACGCATAATAAACCATGATCTATGCATGAGAACGTATCTAAACAGCTGAATATATAAATAAGAGTTTTTCTATAATCCAAGAAAAACAGCAGCAAAAGAAAAGACAAAAAAAGCAGGCCAAGAAGAGAGAAAATTTTTCACTTAATTTTTCTCCATATGCACAGCAGGTTTAAAAGTCACATAGATGTATAAAACTTATATTCAGAGAAATATGGAGAAGAACAAAGAGAAATATGAAGGAAAAAAATAAAACCAGAGAGGGAAAAAAACAGACTTCACATACACTCTTAAATAAATTTCCATGCAGGGGGAAAAAAAAAGCGAACTAAAATTTCAGGAACAGAGCACTTAGAATTTATTATTGCACTTCCCAATACCACAGATATAGGCAAAATCAGAGCATGTAAATGAGTTCATTTAAGTCTCATATTCCTGACACTTTTCCAACGAACATTTCAGACTCATTTTGAAAAACACACCCAAGACAGATTTTCTTCTGGTGTTTGCCTGAATGGCACTCTTGCCTCTGCATAAGAATGCTACACTGTTTTCAGATCCATTCCAACACTTTTCCTAGTGTTTCACTTTGAACTGAAGAAAATGAGAATTCTCAAGACGCACCCTTTTAGAAAACTGAGTCACATCAGGTCACAATGATTTGGCTTCGATGGCTACATAAAACATTGCAGTTGGCACAGATGTATCACAAACAGCTTGGTAGTGATTTTGAACGAAATGTGTATGCTTGGAAGCTTGCTGAAAGACGAACACGGAGATGTAGATTTTCATTTCTCAATTCTGTTCTTCATGCTGGCAAAGCACCTGCATGTTACAGGCAAATGCCAAACTCTGTTTGGATGCAAGAGTTTACTCCCTCTGTCATTTATACCCACTTTCATGGCATTCTCATGTAGGCTTTCTTCTCTGTTTATTCTCAGCTTAGTGGTGTGACAGCCTCTGGTGTTCCACCCCAACAGTAAATCCCATTTTCAAAGTGCCTTCTCAAGAACCACACTGTAAGATTCATGTGTCTGTCTTCACCAGAAACCATTTTTAAGGATTAGCTGGCAAATCTGGGGTTCAGAAATTTCTGCCAGTACCAGGAATATATCCCAACTCCTCTAAGCAATAATGAGAAGCTTCCAGCTCCCACCTTGTCACAGCTGGGCATGAAGAGGACAGAACTGAAAGTATTGATGTGGCTCTGTGGAAGAAATTCATGCAGAAAGCAAAAGGGATGAGGCACTATTTTCCCCCAGCTTTACCCTACGATAAATTCACTGACTGGAAAGGAGTCACCCTGGAGTAGAATTAATATAATACAGTGATAAATCAGGCCTATTGATGCACTGACAGTGCCCCTGTAGGACCTTCTCAAGCCGCCAGCCTACTGAACATTGCTCACAGCATTGTCTTCCCAAGCACTGTGCCATGCCATTTCCACAGACAAATTGTTTCCTGACACAGCAGAGACAGATCTCCATGCTTCCTGCTTAGCTAATGCATTATAACCACTTTGTTTTGCACTGGTTGCCCTCTAATTTGTGTGCAAAAGGATTTCTGAGTCAAGCACACAGCCCTCAGCTGTGGCAAATCCATGTGGAGTTTTGACTCCTAAAGCATCCAAAGATCACAGAAGTTACAGATGCAAAATGTACTTCCCTAACTACTTTTATGATTTGATTATTTGAAAAGCCAGGAGAGAAAAGATGGATCAGGATACCGGAGCCAAGAATGCTTTCTAAGGAGGCAATGATAGCCAAACTCCTGGCCTTGAAGTCCAAGGTAGCAAAGGATGCCCTGAGGAAATATTTATACATCTCCTGGCCTTTTTTGGACTCCTCAAAAATTTTCTGGCTTTTGTTTTCTGACAGATATTAAACCCAAGAGGCAGTTTTAGACAGTGAAAAATTATGTCTGGTCATAATTGCTCGGTAATTAGCAGCTCTCAGCAGCCGCGAGCCAAATAATAAACGTTTCTTCCAAGTATATCTAGTCATTGTTTTGATGACACCTTTCCAACTCAAGGCTTCTCATTTCTGGCCAATGTCAAAAACGCCACAGGGGTGGGGCAATGTAAAATGAAAATCAGACTCCTCTTTGGAAATCAGATAGGAGGAAAAATACCTTAAGAAAAGAAAGTCCAAAAACCGGGACTGTTCCAGCCTTCTTTCAACAACTCCAAGAGACCTTTGATGGTGGAAACATTCTGGTTTTCTCCTGCAGATCCAAAATGTCAGTAGATTATATGCTGTTCCAGGCAAAGCTACAATGACAAAAATCAAAATTTATATTCAACAGACTTACTTCATGCCTACCCTGAAAAGTTCTGTCAATATTTAGAGGAGAGAAGGAAGGCAACGTGAGAAGGAAGATAAAACACAGACCACCATCTCTACAAACTTCTCCACCACTGTAAGCAGAAGACAAAAAATCTGGGGATGTTCTTGCCTCAGTCCCCCTGTAATTAATAGACAGAGACACTGTTATGGACAGAGTCCATTCGCCATTTTACACATCTGCTCTAGGATAAGTAGAGCTCGTACCTACAGTCCCTTAACCACACTGGCTTTACATGCACAGATTATAACGGGATGCTCGAGGACTACCACAACAGCACGTTTGCACTTCAGATGCTGTTACATTTAATTAGATAAAGTCCGCCCTCTTTCTCTAACCACATGGGCCAACTGCTCTCGTAGGCCTAAATGAAGAAGTCTCCTTCAGAAAAGAACGACTACCATCAAGGAAAAACATGGCTGTTTGTCCACAATCTTCAGGAAACACTCAGGGGCATTGGAGACAGAGAACTATTGGTCAAAAACTTGCAAGTTGCTCTGTCCCAAAAGGCAGAAAAATAGATGCAGGTCTAATGCTAAAGGGGTAGTTCCAACACATCTATAGCTGTTTTCTATCCAGACATCTGTCCCACCTTTTCTAACAGGAGTATATCTTGGGTACGTCCACAGTCCAGAAGGCCGACTGCATCCTGTGCTGCATCCAAAGCAGTGTGGCCAGCAGGTCAAGAGAGGTGGTTCTGCTCCTCTGCTCTGCTCTCATGAGGCTCCACCTGGAGTTCTGCATCCAGCCCTGGAGTCTCTAGCACAAGAAAGACATGGACCTGTTGGAGCGAGTCCAGAGGAGGGCCACAAAAATTACCAAAGTGTTGGAGCACCTCTCCTGCAAAGAAAGGCTGAGAGAGTTGAGTTGTTTGACCTGGAGAAGGGAAGGCTCTGGAAAGACCTCATTGCAGTACTTAAAGGGGGCTTTTTTACATGAAAAAAAAAAAAGAGGGAGAATGACATTTTAAATGGGCATATAGTTATAGAACATATGGGAACAATGGGTTTAGATGAAAAGAGGAGAGATTTAGATCAGATGTTAGAAAAAAGTTCTTTACTCTGAGGGTGGCGAGGCACAGAACAGGTTTCCCAAGAGAAGCTGTGGATGGCCCACAAGTTCAATGCCATGTTGGATGGGGCCCTGAGCCTTTCTATGAGTCTATGATTTCCCTTCCCTCTCTACTCTTTCTGTGGAAAGACATTTTGTCTAACTGTGAATTGGCTGACAAATAACCAAGGGCTCAGCCCAGATGTCCCTCACTCCTCAGGGCTAGGAAACTCCATCAAGAGGATGGGGAATATACTTCAGAAATGGGGGGAGGTACCTATTGTGTGGCATTTCCAGACTCCAGAGCCACTCTTCTAGAGCCCTCACACACAACAGGGTGCTTTGAAGGTTCCACCCCTCTTCTTGTATACACTTCCATTTGTTTTTAAAACAAAGCAACCTCCACAAACCAAGAAAGACAGAAGGCCAGGAGAAAAAAAAAACACAGATTAACTAGATATCCCATATATTTACTTTAGACTTCAGTGCTAGTGACAGTCTCTATGTGAATAAAATAAACTAGCACATTGACAAATTATCCAAGTTTGAAGGAATAACAAGAGTTGAAATTATTGCAATTACACAATGTTCACAGAAATGCCAAACTGAAATTCTCTGAACTGTAAATGAGACCTGAGGGTCAGGTTCTGGCCCAGGAAACACATGAGAAATCTCAACCAAAGAAGTGAAGTAGCACTAACAGTAATCCAGTGCAGGACTGTGTGGGCTGCCTCTTCCCCGGGGAAATTTTCCCACCATTTAGGCTCTGAGTCTTTGACTTCAGCATTAAAAGTACTGTCTTCTTGTAAGCTCAGTCATTAAACCTTTCTTGCTCCTCTACCGTTTACTTTCTTGGAGGAAAAGCTGACCCTCAGCCATGAGAACACAGCATCCTGGGCAACCTGACCTACACTTACTGAACTCCATTTCTTCTCCACAGAGACAGGTGCCTAAAACACCAAGGGATGCTCTGCTTTAAATAACCGCAGTCCTTCTGAGATGACTTAAAGGGGATACACACGTCATTCTGCAGCTTTAGGTCCACAGTTTAAACTCAATTCTACTTTAACAGCAGATAGAGTAGGGAGCGAGAGAAGTAGGATCTCCCTAAATCTAAATAACACTACATTTTCTCAGCCTAAATGCACGACAGATCCCTTTAGACATAATTGCCTATGGTTGCCACAACTGCCAATGCCTCAGGGAGGATTTCTTTCAGTCCAGGATAACCAAGAGATACTTCACATATTCCTCTGCCTGCCCAGCTTGCTTGCTACACTTTGACCACTGGACTGTTTTGACTTTGCACACCTTCTGCACATCACCAGCATGATGGAGACAGAGTTGTTTCATCTACTTCCCATTCCCATCTGATAAGAACCTGGTGCAAATTATAACTACTTTCATATGTTATAAGTTGGCAGAGAACTTACCTCGTGATCTTCCAAAAAGGCTTTTATTACTGAGCTTCACACTAGGTGCTAAATTCTGATTCTTTAACACTTTTCATGTAACTTACCTTCATTAGTTAAATCAATGCTGATGATATCCCATAGACTTGCAGGGGGTTGCACCTACTTATGCATGACCCTGGAAGCCTTTTTAATGGGATGTTGTGGAGTATATTTTGGCAGGACACTGAAAACAAGTTTATTTTACTTGCAAGATCACATAATCAGCTCAGCAGTGCTGAAATGTGGCAATGAAATCCTCTCATCGCGTAGAGATGATGATCAGCAATACTACCAATAGATAGGAAAAACTAACCGAGTCGTCCTAGTCACTGGATCTTACTTGCATTTAAGGCTGACACATACATAGCAATTTGCCTCTGTTCTACAGCAGCTGCAAACTATTAACTATGACAATGAAGTTGATTTTTAAACCAACAAATATGACGGCTATTATGAAAGTTTTACCACTGTCACATGGTGTGCAGTCTTTAAATTCATCCCTTGCTGTGTGGCTGAACTTTTATTGAATTTTTTTTTTAAATTAAAAGAAGGTCATGCGAGGACAGAAAACCTCTGTGTCAATCAGACTGTGCAGTGCACAAAACTCTTCCAGAACTCTCATAAAAGCCAAGACCAGCACACTGCACTTAAAGCACAGTGTTGCAGAGATACCACAACTGTATTTGACAGATAAAAAGATACTCCCCCTCATTCCCCATTGCTTCTTTCCGCCTCCAAAATGCCATCATCTTTGCTGGGTTCCCAGAAAATACAGAACTGAATGGTCTATTTGCCAACTGAGGGAGTTTTCAACATAAGAAACCTTCAAAATTATACCCATGGTCCAAAGCACACACCTTTGCTCTAATGCACTGATAGAAACAAGTCAAATGAAAACCAGCTTCCAATCCAAGACTTACACAGCGAAGAAAAAAAAGGATTTTATTTTCTTTTGACAGCATGGGGTGCATTTGAGGAATGCTTAGTGTCAGATATTCGCACAAAATGTCTCTCATCATGTACAAATAAATTGTGGCCAAATAAATCTGTAAAAATCAAGATGCAACCTTTAGATAATGTTCTATTTTTTCCCCTACATGCCCAGTGACACAGGACAAAAAATTTTTGAATTCTAGAAGCACTTATAACTATTCAGCTGAAGAAGTGATTCCTCCTGGTTTCTATTTCCATTCATCTTCTTTCTCACCTCATCATATGAGCTACCCTTCTCCTTCAAAAGAACTGTGCAGAAACCCACAGGCAGAGCAGGGGGTGAGCCTCACTATTTTACATAACAAAATCATATGCATCAAAACACACACACACAACTTCCCAAATGTCTGAGGTTAGTTATCCTTCATGTCCTGACAAGTTACACCCACCTTTCCCAGAGGAACTAACTCACTCCATAACAAATCCCAGATTTCTGTTAAAACAGCAAATAAATTAGGACCACCTACCACCCAATCCTGCAAGCACTTACTGGTAGGCATCCCTGCATGCCTACTGCCATGCACAACCTCAGAGTTTCAGCTGGCCCGTCCGTGACACAAAGTGCCGTATCTCCGGCAAATGTTTCCAGAGTTATGCTCCATTGCTAGGTCAAAGTCAGCTCAATTCTCTAACCCCTGGTTACAGTCAGCCTCCAGCACTGGCTTATGTTGGAATAATTCATAAGAATGAAACACGAGTTTGGATTTCAGGATAAGGCCCCCAGTCAACATGTGGGAGCATTTATGACTCTGTGAGACCTACGTTAAAAAATAACTTTAAAAGAGACAGCATTTCCCTATGAGTGTCCAGTTTTCCCATGTTCCAGTTTGCTCTTTCAAGAAGACTGGTAGGCTGAGATATTGGTCACTATGTGAAAATGACAACATTCAATTAAAACAATAGCAATTTTCAAGTGACGCTTTTTTTCAATAGATGTATGACATTCCTAGACATTCTATTAATTAGCAGGCCCCAGGCAACACATTTGGAAAAACAGAACAGTCTGGCCTTTGATTTTTATCCAGGCCTTACCCAAGATCACACAGAGGTAGCCAGACCGCTGATAGATCCCCCACACAGAGCACACACCCCCAGCAAACAGCTGCGCTAAGAACTGCGTGTAAATCACTTTGAAGAATACTCAATCTGCGGAGAAAGAACGAACGATTTATTCATTAATAAAAAACTGCTGGTGTTGGACTGGGCAATCAGAATTTGCTAAATGGACTCTACTAATAAGTCCCAAATTTGTTTCTGTGTCCTTTTTTCCAGTTACCTGTTTTAACTTCACTTTAAAAGCCGTCCTGAATGAAAAACATATCCTGGATGTCTTCTGTATTTCAGGACCAGGAATTCAAACAAGCCCATTACTTTCAAAGTATGGAGGTTATTAATATCCTGATGAGCATCTGAAATTAGCAGCATCGCATGTTCTACACCTACATGATGGTTATCTAGGAAACTGGCATCCTTGTTACACCTTTTCTGGGCGGCTATAGTTATAACCCAAAAGCACACTGGATGAAAAACACCATCTCAACAGATGTTGTAAGATGCCAGCTGAAACACTCTAGCTTTTGATACTCCCACCTGCATTAATAATTTGTGGTTGCATTGGATAAAGATCTGTGAGTTCCTTCACTTTTAGGAATTTATTAAGGTAATCAAAACTTTGGAATCTTTCTTACTGGTTGTATTATTCATTTCATCTGTAGACAATAATGGTCCTCTTACATTAAGGATAATTAGGGCCTTAGATGGGCTTTCCACATTTTTCAGTGATGTAGCTGTAATTAAAACAAAATCCAAAGGGAAAAGGGGAGGAGTATTTGATCTTGAAAGAAGCCAGACTGTCTGGAGGATATGTATTTTGAAGGTTTTATTGGTAGTCCTCAGAGAAAGGCAGCTATAACCTAAGCTTGGAGGCTAGCAAGGGCTATGTGGGTTTGTGTGGGAGGGGGTTAAGTCTAATTTGTAAATGGTGAGTTATTAGCCCTGACATTTGAGAATAGACACTGTATTGTGTTGATGATGAGAGCAACCCTAGTTTTCTTGTTAATGGCAGTGATTCATTCTTTCCCACTCAACTATTGTTCCCATTTACCTGGCAAAGAGAATTACTTGTTATGTGTTTCCAATTGCTGATTTCTGGAGAGACTGTTCAGATGAGCAAAAGCACAAGAGAAGAAATGCACAAAACAGGCAGAGTTCTGGGAACAGCACTAGTGGATCTCTGAAAGGTTCTGTGGCATTTTCCCCTCCTCTACTCCCCTTTGCACCTGAGAAAACCCCGTCTCTTTTCTGCTTTACTCGGAGCTTTCAGGCTCTCTCCCTTTCAATTCAGGCTTACTCCCATAAATTCATGCTTTCAAAATTATTTAAAATATCTGAAGATTTGTAAAATATTTGGAAGCTTTAAATTACTCTAAACCTATGTGTAGTCAAACATTTGGTAACACAGAGCAACCAGCCTTGGAATTTCCACTACAGCCTTACCCAGCTGCACAAAAGCAGCTTTGCCAACAACTGGCCTCCTACACCACATGAAACCACCCAGAAATCCCACAAGGGGTCTCAGCCAATTATCCTCACAGAAGTCCATACATTAAGGGTTTTTTTAATTGTCTGAAAGCCATGGAATATCAGGACAATGACCAGGAGCAAGTAAATCAAGACTGAAGCCTCCAGAGAGAGCTGTCTCTCCAACAGTGTGTTTTGTAACATGCCTGGCTACCACACTCAGATTCTCTGTTTGTCACTTGGCGAACTGCAAACCCAACACTTCTGAGGCTGCCTCCCCTCCTCCCCAGCAGACCGTGACACTGGTAGATGGGCCTGATCCCTTGCTAAAGTGGAAGAGCTGCATTGACGTCAGTGATGATACTTCTCTTTCTTGCAACTACCAATCTGGCCCTCCCACTTTTACAAATGACCCCGAGGGGACGATATGAAACACAAAGCTTGGAAAAGTACAGAACTATGACTTGGGAACAGCCCATGGCACAGATTAGGGGACAGTAGCCATAAAGAGTTTGAATCCAGATGTGAAATTCCCCAAAGCCAGGATTATTCAATCCCTGTCTCATATGTGAGGCAAACAAGCAAAATTAACTATTGGGTCAACCCTGCCCAAAAGACACAGATTACTGTGAGCAACTCCACAAGATCTTTGGGAGCTGTTTACTTTCGGACATGCAAGCAGCCCTGTGTCTGTGAAAAGGCTGAAGCATATTCCACCCTTGGTGCAAGCAGCCAGGACCACTGCAGCAGGCAGGGCAGGCCAGCCGACTGACACGCTGGGGTTTGCTCTGCGCAAATACTTCTTGTGCCCAGGGAGCACGGAAACCACAGTTGCAGCTCTGCCAGCGGGGTGGAAGGTGTCACGTCCAGAGGCAGCAGTGGGCACTCAGCTGACCTCAAGCAAACAAAGCCTAAGTGGAATGTGGTATCCTCAATTCCATCTTGGGTTTCAAGTGACTAAGTGAAGAGATGCATGAAATTCACATTGAGTCCCCAAGCTACTACATGCATAGAGCTGCAACTCTCTCTAAACTGCCTCAGCCAGCCATAAAGGTAGCTGGGCTTTGGCCATGCAGAATTCCCACAGATTTCAATGGGAATTTCAGTGTTCCAGTCTGGACTCCAAGAATGCGGTGCTGGACCCAGAGCTCTGACGGCTGGAGCCGTATTCAATATCAGTGTCTGGCAACACCCATTTGTAAAACAGTGACTCATTCACAGGCACAACTTTAGAGGGACAGACAGGATGACTTTAATCATACATTTCCATTTCGTTAACAAAGCTCAGTAAAACCAGATGAGCATCCTGGATGATAATAGTTGGTATTAATCTAATGATTGCAGTGATCCACTTCCACGGCTAGGAATCGTTTTATATCCTACAGAATTCATTGTTTTCATTTGCTTCCAGAACATAGCAACTAATGGACTCCTGAGGCTAAGGACAAAATAATTTTTAAAGACTCATGAATTTATTTAGGAACAGGGGTTTTTTTCTGAAAATCAGAGGCATGGAAATAATTTACAGAAAGTAATTTGAAAGAGAACATCTTCAAAAGTACCTAAGTGACTCAGGAGTCTGGGACATCAGATAAATCAGCTGTCATTAGCCCTTTCCATTCCTTGTAAACAAAGGAGCAAGTGTTTTGTGTAATGGACTGTATAGGGAGGGACATTTAATTCAGGCAGCTATTACTGAAAGGTGCTCATTTGTGCACAGTCCTTTCCATGGGCCAGCTGGGTTTACATTCAAATATACAGTTTTAAGTCTTTCCCTCTAACACTAGCATACGTCAGTCCTCAGACCTGACAGAAAGCATCTGAAAGCAGATTGCTAAAGCTGGAATTTGGCCCTGGATTTTTACTCAAGGTTTCTTTTAAAATAATGTGCTGCCTTTAGGGCAACATTTTTCCAGATCACATGTCTGGCTAACCCTTCTACATTAAGGATGCAATTCCATGTCAGATTTGCAAAATGATGCAATTCCATCTGCGAGTGCTCCAAGATGCCCAGATAGAAGCTACCTCTGATCCTAAAGTCTTGTAACTGCAACCCTCTAATTCTGATCCCAAGCTAATACACTCTGCTTCCCAGCAGAACTTATCAGTTCAGGCTCAGCCACATAGTAATGATGGCTACACAGCTTCCCATTCCCAGGCAGCTTTCATCCAGCCAGCTTGGAGCGTGGACAGAGTGAGTTATCTGCCTGCCAAACACTGAGTAGACATACCTTCAGTGACTCAGGCACTTAGAAGCAGAAATGCAGGATGAATCTTGTGCAATATTCTCACAGTGCAGTAAAGGCTGGCCTTGCTCACTAGTTTGGAAAGCCTGCCAGGGCATGGTAGTCTCCTTCGCTTTTTGGATTGATATGACTATTCCTTACTTTGAGTATCAAAACTGTGCTTGGTTGACACTTTCCCAACTTCACAGTAAGTCCTGCTCCACTAAGAAGACGGAGTGATCTCCTGCTCAGAGGCACATGTTCCTTCAGGATTTGCCTCCTCAAGAAAACACAAAATCAACATGTGCTCTACCAAACTCCTTTCACTAATTTAACTTCCCATATTCTGTAGGGTGACAGGTCCCTAGAGAATACCAGCACCTCACAAAGTATTACTGAATGGATGAGATAGACATATTTGAATTCAGCACTACAGTCAGAAAACCCTCTGGTTGGGATCATGGCAATTGGGCAACACATGAGATTTCCTACAAGAGCACCCATCTTAGAAATGAGATAAACATCAGATACCTAGATAGAATTAAACTTTCTACAATGCACACAAATCCTATTGCTTTCTCTTTCTATAGTAAAATGCAGAAATGAGAAATAAAAACTGGATTGCTTCCAAATCTTGTCCACTTTCAGCTACAGCCCCAGCCTACGGTGCAGTTCCACCATGTCTGTTTCAGCCCTTTCTAGATCTCGGGCTACTTTTCACTCACCATTTTTATAGCAAAACACATAACAGTAAGTTTGTCTGCCACCTCTACCCACTGTATATCTAGGTTAATGCAATAAATTAAGTGGAAACTACCTGCTTGAAGATCTGACACTTCTGATCACAGATGGTATCAGGAGTTAAATGTAAGACGGAGAATTCAGACAAACCACTTCTCCCTACCCTTCCAAACATGTTTTCTGCTTTCTTCTCAGTTTTGTCCTCCACTGTCATAACAGAACTTCATCACCGTTACATTCTATGACCAAAAAACCTATTTAACATTTCAACCACAATCCATCTAATTTTGTTCTTTGATGTCCCCAGTATGATTCATTTCCCAAGTAATCTTAGTAATCAGACATTGGTTTTTTAGTAGTATATTTGTCCAGACTCATTATTGTCCACACAAGTTTCTGTAGTTCATTTATTATTTATATTTTTAAATCATAGGGATAATTTCTCCAGGCTTATACAACGCTTCCAGTTGGGCAACTCCAACCTGTCAACACCTTCTTTTCCTTTTCACAGAAATTCTTCCATCATGACTGCAGCATCCATACATATTCCAACTTTTGCATAACCTTGTCCACTTGTCTTTAGTATTCACTTAAATTTGAGTTTGCAATTTTCAATTCGCTCTAAACAGAGTCTGTAGCAGTCCATCCAATTCAGCAAACTCTTTCTTTAGGACTAGCGATGGTGTTAAGACATTGGGATTTCCATGCTTTGCTTAATACATTTTCTCCTGCATCTCTTGATTTCAGTCATTTTCTGCTAACACTTTCCTTCCAGCCTGGGCAGCAAGGTAATGGCAGATCTTACTGCAGCAGCATAAAAATATCACTTATTCAGTCTTGCATTGCAACAATAAACTAACGGGTTTGAAAATTAAGGTGTGCTAGCTTTTTGAACACGTTTTATACACACAAATTCTTCATATTCTCTCACAAAGCCATCTAGGAACCCTAATTAGAAAATGTGCAGGAAATATATAAAGTCAAGCCCCCCCAAACTGTTAATATCTACAAACATGTGTTTATGGGTTGAAGAAAAAAGAAATACTGCCTCCTTCTTTTACTGTCTTATTTAAGCTCTTTCCTTTCTCTTGCCTCAGTTAATACTAAAAGACCTGTGGAGGTGAAAGCATAATGCCTGTCACATTCTGATGTATGGTCCAGGTGCAAACTGATGCATACCCACTGATCTCCTGCATAGGCATGTCTACCTCTACTGCACAGGCTGAGAAACCATCTAGCCTATGGCTACTTTACCAAAGGAACTCTCTTTTTACTCAGCCCCTGGCTTAATAACAACAACGTCACTTAGCATTTGTGATCACGGTCTGTGGCATGCAGCCCGTTGTTTATGTGCACCACTATAAGGTGGGTAGCACACGCTGCCGCTCACTTGTTTTCATAAGCTGAAACTAATTAATGGCGTTTCGCGTGCCAAGGATAAGAGGACAGCTGGAAACCATCAAGGGGAAATGCAAGCAGTACATGAGCTGTTTCTTCAGTCAGCTGTTTCACTGCCCAAGGCACACAGAGGCAACTCACAGCTTCGTCTCTCAGGTCCAGTCCTGCTTTGCTCTGTCACTCAGAAGTCAATACAAGAATCGCAGCTTTGCAGTGGTATAACAGAGAACAGACTTGGGTCCAAATATCCTACTGGTACTTCAAACATTCCTGTTCTATCAAAACCTGATACTTAAAGCCTTCTGGGGACATGGACAATCAGGATAAATTAGCAATTAATACTGCAGAATTGCCTTAGACTATGCTCAGAAATCTCTTCCAACTCACAAAAGTTCACACACTCAAGCCACAAGTCTCAAACGACATACTCCATCAATAGACATATCTTTGTCATATCTCCTGGAGGCCAAACACAGGGTTTGTCCTAACCATGAGGAATAGAAGCAGAGAACTGAGGTTCACTGCAAATGCCATCTTACTGGTCTTCATTACTCAGGCCTGGGAACAGTTATCCAGAATGCTTCTGCTGATCTCAGTTTCTGGTTAGTTCTCCCTCACTTAACCCTGAACCTTTCACATACACATGAAGATATACACCCAAAGTTCTACATGCTAAGACTTAAGCAAACACATTTTGTGCCAGGTGGCATAGGCCAATAACCTGCAAAGGTCCACACCCACACAGGATTACACAATGGACCACACGTAATTTGGAGCATGCCATTTGCCTATCACTAAGAATTATCAAGCAGCAGTCATTTCCAGAAACTTTGCTGGTTTCAACGGATCGGTTACACTGCATTTATTTTTGCTCTAAGCAATACCTTCCATGCCAGTCATTCATACCACTTTGGGAGTTCACCGAGATCCATCACTAACCCTTTTCCAGGTCCTCAAGCTCAATAACATTTAATTCACCAAGTGGAATTTCTCTGGCTCTTCTCTGCAATCCTAATTTCAACTTTTATCCTGACGAGCTGCCAGAGACCGTCTGCTCCACAGGGATCCCAAATGCTACAGCCCGCTGCAGCCCAACACTACATGACAGCAAATCTTTTGAAAGAAAGAAAAGACTCCATAAAACATCACTGGAGCTCTAACACTTCAAAGTGTGAATTCATACGTCAGTTGTAACACGTTCAAGCCTCGACACTCAGCCAATGCACAGACCTCCCCAACGGCTGAGCAAGAGGTACCTCGCTGGTGCCTTGGGTCTCAGCTTTAATCCACTGGATGGCAAGTGGGTTGAGTCCAGCAAGGCCATCACTCCAGGCAAGACCGACACAAAAACTTTTCTCCCTGCACAGTAAACAATACACCATTTAACTGATAGCCTCGGTGATTCTTTCAGAACAAATACAAAGGATAGAAGTGAATTTCCAGGAAGTAGCTCCCGATCTCATCCAGAATATTAAATTACAAGGTATTTTGTAGATTTTCAACTGACATCACAAAGGCCCAGCTAGCAATCCAATTAATCTCAAAACAATAACAGCCCTTAATCTAACATATATCAGCAAATTCCTGTTTCTCTCTTTTCTAACAAAAATAACA
Organism: Mohoua ochrocephala; assembly: GCA_013398855.1. Taxonomy (NCBI): domain Eukaryota; kingdom Metazoa; phylum Chordata; class Aves; order Passeriformes; family Acanthizidae; genus Mohoua; species Mohoua ochrocephala. The sequence goes on from VZTA01029333.1 coordinate 112,863, forward strand.
ACACTGTAGTTGCCAGTGCATTAATAAGATCCTATTTCTGCTCCAGAGACTGAATCGAACCTTTGTTCTTCACAGCAAAGGATTAAGAAGGTTGCTATTTTGGTAATGAGATGTGGAGAGGTACTTACTTTGCAGCTGAGATCCAGGCTGGATGCCTGAGAAAGGAATAAACTGCGTTACCTCAGATGAACTTTATTTGTATAACCAGTATATCAAACTCTGTTAGCGTGATGCATATCATTAGCAATAAAGAGAGACTATTCGTGAATAATTACAATTTGATAGAGTGTTTAAGCTCATTTACAAAATATGCCTTATGTTGTAGATAAAGTCATGAATGTAGATTTTAAGATAACAACACGCGCACACATAAGAAATTGGAAAAAGTAAAACTACTTACTTTCTAGGCAGCTTATTGGTCAGTTGCTTTTTTTTTTCCACACAAAGTCTAATTTTTTTCCAGATATCTCACCTCTTTTAACAAGCACATCGTGGAGAAACACTGTCATAAAATGACACAAGAAGGAAAAAAAAGTGTCAGAAAAACAGCACATGGACAGGGACAAATAGGAGAACACTGAAAATCAAATCATATGACACAGATCCAAGTGCTGAGGCACCAACTCAGTGCCCAAAATGATTGAGAAAACTGTTTGTGAGGCTAGAAAAGGAAGCAGTGACCTGTGAAAATGAAACCAACTTCATGAAAACATTAGTCATATAAAAAATATGTTGTTTACAGTTATCATAACAACATTTTCATTAAACAAACATGTTTGGTATATAAAGTTGTTGCAAGTAAAATGTTTCCAAAGGACTAGGGTAGGTAAGGTAGTGTGGTTAGAACCTGGCACCACTTCATAATTACATAGGGATCAACTTCTTGCACTTAGAAATGGAAATGTTTGGGGCTTACATCAGAGGAGGTCCAAATTTCTAAATGAAAAGTAATTTTGTAACAAAATCTAGGAGCATCTTCAGATATAGCAAATACAAACAGAAGTGAAGGCAAACAGAGTCTCAGCATTTCACTTGCATCCTGACTATTGGCTGTTGACATGAAGTACTTTGAAAATATGACAAAAAATTTATTTACTAACTCTCATTTCCAGTCTATCAGGCCAGTGTATTTCAAACACATTCATCAAAGACCCACCATGATGCAATACAACCCCAGAAACAGGTAGAATGCCAGAAAGAAATTGCTCCATTGGTCATTGCTGATATCCTCTGGGGATGATGTTTGGCATCTGATGAAACTTTCTTATCTCTCCTTCTCTAATGAATAGCAAAATTAGAATACCAAAAATCCACAGAAGTTCAGATATGTCTAACAGCACAGGTGCCAGACTTCCTAGGGAAACAAATCTTATGCGGTCAAGCTTTGTCTGCATGAGTGGTCCCATGCATATTATCCCTTCAATAATTTTTTGGACATGATCACCAATTCCAACTACATCTGATAAAAGCAGACACCTCAGAAACAAATAAGTTCTTAACAACATGCAGGAAAAGGATTGGATGGGTGAACAGAATGGTGTTAATAGGGGTACCAATAAATAAAAGGTTTAGTATGAACATAACCTATTAAGCTTCAGGGAATCTACTAGTATTGAGCTGTTGGGAATTTCCTTCACACTGGAGAAGCTCCAACTGGAGCTTGTGCCTTGTTAGAAAACCAGAGAATCCAGTGCCATAGGAAATGACACTTTATTAATTTCGAGCTAAGAGTAACAGTTTTTCAAAATCAACATCAGTATAAAAGAAATTGTGCTCACACATTTACAGGTAACACTTTAATCAAACATGGAAGGAATTGGGCTCAGCGCAGATGTGAGAGAGGAATTACTGCCTGTAATATGCAGGCAGTCAGAATGTACAAATAAACAGTCCTCACTCTTCGAGTCTACAGAACATGTTGATTTCTTTTTAAATCCTCCAGCAGGTTAACTAAACAAAATATTTATTTACAGCAGAAAAGAGGATTAAGTTCTTCAAGGACTGACATCTGAGTATCAGTGTGAAGCTATAACAGGAGGATCTGCCCGTTAAAGTTTTCCACTTTTACTCTGTCCAGAAATACCAATTCTTGAGAATAATTGCAGATTATAAAATAACTCCCTCTTTGAATACTTTAAGAATTTTCAGCACATTTTCATATCATACTGAAAATGCTTTGTAACTCAAGTGTTAACTTTCACTAAAAAGTGTTGAGGGCCTGGACACTGAAGCTTGATCCACACTGGTGCAACTCTGATAGGTCTCAAAGACGGCTATTCTTACAGAAAAGAAAAAGGATCCCATCCATGCAAGACTGGACACTCCAATTTAATACGCAGATTTTGCACAGACATCCCTAACATTTAGGTATTCAGCTACCTAATGGAAATTGTTTGGACTCATCCCTAGGAGGAAGAGGCATTGTGGTTGAACAAGATGATTGAACATGAAATTCTGGAAGTGGCAGCTTCATTAGGGCAGGGGAAAGCATATTTGAAAATTAAATTTGGCTGCCATATGGTGTGGGGAACTCAAATGGAAAAAAGTGTTTTCCATGCTTCAGCTGAGTTCTCTGATAGCTGACTATGCCTGCCCCATGCAGCCTATGGGAATGGGCTGAATGGACACCCCAGGAGGAGGCAGAGACACAGCTGGGTGACAGCTTTAACAGCTGGCTTCCATTTCTAAATGTACAGCCTGAGTTCTAAGTGGATGAATGGAGACACAGATGCACGGGCACGTGTACACACATTTTTCTTTTACAATGCACGGATCATCTTAAAAATCACCTAAAATGTTCTCTCACTCTGTGCATAATATGTCTACAGACTCAGTCATTTCTATGACAATAGCCTTCTTTGTTCAAATTTTGTATTACCTCAGATTTCAAGACTTCATAGAAGTGTAAAAAAATAAACCCTCTGCATTTAAATGAAATGGTTTAGTGATCAGCAGTCTCTCTGCAGCAGAGTTAGCAGATCCCTCAAGTCTCTCTTTCCCAAATATATAAGAGAATGCCAAGGTCAGAATTTAAAGATTACGCCTGGTGTGTCATTCTAGGTAGCAGGGAGAGGCCCAGGGTTCCAGACATTGGTTAGAGATTATACCAGTTTAAGAGCACAGAAAATGCAAGTTATATGCAAGTTTTATTTATATGTATAAATAGAATAACCACAGCCTTTCTCTGGCTTAGTGACCTTTTCTAGAAGCTGCAAAGGCAATGCAGCAGTGCATAAGAGACACAGAGGGAAAGGGACAGACCTGACACTGGGCACCCTGCACTTGCAGTAGTTTGGGAATGCTGGCAGGAGGCATCCTAGGTCCATCTTCACTTGAATCAACAGGTGTTTAGAGAGCCCAGACTTGCTGAAAATGAAGCCATGGCTGTCTCCACTTGGGCAACTACACTTCGAAGCACTTTTTGAAAATGTAGCCTGCAGGGAAATGAAGGTTAGCGTGAAGCTGTCCTCACTCCCAGGCCTCACACAGAGGCAGCTCTTTGACTGTAAGACTCCTTTTTCCCTCACATCCCCTAGCCCTTTGCAATGAGGTGGGGCCAGAGGGAGGCAATTTCAGCCTTCAGAGGACCTTTATACTGTATTAAAAATATGGTTTCTTTAATGTTTCCTTTCTCAAAAGTAGTAATATAAACTAACTGAGTGTGCTCTTAGGAGAGCTTTTGGCAAGGGTATGGGACAATCCTGTGCCAAACCTCATCTTTGGCATGAAGAAATAAACAGACTGTGGTTCTGCATAAAGACAAAACTTTTGGAAAGCCTTTAGAATATTTCTCATAATGAAACAGTGGGGGGGGTAGTTTTCTTGAAGTTCTGAATACTCTCCAGAATACAAATCCAACCTTTAAATGTTTTGGTATCTTCAATTATGAACTCAGTTTCTTCACTAAAAAAAATTGAAACAATTAAATGATGAATGATGGATATGCTCTGATTTTGAACAACCCTCATTAAGTCTATTTCCATACCATTTCATCTGCCTATAGTAAATAGAAATATTGTGTCAGATAAGAATGAAATTATTCTCACCACTCTATATTACAGAAAGGGAAACTGAGATTGAAAGATCATGTGCTCTGTCTGTCTAAAGCCACAAATGATCCACTGCCCAGAACAGCAGTGCCAGATTATTTTGCTCCAGACTCTGGTTGTTGAATCCTATGCTTCTTGATAGATGATGTTCCCATTCACAGTACCTGAACAAGAATATTGTCCAAAAAAAAAAAAGGAAATAAAGTCCTGGTCTTGGATTTTATTTCTGGTTGGTCCCAATAGTTTTCCATAATAAACTGAATGGCAATGCAGATTGTATAGAGGATCCAGAAGAAAAGCAATCACAAAGTTTCAGAAATACCTTAGTAAAAGGGTCTTGACAATGAGATTCCTCATTACATCACACACAACTTCTGTGCTATAGAATAGATCAACCTCTCATATTTAGCAAATGAGGTTTATCATACAAAGATCTGAAACACAGATGAAGACTGAGTATTCAAAAGGCTACTGTGGTGTGCCAATACACACACAATCATTTTGGACTGCCCGACATATCATGAGTGTTATTAAAAGAAACTAAATACTTTAAGAACAACTTTAAGAACATTTAATAGTGTTCCTTTTTGATTTTGGGTGGAAAGGGATGCTCTTCTCTTCCTTTTCAGGATTATTTTTTCTAAGTACATTTCTAAATCCTACTTAGTTCTGTTTAACTGCAGCCTTGTAAACTCTTTGTGTGTTTCCTTCGCTCTCAAGCCTCTTTAAGCACTTTTGTATCCCTCATTCCAACAAGGATTTTCCTATATTTTTCCTTTTTGTTCTCTCAGAAATCAAGTCTCTTTGCTACAATTTGAAGAACTTCTCCCATACACATCCAAGTCCACTGCTGTAGGCAACAGAAAAGTTTCAGAATTAATAACCTATGAAAAATGTATGAGGCGATTCTCAACTCATAAAGCTTTAAAGTTCTCTGCTTACTCCAGCAGATATGTCTGTAGTGGATTCATTCATGCCAGATCATCAGCTTTTCTCTGAAATAATGACAATAACACAAAAAATGTTTAAATATAGATGCCAAAGTTCTGACGTCACCACGGGACTGTTCGAGCTGGAGCCAGGACCCTGCTGGAGGTCAATCTAGACCTTGACACTAGTCTACCACTTCCAGAAAATGGACATACCTCAACTCCACAGCCCTCCATTACAGCTACATAGTTGACATTTTTTCAAGCATATCACTGCAAGAAGCAGTGGTTAAGCCCAAAGCTTCAAGAATTTCACTAAAAAATGTACCAGTATCTGGTTATGCAAAGGCCTTTGGTTAAAGAATACATAAACTCCAAATACCACTGAGGCTTGTGGGTTGAATTTTTGGGGGTTTTGAGTTTAGGAATTTAAGTTGCATCTTACTGTGAGAAAAGAGAAAGCAAAAACAACTGAGAAATGATACTGGTCCACTAAAAACCCAGAGTCATAAGCTGCAATGCCACAATAATAAAGAAAAGGTTCATGTAGGACAGAAAGACAGGCTGTGACCTCATTTCCACTAATTATCACAAAGCTGTTTGCTGCATTTTTATCAATGCTTTCCTAGCCTCACACTTAGTGCACTTTGTCGCAGTGTGGCTCCCCCTCATTATTTAGACCCCAGTTTGAGAGTTGACCAGTCCAAGCTCTTATGTATGTCCAAGTGCTTCCCATCAGAATTTAGCACTTCTTATGCAAGAAGGTGAGAATTTTTCTTCAAAAATTTCCTCCTTATTTTCACCATAACTCACTGCAGTGTCTGTAGACATGATGTTAGCATATAGAATAGGGCAATACGGGGAGTTTTAAGTTTAAGATGTATATGGCAACATTTTGGGCTGCAAGTGATTCAGAGGCATTACTGGAGAGGTATTTCCTGTAAGTAGCACTATAAAAAAGTGGTTATTTAAAAAGGATTAACAAAACAACAGAGTGGAAGTGGCTGACCTACCGGGAGGTGCAACATGAGGGTGGCATGAAGTCAAGAGCGCAAGACAGCTGCGTAGTACATTAAGAAGCAGGATGCTGAGGATCAAGCTGGATTTATACAATAAAACCAGAGAAGAGGTTCAGTTGAGAAGAACTTTTCCTGCATGAGTGAGAAAGCTCAAGGCAATATTTTCGACTGAGTAAGCACTAGCTGCTGAGGGGGAATTCCAAGGCCTGACCCAAGTTAATGAAAAAAGCTTTACTGACCAGGGTTGCCCTTAGGTGATAAAGAGCCCAAGCCCTCCAGAGAGTTCAGATCCCCGCAGAGTCAGGTAAAGCCTATCAACAGAAGTGCTGCTAGCGTTCAACCAAAATGCAAACGTGAAGATTTCTTTCACAAGTGCTTTTTAGGCAAAGCTTCATGGCCTATCGTGCACATGCACTGAAATACACAGGCAAGTACAGACTTCCACTGGGTAAACATCTTTAAGGCCATGTGCATGCACAGTAGCTCTGAGGAGTACAGCTTGTGTACACTCCACTGACCTCATTCTCATCCATCTATGTTTAATGTAGTCCACCACAGCGACTGAGTTCTTTGCTTGCTAAATACACAATGTGCATAATTTTTGGCTTTTTCTAAATTGCTACAGAAGGTAAATTCACAATTTTTTTTTCAGGATAAAAGGGCGGGTTTTATGCAAACTTATTTTCTTAGCAGACAATTGAAAACACATTTTAAATATATTTGTCTACTATTTAACAAAAAAAATATGAGCAGATGTTTTTTGGATGAGCTACATTGTTTATTATTTTCCTAAGATGTCCAAAACATGATACTTATTTAACCCCTAGAGTAGTGACACAGAAATGACATGATGTGCATCATACATCAAATAATGGTCACTCCTGCTGTTCTTTAGACATTTGGGGCTTAATTTGCAATTATTTGCATTTATAGAGCAAAGCTATACAATAGAAACGGGAACACATCTCCTAAGTTGATACAGAATTGATTTTCAAAGGGTGACATGCACCAAAAATCCTATTGCGTGATTAGTATAAACATGTAAACAAAAGAATGAGGAACAGCGTTGTCTGCTAATGGATTTTCAGTTATGAATTTCCATTGTTACAACATGTGATTAATTTACATGTTCAAATTAAGTCTCCAATTTTGCATGTTTAATTATGAGGTATTTGAGAGCATGGCTGGGTGTGTTTGATTATAAGCAGCATCTAGGAAAAAGCTTGGCGCTTGCAATTTGCTTGTCCTCGTTTAAAATGTTCTCATTACATCATGGAATGAACAAGTTAAAAAAAGGAATGTCTCTGTTCCCAGCTAACAATGCACACAAGTCAAGAGCTTTCCTCCTAATATTTCCCATAAGGATCAAAGGTATCTTTTTGACAAGTGAGTGACAGAGGGAATCTGTGAAAACAACAGCATGTCTTTGGAGAGTCCAGTAGTGCACATACTGGGGATGCCATCATTTAATCTCACTTCAGAGTTCCCCCAGTTCCAAAGAATTCAGACAACCCTAAATTTTAGTGGGATTTCCATTTCATGCCTCTGTGCCATGCTTGAACAGCTCCAGAGACTAATGCTACAATTTTCCTAGTAAAACACAAGGGTCCAACTGCAAAGGAGGGTTTAGGGCTGTCAAATAACTGTTTTTTCAGTTCAGCTGCCAAGCCAAACAGTTGAAAAAGAATGTTGGTTCAAACTGAACCGAATTCACAATTTTTCCAGGTTTCCACACCAAAACCACTACCATCCCCACCCAGGCCACTGTACTTCGTTTAACATGAAATGTTCCATGTGCCTCAAGAGGAAGCATTTTTGGAAAATGCAAACATTTGGCAAATGCAAACATAAAAGACAAGGAAATACAATACAAGATTTACAAAAATTGTTGCAAAAGGGATTGTTTTCTCTGAGTTTTTTATATACAGTTCACTCTTTGCTATACTAAGTCTCCTTCCTACTGTATTGAAGCCACAGCTTCCATTAACATCAGGCTGGAGAATCATTCTTACTCTACTGCTCTTTCACTCTCAACTATCACTGAAGTAGTTTGCGTGAAGTGGCTTATTGGACCAGTTCCATTTTGGAATTATGCAAAGAGTAATTGTTGAGATAGCCCTATGAGGAGTTAGGAACACAAATTCAAACTCCTGTCATGATTGGACAGGGCATGGGTTTGAGCTATGATCTGATTTTGCTTGTGTGACTACTTATTGGAAGATTGTGAGGCAGGTTCTCACCCCTTGCATTGACAATGGTTCGCTTTGCATGCAGCACTTAAGGGGCCCACCACCAAACGGAACATCTTTAAAGCCAGCTGATCTGCACAAGCCCCTGGCAGAGAGGGCATCGGACCCACAGACAGCTCCTCTGAAGCAAAAAAGTGTAAAGAGGAACAAATGAGAACACATTGCAGCAGACCTCACTGCTGCTAATTGTTCGTGTCCTGTCCCAAGAAACAGGACAGCAGGATCCAAATCTCCAGAGCAGAGGGCAGAATTGAACTACAGCATCCATCATTGCAGATGAACAGCCTAACCACCAAGAGAGGAGGTAGAAGGCCTACCTCCTTCCCACCGCTGCAGTATTCTCAGATTAAATTTTCTGGTAGATAAGAATCAGATTATCCTAAGTAATTTGCTCACTGCCAGAAGTGACCTTTTTTGACACTAAATTTTTCTCGTATTTTCCTAGAAGATGTACACACACTTTTGAGACAGAACAATCCTTCAAACAGGAATATCCTGCCTCTAGCAAAGCAAAAATTCTAGTAAATATAACACCAAGTTCTTCTAGATAAGACACATTATATACTACGAATCGAGTTGATCACACATACAGTCGTGGTAGTATACTCATATATGTATGAGTACATATTTGGAAATGCTTGTATACCTGAAGCATCAAGGCACTGCATCTCAGATCGGCTGCCTGATTTTCAGAAAAGTTCTGGACAAAATCCAGCCTTCACACCATTCCTACTCATTTCTACAATTTATGCTCTTTTCTGCATCTCGGCACTATTTCCACAAGGCATTGGCTGGACAAGCAGCAAAATGCAGTATCAAATACCTGAGTTCATGAAGGCTTGTGAAGAAATGGCCCTTCTGTTTGGTGAGTTTTGTACATCCATAGAGATGCCATAATCACAGAATCATAGAATGCTATGGGGTTGCGACTGGGACTATCTAGTCCCAGTCAGCCCTGCCACGTGCAGGAACATCTCCCACTGGAACAAGTTGCTCAGAGCTCCCCTGCAGACCCTCTCAGACACTGGAAGGTTGCTGAGTTCCCCACACAACCTTCTCTTCTCCAGGCTGAACAGCCCCAACTTTCTCGATCTTTGTAGGGGAGATGCTCCAATCCTCTTATCTACTTCGAGGTCCCCTCTGGACTTGCTTCAACAGCTCCATGTCCTCCTTGTATTGGGGACACCAGAACTGTACGCAGTGCTCCCGTGGCGGGAAGCACAAGAGCAGAGAGGGAGAATCACTTCCTTCAACCTGCTGGCCACACTCCTTTTCATGCAGCCCAGGATTCTTGGCAGTGATAGCAGTAGAAAAATATATTTTAAATACATTTATCAGAAGCAATGATTGCTAACACGACAGAGAATCAATATTGAACATTTTCAGCTAATACTAGTCACTCACACTTGCTGAAGAGCGGGATGAAACAAAGCAGTCCCTGTCCCAGAAGACAGATCCTAGCTTAAGAAAAGATGCTGTAACTATGCCTGAGCTTGCTGAAATTTAATTCCAAGTATGCTTTTTCCAGGAAGAGACAGTTAAAACCTGTTAAAAGCCAACACCAACCACCATATATTTTGGCAACATTTTCTTTGAATGTATCAATTAACTATGAGGTGACACCTTTCTTTCAGCATCAGAGGTTGGAAATATAACGGATAGAAATTTTATGAAGTAGAAAAGTTTGCTTCACAAAATGCCTTTTAAGAAATGTTGAGCTGGATTAAACCAAGAAATGACATTTTTACTCAAGTAGTGGAGATGAGAAAGAAATATATTTAAAAGGAAAAAAAAAATGAAAAAGCAAAAGTAGTGTTATTTTTTGTTTGACATTATTAACACATGGAAACATTGCCTTTGAAATTGCATGGAATTAAAATTATTTTGTAAATGTTACTGAATACACTATAATTTGCTTTGTTCTCTCTTTCATGGAGGCTTAACTTCTAATCTCCAGCAGTTGTCATTATAGTTGAAGCTTGCATTTATTGCTCAGGGGCAAGAAGCTATTTGCAGAAGGTGATTAGGTTTATTACTAAACAGTAGCTATGTCGAAAAAACACCATGTCTTTGAAAGAAGACCTGGCATGCAAATAACACTTATGACTGAGTAAATTCCACTAATACTTCTCTAAGCAATTGTTTTTGCTTTCTGCCATGTTTTTTGTGACTTTTTGTGTGCTTTTCACTCCACTTAAGGCATTCAAAGTGTACTGGTTAGCTTCTTGACTAGCGATGAATTTTAATTCCCAAATGCTGCACGCGCAGCCGGTATTCTCGCCACTGCTCCACCTGCCACAGGAACCCGGCTATGGCTGAGGGCATAGTTGGAGTGCACAGAACTCCAGCCATTGCCCAGGAGACACAAACAGCTTCAGTTGTGGAGCTGCAGTCAGAACATACTGCATAAAGACAGACAAGGCGTTCAGTAACCAGCAACAGCAGTTACGCGGGCTGAAATACCACACTGGCACAGCCGGAATATTTCTTGTTCTGTGCTACCTTGTTCAGCAACATCTGAAGAAATTGCCTCTCACTGAACTGTGGCACACTGACCTCCCCAAAAACCCCAACAGCTTATGGGAATGCCTTAAAACACAGCTGGATCGCTCAAAGGCAGAGTAATACATTCAGAAAGCATTGCAAGACCTCTCTAGCTTACACAGCTTTACTGTGGGAGGGCTTTAGTTGGAACTCTTAAATATTAGCTAAGGAAAAGAGCTGTTTATATCATTTCAGCACAACTCTTCATTCATCCCATTTGGATTTTTAATAGTTGCTTTGCTCTTGTTCAGTTAGGGAATCATCAGAAATTTGCAGTATTCTGGACATTTTCAAACATTTCACATATTTTTGTGTTAGAACTGCAGTGAATCACATGACATGCAGCTGTGTTAACATATTTAGGGTTTGGATACTTACAACTCCTGCACTCAGGAGTATTATTTTTCTACTTGTTTACATTTGAGAATTACTGGATTTTGTTGGGTTTTCTAACCACAAGGCTAGAATTTATAGGGAAAAATTAAGCAATAAATAGGTACAGTGTCTTACCTTAGTTTTTCGTGTCCTGCCTGCCAGCAGAAGGATTAGAGAGATAAAGCTGGTTTTCTTCTGTGAAACTGCAGCTAGTCCAGTCAGAAGCTCACAAACACTCCTTTCCGTTTCAGCTATACTGTGACCACACAAGTACGGTTTACAGATTATGGGAGTTACAAAAACACATAGCAAAGAGCTCTTGACAGCCTAACTTATGTATCAGCAGGAAGAGCTTCCAAGGGACCTCTCCATCCCTGCAGTGCTGAAAAGCTTCCAGGGAAAATCTTCCTGGATACCAATGATCTCGTCTAACGCAGGGAAAACTGTACTCTCAGCCAGCTGCTTCATTGTGGGAAAGTACCAGTTCACAGAAAAATGATTCATAAACACAAAACTTTAAGCCTAAAACACAGAGCTTTTACCTGCTCAAATTCTGATAACAAAAGTTAAGTCTCAGACATGCCTCATCACTTAGTTTCGTAGAGAGAAGAATAGACCTCATAATTCTTTCTAAAGGTGCATGACTGCACCATAAATAAACTAAATGTACATTATCTTGTTTGAGATTATTTTTTTCTTTCTTAACTCCACAGGTTTTTTTTTTAAATGCCAACAGCCTCAATGGTGGAATCTGAGGCATGCCAGATACTGATACCGATACTGGATGCTGGTAACATGATTTTTATTACAGATAGATCTGCAAGTAGACATATAAAGGAGAAAGTAATTACATGACCTTTGAGGGAAACATCTGAAATTACATAGTCAATGCTTCCTAAATGGAAAATTTACAATGGAATTTGTCCATAAGGATTGTTTTAAGTGATCTAATTAAAACATGATGGGTCAGTCAGTTGACTGCAGATGATTTAATGGACAGTTCTCCAGAATCAGTGCTGTGAAGTTTGGAGAAACAATAGCAAATTCCATGTTTGAGAGCTTGGAAGGGTATGTCACCTACAGTCTCACAGCAAAAGTGCCTCAACAGAGACTCTGTAAAGGAATGGATTCCACCTGTCCTTTAGTTGCTGCTACAGGTGTCTCATAGGTGTTAGTTTATACCTGCCACTCTCAACCTCAGACACGCTTCAGCATAAAATTTTGTATTCAAATGCCATCCTAAATCCAATTTCAAAGAATAAAAAAATTGGATTTTTTTAGTCCCCAACCCAAAATTTCTTATTACCACCTCAAGTTGAGAGTAAGGGGAATGATACAAATGATTATTCTTAAAATTGTCTTACCTGAGAATAAGAAGCACACTTCTTTTACAGAATGAATGACTCCCATTAGTTAATCTATTGCTCAACACTTAGCTCTAAATTAGAGATCAACACAATTTAGGGCATAATTCTAACTTCACCTACCTGCAGATATTTCAGACACTTTGTTTCATCTTGAGATACCATGGCAAGATAATCATCGTATGCTCATTAACTTGCCTTAGGAAAGGAAAAAAATACCTAAAAGGTTTTAAAAAATGCAGTCATTTGTCAAGGAAGAGTGAGACTACAGGAGAAGCTGTGAGATGGTCTGCTTAAGTGACTTGGTGATGCTTCTCTCTTGCCCTTGAGGCATTGATCTGGCATAAGGTCTCCATTTCCAAAAAGCACCACTGTTCTGCAACAGCTGATAAAGACTTGGCCATTCTGCTCTGTAGGAAGGAACTTCCCACGTTTCCAAACAAGTCTTCATTCTAAACAGAAGTCAAAACACAGCGCCTCCAAGTTTCCTGCAAGAAGGAAATGTCAACACTTTCTCTGTTAGAAAAATAAGTGCATTTCATTGTTTAGCAACAAGCTGCTCCAGGGGAACCCTGAGATTGCCCCAAGACCTAGAATTGCTTGAGGAACACCCTTAGGGAGTAGGCTGCACTCAGTCAGGGCAGATTTTCGACATCCTCAGAACCAGAACTGTTTCAGCTACAAACCCATCTGGTTTCACACACAGCCAGCTTTCATGCACTACACATTCCTGATAGTCTTTGAGTTCTTCTCATATATGTGAAAGAGAATCTGCATTTGGGTTCTATTTTCACCCAATATACAGCCTTGCTTGCCCTTTGTTTCTCCTTCAGAGCACTGTCTGCCTGCACAAAGAACTGAATGTTAGCATATATGATCAACAGAATTACTTTTTTCTGAGACAAGGCAGAGAGGTTGATCTGGTCTTCCCTTCAGTCTCAGTGACAAATTATAACTTCATTAAAAAAAAAAACCAAAACAGTCCACTATGTTCACACGAACCTAGACAGAATGGGTTTCTTGCCAAATATGATGTCACTGTCAGGGTCAAAGCTTTGCCATCAGACACCATCTGTCTCCTTCTACTCCAGGTCAAACCCCTACTTAAACATTAAGAAAATAAAAAATAAAAATAATAATAATTTTTTAAAAACAATAAAATAAAAGCCTATCCAAGCTATAATGCCTCAAAACCATTTAACAGAAACTTGCAGTGTCACACACAATGCACCCTTCTCATCCCAATCCCAGAAGATGACAAGCAAGGCAACACCAAGATAAGCCCCTTCATTTCATATTTTCTGATCCTGTACCTAGTAGAACAGCCTTACTATTACTACAACTACCACCTATCAAGGATCAGTTCTGACAGAATTCCCATTACACCTCAGCTATCCAGTTACACTGATTTTGCTTTTGCTTTGCACTTCTGCTTAATTGCCTGATGAAGGTCCAGACGCCTCTTCTGATTCTGGACACACAAGAAAAAAACACCTTATCCTAATACCAGGACCATAATGAAAACTGAAAATGAGACAAGAGCTGCCATAGGAGCTCAAAACAAGAGCAGGTGCAAGGAGCCAAGATACACAGGAGGAAAGGAGCATAGAACCGTGAGCAGGAAGAGCACGATGAACCTTCTAAGTTCATCAGTTTGGCCAAATCAATTGTAGCATTATCCAGAACGACTAGCCTCTGTTCAGACAGAACAAAACACTTGCCACAGTAAAGACTGTTGGAAAACACATTAAATATTTCTGCTGCCCTCGTAGTCCTATCCTGCATTCCCCATTGAACAGGGAAACAATGTGATTGCAAATGGACAACAGGATCACAGATGGGAAGCAATGATGTAAGCAGCTGTGAACAGAAGGGATGTGTCCAACAGGAAGCTTTTCTGTTCAGAAATGGGTCATTCTCTGAAAGTATTTGAAAACCTTGCAGCACACTGATATGATTTAACCCGTCTCAGAAATGTTTAATGGTCTGTACAAAACAGTGTCACATAATATCAGTCCTAACCACTTTGAATGAGGCAAGTTACAGAGAAAAAAAAAAAAAAGCCTGGACAATGCAGACGCCAGAAATATACCATCTGGGTTCCAAGTGCCAAAAGAAGTGACAGGTTGAATGTCCAAACTCATCCTTCTCTATCCTCTATTAAATCTGTATTCCACATTCTTTTCTATGCTACCGGAAGCAACCCAGTGTCAAAACAGGTGAAAAGGTTTCTAACAAGCATCTATACAGAGATTGCAAGAATACCCATGGCTTGCATAGTCAGTGTACAACTTGCTTTGTTTCCAGCCTACTAGAATCAGTTATCTGAAACAAATTAGTCTGGGTTTTGCAAGCCAATAACTTGACTGAAGATTAGAAGTGTTTACAATGTAGTCAAGTCTGCCTATCAACACGCTCCTCTGTGATTGTCCTTTACAGAATTGCACACTTCTCACCCAGATTTGCCATCTCCTGGAAAGCAAGGATTTCTTATTTCACCTGGAAGGTGTAGCTATTAGGGTAGCGTCCACGGGGAGGGAATAAAGGCAAGCCAGAAACCATAGAGCACTACCTCATTTTAATAGACATGCTACAGTGGTTCAAGGCCAAGAACTGAACATTTCTATTGCATTAAACTAATCAAATATTTGCAAGTCACAACAGCTGCAGAGGAAATCAGCCAACACGCTGGTAAATACACAAGTGGCACTGCGAGCTGTCCCAACGCATCAGCGATAGTGCGGCTCCCTGCCTTCCTGCCTGGAGCCAGCGCCTCTAGGAGGCACTATGGAACTGCAGTCCGGGGCACCTACGGCAGTCAGAAAAGCAGCCACAACCATAAATCCTCTTTTCACATGTTGTTGTTCATCTGCTCTCTATGAGGAGATGATTTATTTCTGTGGTAGGGAGCTACTCAAAGGAAAGCCTCAAAACATCCTAACAAGGATAAGTGTGACATATGTGTTATGTCAGCCACTACCCATTAGAAGGCCTGTTTCCTAGAACTGACATAGATGCAACTATTTTCTGTAAAACAGTCAAAGTGCTGACACCTTCTCTGATATTATGGAGGTCACTGTGAACTAGGAAATGCAACTTCCACTGATCTTTTTGTTTAGTCTAGTTGTTCAGAACATTCTTCATAAAACACGCCATGTCAGGACACACCATGTTGTGTATGTGATGTACATACCACGTGATATACATCCTCCATCTCAGTATTCTCGGCCAAGCTTTTCTTCACACTCTTGATCCCCATGGATAATAATTCTCTCTCCACAGTGAGCGAGCAGCGCTCATTCTCTACAAATCAGCATTCTGGTCAGGGGCAGAATGAGACCCCTTTGCTTCAGACAGTATGGGTGGTAAAGCTCCATCTTTGTTCAGTTGAACTGATCTGGTGCAGAACTGGAGTAACATAGTGATGAGTCAAGCTCACTATGTTTGCCCATGGAGAATTTTATTGTGTTCTTTTTGTCTGTGGTTCATGTGCATAATCAAAAAGGTCACTCTACACTGAAAGCAGTTGTTTTGCCTTTGCTAATGGAAAAACAATTCCCCATCTCACAATCCATAACAATAAAAATAAGAACAACAAAACTCCACCCACATGAAAGAACCAGCCAGCAAGAACACCCTATTGAGCAACATCTCCCCATCTCATAGAGGCCAACCCATCCCAATTCTCCCTAGATATCTGTTCAAGAAGCTGGGCTATAAAGCGTGCCCTGAAGGTGAACAGCTCCAAGAGCTTTTGGTCCTTTGCTTGATCCAAGCAATTACTGTGACTCATTGTTCTTATTTCATGACTGACTTAAGTTTAAGGTCAATGGGGCAATGAGGTTGTCGTGTTTGGACAGTAAATGATACACAGAAAACAGATGTTAACAGGTGTCTGCGTATTACTCCCAGTTGCCACTGGACCTATATGTTTGCTGCATTGGATTCTGAGCGAATTAATTTGTCTTTAAAATGTTTCATAATTGTTTTACTGGAACTCCACTTTTATTGCAACTGGTGGTAGTCAATAAAATTTTATGGTTCTTTTTGTAAAAAGGTCAAATATGCATAAAGCATATAATTTAATTGAAAAATAGAAATAACTAAAGAAAACAACGTTTCTCAGTAGCTTTTAAAAGATATTTGGGTTTGACAGTTCTTGTCTGATTTTACTTCTGTTCTGCTTTGGTTTTCAAGCAGAAGCTAGTTCACAATCTTTCAACGGGTAAAAGACATTACCTGGAGAGAAGAAAGTAAGTGAAAAAAGTCCATTTTTATATCAACTTGGAAACAAAATTTCAGGATGTTTTCACTTCTTCCCCCAAAAGCTTCTATTTATGACGCTAACAGAGTTGACATACATCACTAACAGTAAAAGCTTCAATGTCTTCGGTGAAACACTTCAGGTCTTTATGAAAACACTGTCAAAGTCAGCACTATCTCCTGTGAAGGAGAGAGAGTCTAGGGTAAAGTCCAAACACAGCATGGAGATTACTCTGTACCAGAGGTCTGATTCACTGCTTGGTCACACAGAATTCTGCAGCCCTCCATGGCATGTCTCCCCCTTTCCTCCATCAGGAAATGTTTTGCAGTGGCACAAATCAAGCTCCTGAAGTCTTCATTGCAAATCAAAAATTAAGACAGCTCAAGGCACATCATTTGGGTTATGATTTGCAGTATTCATTAAGAGAACAGCCAATTCAGGCAAAGAAAAAATATATCCTGGGCTAAAATAATGAATACAGAGTTTGTTACAGCAACAAGACTGATGGTCTCATCTGTAATGATCTCACAGTGGCTGCCTTTATATGGTACCTTGTTTTGATTTTCATATCAATAATTACATTATGTGCCTCAAAACATCTGGCTGGCTCGCTGGCTTGATTCATGTTAAAACCATCCTGTCTGTGGATATGCATTGGCATAGGAGCTATTGCAGAATCACATAACAGATTTCAGGAGCAGCAATGATTCTTCAAAATTTTGTGCTACACCAGGACCAGGGCGTGCTCACTGTGCTCCCTTCTGCTCTTAGAAGTTACGACTTGAATACATGAACTGAGCTTCCCAGTGCCAAACGAATGCACTGGCACAAAAATTCCTCTGTGCTCTTCTCCAACAGCTTCCCCAAGGCACGAAGTCAACACCAGAGTTAGTGCACACTGCATGATGTCACCTTGTCACCTAATGAAAAGTGGAACGAGAACTTCTGCTGCACATTACCCTGACAATTCCTGGTTAGCATGGCCATGCTGGGTTATAACTTTTAAATAAATTGCACTTTTCTTTTGGCTGTAAGGGTGCACATGGCTGCCCATTCACAGGGTTTTGCATTTACTACTTCATGTGTGGCCTCAAGCACCTATTAGGTAGCCTTCAGTAGGTCAGCCAGTCTAAAACACTACCATGGATTTGTCTGGGTTCTTCACTTCTGGGTATTAAATGGATTCAAACACTTTGAGGGACTATTGGATATTTCTCTAATTTGATTTAAAATTACAATATAGTCTTTCTTCATATGCAGAGCTACAGAATCTCATTGCGAGCTAACACGCAAAGTAACTTTAAAGCAATAATGAAAAAGTCTGTATTTCCTTCTCCCCTTTCCTGACTTCCTAGACTCCAACCTATACTCTCAAAATAGCTTTTTCTGTTTGAGGTTTCAGTATTTACCATGTGTTTTATCTGCTAGTTCTAGGAGCAAAGCACAGGTTTGTGTAGCACCAGCTTTTAAATATCTCCTGACCTAAGGGCAAAATGTAAATTTGCAAAATGGGGCCACAAGTAAATCATTATGTTATTTGCTTTTCTCTTGCAATAACTTTTTCTTACAACTATCAAATTTGCCAGACCAACAATTCTAATCCTCTTTACATTGCAGAGGGAAGCCATAAAGTGCATGGGGAAGAAGAAAAAAATGGTCTCTACCTACTTTACAAGTTGTCTTGTAAGACATTTTCAATACTGTCTTTCATATTTACAAACAAAGTACTTTGAAGCCACAAGATGCCTGTTCTACCATGAAAACACGTACAAGTCACTGCACAGCTCAGCACAGTGGTATACAGCTATTTGCGTTTGCCCAAGGTTGTTATCAGGAAGACTAATGGGTGTTTGGCATTCTACAGCATCTGAGTTTCCTTGTAGAGGTCAATACCTCAGAGCAGGTAGTGGCTGACAGACTTCCAAGAGCTGCTCCACATGCATGGGCCACTTCACAGCACATGGTCCACGGAGAACACTTAAGCTTACAATTGGTTGAGCAGTGGCTGGTTTTGTGTTGGAAGCACAAAGGCTTGCAGCACTGAGTTGATATACTGGGAGAAGAGATCGTTTGGCTGGAATTTCCTTCACTCCTCTCTAAAGCAAGAGCAGAAGCCAGGGAGGAAAGTACAACTCAGGATCTCCACTAGATCCCTGTTCCGGCACCAGTGGTGCCAGATACTTGGGACACAATGCAAAGACACACATTAGTTCTAAAGGGAAGAATTGTCTTTTTTGCAGGACTTGTCTGGATATATAATTCATTCAGTGGACCAACAATCAGGTATCTTTTAATATAAATTCATTGCTTGTTCCAAAGTTGAATCTGTGACTGAGTTCTGATTTCCACATCGATTTTACAATGTGAGGTTTGAAGAGTCTGTATTTTCTAAAAGGACAGATTGTGGGTCACAGATTAAGAAATGGTTATAGACATCTGAGTCAAGATTCTTTCCACTCAATTTTTTTTTAAAGACATACAGCTTTGTGCAAATTCACAAGCTTCTGACAGTGTCTCTGATCCAAATCTCTACTGCTTCTCCAGTACATTTTCCTCTGCCTGTTCCCCACTCCTCCCTGTACCCTAAGGCCAAATTATACAAATGAATGTCTTGGGTTTTATGACATAGACACTCTTGAGAAATATTAACCCAAAGTCACATTAAGATTTTCTTGTTTCGAATTTCCTGACAAACTTGACAGACAGAGTAGTTTTTCAAAAACCTCACTAAGATACAAGTTATCTTCCAAATAAGCTCTAATGCCTAATAAGGCAAAGCCAAAACAATTCTATGATTTTGTAGAGAGAATTGTGCAAGTCGTGCCTTTTAATGATCATTAAGCTTTTTTTCATTATCTTTAATTCTAAAAGGGTCTGGTTGAGCATGTAGAGGCAATAAAACTTTTCATTTAAACTCCCCAATATATGAAAATTGTCAATTACCGTGGATGAAGTCTGGGGTGCCTAATTCACTAGACCTTAACGTTCAAAGGAAAAGGAAGGTACTAAGTCCAGACAGATTAAAAGCAAAGAAAATCCTAAGGCAGCACCCTACTGTGAAACTACAGAAGACCAAAGGACTTGTCAATATTTGCAGGGCTATATATACCCACCTGACTTTGTTGTGCAAATCAGTGATATAAATTCACAACCCCCCTATCAGACATATGCATGAAAATATGTGTTTGCACACACACCTACATATACAGCTACTCGGGGGAAAAAATATCAGGCTAGCAGAGATACCAGGGATTTAAGTTAGAAATAAACTAAATGTCATGCAAAAATTATAACTGTGACTTGTTCAGAGATACAATGCTGCTAAATCGAGCACTTGTGCTGCCTACTGTAGCCCTCATATTGCCATGGTTGCAAAAGTGGTTTTCTTTTAAAGGCAGTTTAACTTCCTGAAAGGACTTGCCATCCCAGCCCGTACTCAGTGAGTATTCCCATTGAAATCAACTTGATCTGCATTTACAAAACTTAGAGCAAGGCCATGTTTCAGTACCGAAATTAAGACATACCTGCCCGGAGAACCTGATCCTGCTTGCCTCCTGCATGAAAACAGCTTAGTTAGGAACAATGAAACCACTAACACAGCGGAGGCAAGAAGTTCTCACCTGAGAAGGATTAGCAGGAAATCACAGGAAAAAGTTTTGAAAATCCATTCCTAATGCCTAAGGTATGAAACTATTGTATAATGTAATCAAGACCTTTAAGAGTAGCAACCAAAGACACCTGACATGCTCTGATTCAATTGCAGATTAGTGGTTGCAACTGGCAATCTGTTATGTAAGTCAGGGCAGAATGCCATAAAAGTTACCTCTGACCTTAAATATAGCTGAACCCTAGTCAACTATTATGGGCATTTGTTTTTGTCTCAATTTCTATTAGCAAGAGGAAATACATTTCAGGTTACCTGTATTTCTCCTGAGCAAGTCGTTTCAGTTCCTACCTGTCTACCTCATCAAAACTGCCTCTGTCTTCCACTCATCAGAACACACAAGATCTCTTCCAGGACACAGAAGGACTGCCACAGGACTGCAGGGAAAACAATACTGAAGTAAATTCAAGTTGCATGTGTCATTCCTGATGGTCATTATTACTTTAATATTTCATTCTGGAGTAAATCAGTTAATATTCTGTCTGATCACTGTCAGCTGAGGATGTATATTTACCACACCGACAGTGTTGTTATGGTAAAGAGAAAAGATTTATCATTCTTTCAGGATGAAGGTCATGAAGTTTTGAGTTGGGGGATTTTGCTGGGGTTTTTAATTTTTTTGAGATAAACAAATTTGTCTCATCATATAAAAAAATAAGTCAATAATAAGTAATAACAATTCTTTGTCCTCATTAGTTCTTCACTAACAACATCACTGTGATGTTTTCTCGGATACTCCGCTTGCATTAGAGCAATTTTGTTGTTTTTCCAATTCCAAAGCAGAACAATAATGACAGTAGCATCCAAAAGAGTTTCTTGTAATTGCCTGAATTGTCCAACACCTTACCAGGATGTTAGTAAAACAGCCAAAGAATTTCACATTATAAAACTGGGCATATCATCTGATATAGCAATTTTGAACACATTTTCAGACTAGTCAGAGTTTATAAGCTTTCCCAACTCCACTTTAGCCAAAAGTCTTTCATGGACCATCTGGTTCTAATGAAACAAAACTAGAATATTTGGTGTCTTTTTCACTATGTTACATTAAATTAAAGCTTAAAACATCAGTAAAGCAAAATCCATTCTTTTCATATTATGTTTTTTAAATTAAACATTAAGTATTTTGGCTAAGTAAATGTGTTTATTTTAGTAAAACTGTACAGCATATACTATATGATGCAGTCAGCAGAATCCTTAGTTCACTTATTCTTGCATATTCCTGGTCCACAGCCCACTGAGGCAAAGGGAAGTGTTTCCACTGACATCAATGGGCTCTAAATGAGGTTCCTACTGTGAGTGACACCATATCCTTACTCATCCTAAAACATGTATGAGGTTTCAATACTTCTCCTGAGAGAAAAGGTTCAAATTATGCTTAGAGTAGCTCTTCCTAAATTAAGTAATAAAAGGACCCAACTGTGCATCCCATACACACTTGGTAACCCAGATGAAATTCAGTGAAATCAAAAGATTGAGGATGTAATAGGAGGTTTTATAGTGGAAAGGCATTGTGAACTATATAGTCTTTGTATGCACTCTAGCTGGCTACAAACTGGCTCTTTGGGTGCAACTTTCACAAGTGCCTGCAAGACTCTATCTTCCAGCAGCCGCTGAACAGCAACGAATGGAGCTTTGAGAATCCCACCCTAAATGTGGCTCATCACTTCTGAGCTCAGACACAACAGGTGCATTTCACCATCAGTCTTAGACGTTTGTTCTGCAGGTGGAAACACAGACCAAGATTTCTGAAGACGTATAGCAGAAAAGTCAATTTTTAATAACAGAAGTGCCTTGCTACTGTAGAGTCAAAGAAGCCAAATCAATCTGGTGGTCTAAGCAACCACGGAGGTCAACCAGCCACTGCCTGAAGAAGCTGCCACCTTCCACAACTCAGCTAAGGTCAAGCAACAGCAAATAGGATTTCTTACTTATGAAATCTGTTTGTTTTATTGTAGCAAGTGGCCATCAACTTTTCTCTGTACATTTTTCTTTGCAGTTCCTGTCACTATAACCTTCATGGCAGAGATTCATCCCTCTCGTAGGAAACCCAATAGCAAATACCCCACATGTTTCACAGAGGCTAACAAAGATGCAGGTACTATCCAAAGGGGATATCACATCCTGTTCTGTTCTATTCATTCCCTCGAATCCAAATATGCTGGTAAGGTAGACTTCATTTTGTTTCTTCTTTCTGCTTTTTACTCCTTTCTCCTTGGTAGTTTCCATGTTATTATTAAAAAATAGTTAGAAGAGAGTGTTCCGGCCCTGAATTCCTTACACAGCCCCCTGAACAGGAGTTTTTCTGCAGGAAGAAAGGGCTGAGAGAGGACTGCATGAATTGGCCCATACGGAGTTACATGCTAACTGTTGTTATTGTTCTCAGAGAGTGCATTTAAGGTTTTGGGAACAAACAATAAAACGAACAGCTGAACAATTTTAATCATGGCCCAGTTCCTAGTTACAATTATTTTTAAGCTGTCTCACCATTAGCTAGACTCTGATTTTTTTTTCCAATGAAAAAATACATTATGTAAAACTTAAAGAACAGAAAAAGTAAAAAATAGATTCTGAAATGAGGCATGCTATGACTTGTGCTATTAGCCCAACATTTCTGTATGAGTTACACATAATTTTCAAAATGTTCCATTCTCTATATACCTCGTGTACAAGCCAGTTCTCTAGGAAAATATGCTTTCCTAGATAAGTGGAAAGAGTGGCCTCTGAACTATAAGACTAGACAGAGAATATCAGATTTTGACCACAGACATGTCTGAACAAAACTAAAATTCATGCTCATATGAAAGGCATATTTCATGCATTCTGTATTTCAAAATGCTACAGCAGGGATACATCAAATCAGAGTAAGATGACAGCTCACACAAGCAAATGGGAACGGGAGAATACGATGGCACAAGGACGTGAAGACATTTGGAGAGACTACTGACCAAGAATATCCTTTTAAGATCCCCTCTTCATTCATTCAAGGCCTGATTCAATTACTTCCACTGGAGTCAACAGGAAGACTTGTGGTCTTCAGCGTCTGTTATTGCGGCTCATTACTTCTGTTACAGTAGCACACTGAATATTCAATTAAGCTGAAGCACTGTGATACCAGGTGATACACAAACACCCACAGGGTCATAATCCCTTCTTACCAGAGCTTGCATCAAGCAAGACCTTGAATCATGCAGGGGGAAAAAAAAAAATTAAAAATTCAGCAAACAAAACATGGGAAAGAATCCAAAGGGAGCCCAAGGGATTTAAACTGGATTACAAAAAGAGTCAGTGGCAAAGCAAGGAAGACTGGTTGCCTGCCCTTTCTATTAACCCGTTCTGCCTGTTGATGAACTTTGGGCCAAACCCACACCACACGATATGAATTATAATTGAGTGAATGAAGTAAAAAGCTTACCTGCTAAATACAGTGAACAACTGCCACTGTGTTCCTACTCATGGAGGTTCCATACACTGCAGTAAAAATATTTAGTGTGCAGAAGGCAGGAATCACAAGTTCTCCACTTGCAACTCTTGTTTTTAATAAGAGTTCTGCAGGAAAATGTCATAAACAGAAACACAAAATCACTCCAGAGGTTACCCATTTCCCCTCGTCCCACAGTACAGCAGGCTCAGTTACAACCATGTCATCCCTAATAGATGTTTGTCTCATCTGTTGATGGATGCTCCAAGCTAACATTGGGCAATCTGTTCCAGAACTTCACCTCCCTTGTCATTAGAACTGTTTTCCTTACTTCTAATCAGAACCTTTCTTGTTAGAGTTTATGCTATTAGTTCTTCTCCCACTATGTCCTCCCCTCGGTCTTCTCTTCTTTAGGTTAATAAGACTCGTTTGGATCGCTCCTCAAAAATCATCTTTTAACATTCAGCTTCAGACCCACTGTTACCTTAGTGCCCTTCTACAGTGTCTACTTGGTTGTCCATTCTGCATTTACATGGTTGATTATTCCTGGCTAAGTGCAATAACTTCTACTTGTCTGCCAAACAATCCTTGAACTTCATTTCTAAATGTATTCTTGAATTCTAATTATTTTCTTTAGTGCATATAGAGTGTGTCACCTGCAAATTTTATAAGCCTATTCAATACCATCATAAAGGACACTACTTAAAACCTTGAACACTGGGAGGTCTCAACAGATACTCATTCAATACCTCAAAGAACTACTGAAAAGTACTGTTTAGACACACTTAGTAAGCCCCTTTTGCACCCACTCCACAGTAGGTTAATTGAGAACATTTGCCTTGATTCTCATTAGAATGCCATATAAAGCAACATCAAATATCTTACTAAAATCTGCACAGACTTGCTAACTCTTCTGTATCCAGGGTCTGCTGCTCTGTTGTGGATTGGCTTGACACAGTTTGACAACTGAGACAATTTGTTTCTGACTGTTATTCGTACATTGGGTGCTGTTCTCGGTATATTCTAGGTGTTTAACATTAGGTTGTTAGCAATTTCTCCGGAGTTTGGAGGGAAATTGTATTTATATTGAACAGTCTATTCTTTCTAACATTTCTTTCCCCTCCTTTCTAAAGCTAGCCACTACCTTTTTACTTTGTCTCACCTATCTTCAGTCAGTTATCAATTACTAATTATTCTGAGCCTCATTTTCATTAAATATCTCTAAGGTGTTACATAAATTCCAGATAATCTGAAACCATTAACTTAGTTAAATACCATGCAGTTAAAACCTGTAACTTAATGAAAGTACACAGAGAAGCACAAAGGTTCATTTTGCAATTTCCTGAGTTTTTAAAGTGTTTTATTTTGCAATTTTAATTGCCTCTTCAATAAAACCTTTCTCCCCTTTTTAAACAATTGGGGGAAACGGCTGGGTATTTTTAGCAGCATGTGTTATTTATTGCCTAGGAACAAAGCTGGATCCTTCACATACAGATTTAGTCTTATGGCTATGAGGAATAAATATCCTGTTTGGATTCTCTGATGACCAAAAAAGGATGAGTTTACATCTTCCCTCTCCAAAAGCTATAGCACTATTCAGAAATATCAGTGAAATGCTGCATTGGAACTAATTAAACCTATTGCACAGAGCTATTTATCCCAGACACAAAACAATGTAACAGAATCACAGAATCAACTAGGTTGGAAAAGACCTTGGAGATCAAGTCCACCCTATGACCCATTACCACCTTATCAACTAAACCATGGCACTAAGGGCCACATCCAGTCTTGAAGCATCAATGCTTTCAGATGGCAAATAAAAATCTTCAAAGACAGTTCAGAGGGTTTTTTGGCACAGTGAGGCATCATTGACTTCAGGCAGAGCCAGGTCAGATTCAGAAATGGCAGGGCCTTCCATCTACTTCCTTTCCTCCCCAAGATACGCAAATACAAAGCCAAGGTTCATCTAAGTGTACTCTTCAGCAAATGAAAATGTTACTTACACCCTTGTATACAGTCTTGACACCAGCTTACTACTAAATTCCATGACTCTGCAATTATGGGAGTCCAAACATTCCTACCTACCTAGGCAACACAGTCCACACACTGAAAGTGGAAAAAGAATCAGCAGAAATAGTCACAGTCATCATCAACCTCATGTGATACTCAGCTAGTTCCCTTTCCATCCTACATTCAGTGCAGAGAGAGTAATTAACAAGTCACTTATTTCTCAGTGAATCTATATTTCCAAGAATTTTAAAAAATAAAAAAGAGTTCATTGTGAAAACTTAAATCATTGTCATACTGCATAATAAGAACACTACATGGGAATATTTGGGTAGAATTGCCTCCTTTATTTTATTCTTTTTCAGCTGTTGATAAACATGTGTCTAATGATTCTAAATTCTATGAATCTCCTTACCACTAACCACAACCTTTCAATCTAAGGTCCAAACTACTTTATAGCATCCCTGTAAGTACAGTTGTTTTCAAAATAAGAGATTATGGAATAAATGCTGGGCAGGAGGACAAACCTATAAACATTTCAAACAATTTTTTATACAAAGATTGGTTGGAATATCAAACAAACGGCCAAAAGTTATGCAGCCAGCAGTTAAAGTGACTTGTGTACATTAATTCAAGAAAAAGTTGGATTATGCTTTGGAAAAGAAGGAAATACTACAGTGCAGCAGCCACCAGCTTTTTTCTCTCTCTCTCTTTTTTGTGCAGTTGGGATTATGGTTAGACTGTTCCACACAGTTAACAAACATACTACAATTAGCAAACTTTCTTCTTTCATTTTCCGTAATCTGCAAGAAAGTTTCCCATGGTTTTACAAGGCTGACCAGTTGGTTCCTTTTGCAAGACTACATTTATATCTCTACTTGCTGAAGTAAACATGTCTCTTTTTTTTGGCTTAAGAATGCCTAACAGCACTTTAAGAAGAAATTTGAGCCTGAAAAAACCGATGAGAAAGACAAGATAAAGTAGAACATCTTAATGAGTAGATAATTCAATAGATACCTGGAGAACAGAAAAATTGAAACAAAGAGCATCTTCATTTGTTACATGTTCTGTCATGTTCCACCCTTTTCAGGGTCATCAGGACTTATTACACAGCAGGAAAAACAATTAGATACAGGATAAATAGTTCAGGGAAAAGAAAAACAACATGAAAAGTCAAATGCAAATTCATTTTTCACCAAACTTTTGTGTCATAATAAAACTGATAAAAATTGTTTTTGTTGGCGAAGTGATCGCTAAGTTAGCCAGAAAATTAAAGCACTAGGATAATCACCAACACAGGAAAGAAGAAAAAGATAAAAAAAATAGGTTTCATGAAGCTTCAAACTTTTCATTGGGAAAGAGAAAAATAAAAAGGCTCAAAGATTCCTGGTATCAGTAAAGTCCCGTCATTCACTCCTGCTGTCCTCCTGGTGCCACAAACAGAAGTGGCAAATACAGAGGAAGAGGTCAAAGTCCTGAAGGTTGGGTGACTTGATTGCAGTGACCATGAGATGGTGGAATTCGGGATTCTGAGGGGAGAGAATCAGGCAAGAAGCAGAATCACAACATTAAACTTCAGAAGAGCAGATTTGGCCTGATTCAGAACCTGTTCAGGAAGAATCCTGTGGGAGACAGTCCTGGAGCGAAGAGGGGTCCAGGACAGAGGGTTAATTTTCACAGATCACCTCATCTATGCTCCAAAACTGTCTATCTCCACATGCAGGAACTCAAGCAAAGGTGGCAGGAAGCCTGAATGGATGAAAAGGGTGCTCCTGACAAAACTCCAACACAAAGAGAAAGTACACAAGACATGGGAACAGAGGTAGGTGGACCTAGGAAGAATACAAAGACACTGTTTAATCACACAGAGATCAGGTTAGGAAAGCCAAAGCCCACCAGCAGCTGAAGGATGGGAAAGGGAACAAGAAAAGCCTCTACAAGGACAGTGGCAGCAAAAGGAAAACCAGGGGAAAAGTGGGCCAGCTGCTGAAAGGTACAGGGTACATCAAAAAGGCCAACTCACTCATCTTGATACAGGAAAGACATTTTTCACAATAAGAACAATCAGTCACTGGAACAACCTCCTAAGGGATGCAGTGGAGTCCCTGTCACTGGAGCTTTTCAAGACACAAGTGAACAGGGTGCTAGATAATCTCCTCTAGACTCCCTTTTCTGCAAAAGTTTGGACCATATATGTTCTTTCAATGTCTCTCTCAACATGTGTTGTTCTGTGGTTCTCCAGTTCTGTGATTCTAGGATTTTATGCTCAATGCCTTCTTTACCTCAGTTTTTACTAGCAAAGAGGTTTACCTTGATGAATCCCAGGCCTCAGACACCAGTGGGAAAGTCTGGACCAAGGATTACTCTTCCACCGAGGGTAACTAACATTAGGAAACACTTTAGCAAACTGGACACCTATGAGTCCATAGGGCTTAATAACATGCACACATTGTGCTGACCAATGTCATTGTGAGACAATTCTCAATTATCTATGAAAGCTAATGGTGCTCAGAACAGGTTTCTAAGTGGGAAAAGTTCTGATTCCTGTATTCAAGAAGAGCAAGAATGAGATTTTGGAGAACTACAGACCAGGCAGCCTCACCTCGGTCCATAGGAAGGTGTTGAAGCCAATCTTGGAAGCCATTTCCGAACATACTCAGGACGAGAAAGTGACAGACAGTTGTCAGTATGGATTTAGGAAGAGGAAATTGCCCCTTCTACGGTAAGATTAGTCTGGTGGACAAGCAGTGGATGTAATTTATTTTGTTTTCGGAACGGCTTTTGACACTATCTCCAATACCATTCTTACAGGAAAACTGATGAATATGAGCTAAATAAGTGGAGAGGAAGGTGGACTGACTGACTGAGGAAGGTGGAATTGGCTGAATGGCTCAAAGGGTTGCAATCAGTGGTAGGAAGTCCAGATGAAGAAAACAGAACCCTTGTTACTACACCCACACTAATTAGTAAATAAACAAGAATGAGAATAGAACAACGTCCGTCAGGTAGCTGTAGTGTTACATCATCATGTAGATGATGTTCTACATGCTGGAGGCAAAATCTATCAGGTTTAAATTAAGATACACAGTGGATTTACTAGAAAGCTTTTGTTTTCTTGATTCAAGCATTTATCATAATTTTAGACTAACAGCTAGAGTTCATCTTTTGTAATGATAAATTATGGCTGGATGAAACTTGTCTGGGCCTGCCCTTTATTTCATTCTTAGTTGCATTCCCTCAGTCTTTGAGGAACAAGTAGTCAAATTAGGAAGTCCTCTTACAAAATGGTTTACAAGAAAGCAGGGTTATTTCTGCAAACAATGGAAAAGTCCAGTTGCTGAATATTTATTCATGAGAGAGGAAAACAAA